>JACCIA010000007.1:600000-937500 GCA_018906985.1 Apocrypta bakeri | reverse complement strand
CTGCTGCTACAATCGGGGCCAGCACTGCATATTACACACAACTGTATATATGTATACGTAGAGAAGTTCTCGCGCTCAAGGTTGCCGAAGGATACGCGCGCATAAATTATACGCGAGTGCAGCTCTCTTGAAGCCGCAAGTACATCCTTGTGGCCGCACGTGCGAGCGCGCACATGATTTTAGGAGAGAGCAAAGACGCTCTCTCTCTCTCTCTCTCTCTCTCTCTCTCGCTTTCGTGAGAATCTTAGTCGACTTGGTTCATTCATTTTGGTTTATTCTCTCTCCTTACTGTACCGTCTGGCTTTTGACAAACGCTCACACGTACACACACATTATTCAATGCCGTTTCTGAAGTAACAAATAATAGTACAGAGCTACTGGGAGAGAGAAAGAGATGGCATCCTGATAATCTAAAGACCAAAATCTCTTCTTGTGCAGAAGTTTCGTAACGCATCTTTGGAGATTCCTTGCACATCTGTTCGTGAATTTTCACCAGTCTAACCTTCGCAGGTGTTAAAAATCGCGCTTTTTTACGACGCCCGCGAGTCACCTGCTGCTGCTGCTGCTGCTGCTGCTGTTGCCGATACCGCCCCCCTATGTATATGCAGAGAGTTCTTTTGTCGAAGGGGAAAGGGAATTTGTGCGAACGCATCTTCTAAAACGAGCTGTGGATGGAAGTGAGAATGAGAGAGAGAAAAGAAAAGCAAAAGTGCGAAATGTACAGGTGTGCGATGAATCGCCGCAGACAAATTGTGGCCACTCATAACTTTCAGATTCGGATCTGACGGCACCAGCTCGTTCTTCTCTGTCCTAAGAGCTTAATGCGTATATGAACTTTTTACGGACTATTGTTCGCTTCTTATGAAAAAATTATTGCAATCTTATTGTCATTTCGTTTCTGATGAATCGACTTTAAGAAAAATAACAATTTAACTTACCCGCGATTCAATTAAAAACACATAATGTGTATTTTATCGCTTCTCGTATATATATATATATATATATATATATATATATATATATATATATATATACTAACCTGCAACAATGAGAAAAAGAATAAAATTAGTACCAGTTAAAGTTTAACAATGAGTCTCGCTACTATACACGGAGCCGATATAGCTAATCTATGACATTTGAAAATGTATGTAACACATAAAACATTAAAAATAGAAAAATAGAAAAATAGAAAATAATAAATATGCGTGTGCATTAAATAATCAGGAGGCTTGTTCTCAAGTTAAATTTGATATTTCTAAATCAGCGATGGTGTATAAAAACGAAAGGGGCAATGAGAGGTTATGTCATTTTTGCAGTAAGCGAGATTCCCCACAGCTGATAGAAGATTTCAGATGGTAGCACGAACCGATCGATATTCGCGTTTAAATTTCTCTCTCTCTTTGTCTTTCTTTTCTGAGTCGAAGAGCGTATAAAAAGGAGCAGCAGTCACGGTGTAGAGAAGCCCAAAGAGAGGAGGAATTCGAAATTCCTTCGGGTGGCAGAGGCTCAACGGCGGTGGCAGTGGCGGCGGTGGCGGCGGTGGCGGCGGCGGCGGCGGCGGCGGCGGCGCACTGCACACGCCTGCGCTCTACCAACTCTCTTTGGCGCGAGAGGAGTGGAGGATATAGAGTGAGCAGCAGCGACCTTGTGGGATCCGGTTTTTTTCGTGCTCGCAAAATTTTATGCTCACCTCGAAGAGAGGCTACTCTCCTCGCACTTATATACTTGCGTTTTTATTTTCCACCTACTCAACGCAGATTTTCCCCCTTTCTCTTAAAAATACGAGTCTACATTATATTATAAATATACGAGGAGAGAGAGAGAGAGAGAGAGAGGGAGAGAGAGAGAGAGAGAGAGTATAGTGCTGGAAAGGAAGAAAGCGCAATCTTGAATGAAATCGATATGATGCTTTGTCCTTCGGCAGCGATCTATTTACTATGCGTGCATCCATTACTAAATTACAATTGCATCGTTCTCTTATACTTTTTGGTTCTTTGACTCCTTTCTATCGTTATGGCGGAATATGCTACTGCGGAAAATTTGAATGGATCGCAAAGAGCTGGGGCCATGACAAAAAGCATCGGGGCAGCACATGCTTGTTGACTCTCTTTCTCTCTTGTGGGATAGTTTATGATCTTTCGGCCAAGGCCATCTTTCGCGAATAACCAAAGTCGCATTTTGAGCGTGTATACAAGGTTCTTTTTTTAGATCGCACTTTCTTGTGGTTATTTAAAGTTTACTTCAAGATGATACGATCGTATAACGAATATATATATATATATATGTGTGTGTGTGTGTGTGTGTGTGTGTGTGTGCGTATCAGAGTTAACCAGAGGAGGTGTAATACATACAACCTGCGTCACGACGTACCAATTTCAAAATCCGACTGCAACACTCGAATTAAAAGTCCACTGAGCCCCCTCCTTTTCAACAACTTTTATGGGATCTCGAAAGCGGTGCTCCATCGTCAACTTATCCCCGACGTTTGGGAAAGCCGTCGGCTCTGCGACCTACATACTCTCGAATTCGCAGCAGTAGGCCAAAAAACAGCCGAAACAAAGCCGAAAAAAAGAAGCAGCGTAGCGCACTGCAACACCTGCGCCTGCGCGAGAAGGTCGTATGCGTACGCGAGTCACGTCCTCTCTCTCTCTCTCTCTCTCTCTCTCTCTCTCTCTCTCTCTCTCTCTCTCCCTCGTTGGCGGATGGATGACGTGGCGCACGGCATTGCACTCAACTATCTACGAATATAACCCAGAATTGTATGTGCTTCAACTCTACGAAAAGAAACAAGGTACTGAATATGAAAGTAGTTCAGATCTTGCGGAGAGAAGAGTTTAGTTGTTTTTTCTAGGTGTATCAAAGATCGCTCTTTTTGCGAGTGTAAGCTTTTCGATATGCGGCTATGTTATGATGGCAGAAAAAAATAATAAGGTAATGTGTGAAAACTTTGATTGTATAAATAAATATATACCTGTTATAAAAGTGGCTTATTATGTTGTCGATAATAATGAAACAAGAGTGGCGTAAACGGCAGCTCAAAGAGAGTGAAAAAAGCGATTTATATCCGCGTAGTAATGAAAGGTACCGACAAGCGATTAATCCATGCACGTGTACTTATCCCCCTCAGACGGCCCATACTAGTGTGAAAAACAACCTAAGTTGTACGTGAGATGCGAGAAAAAGCGCCGGCGTGAAACGCTTTAGTTACACGCGCTAAACTGCATGTTGGCTCTATATTGCTTAATTTATAGTATATTTTGAAACTAATTGGAATGACAAGGTTTCACTATGGGGAAAAGATTCGGCATGTATATAAGTTTACCTTATTAAAGTTGATCCGACGGATAATCATTCGCTAAGTGAAAAGACAGAGAGAAACCTATCGTGTTGGAATGAGCTATTCGGTATTAAAAGAGATGTATGAGTATAAATAATAATATGTAGGTAACTGCGCTATTATAGCTCATTGACCAAAATCAGATATTTCGATGCAAACGACACGCAGCGGTTGTCGCAACTACGATATGATCTTGCGGTCTCCTGCTCGTGAAAATTGAACCGACAGAACAAAATTGAATAATTTAATATCGGTTGATACAATCACATAAAATAAAGTGTACGCCTGAACATGTATTCCGTTGCTGGAAAGATCAAAATTCGAATGTGTAGTTTTTCAGAAGACCTAGAACGTTTATAAATTCTGTGTCAAATATTAAATGTACGGGCTAGAAAAAATTGTTATTTGGGATTTAAAGAAGGCACAATTATTTATTATTTTTGTAATTGCTTCTTAATGAATAAATCTCTCATGCAGTTAATCTTGAGCAGTAGTTATAAGCCTTTAACTTTACAAAAACTATAAAAGTTACGTAGGCGTACCTACAAAGGGCACGGAGATATAATTATAGTATATTCAGTTACGACGTCGGCGAGGACGTCGATCCACTTCTTCACTACAGGTCTCGAATGCTAATGAATTACATATATATTTCTGAGATTATTAAGGCCATTAGTGCAAGTGAAAAAGTGCACTTACGCGACTTTGGCTACTCTCATAAAATTTGTAATTAACATTAAAGGTTAATCAAAGTCAGGATGCAAAAAGAAATACGAGAGATATAATGATAGCAACAATGTACTCGAAGTAAGATGAAAACATTTCTATTGCGACAATATAATTCTCTATACTTTTTAATTTCCATAAGAATTTTTTGTAAAAGAGTATATTGAAAGTATATTGAAAGTATTGTATTCCTAACAAAATACAGTAATAATCAGTCAACTCATTTGCAGCATGCATTGCATAAGTACATCAACGTACTTAAACACAATTATTATCGTTTTTAATTTCGTATCGTTAGTAAGCTTTAGATCCTTTAAATGCTCTTCCATCAAAAAAGAAAATAAAAGATAAAAAAATGAATTGTACATATCGAGGTGTATGTTAATAATAAGACGACGATAAAAAACATTTTCGAAATCAGCCAAGTTCTTACAGCCCTTTTAATTTACTGGATGGAAGATGCTAATTTTCCAAAGTCAATTCGGCATGCTCACGATACGCAACTGGGAGAGAGAGAGAGAGAGAGAGAATCGGAAGAAACGGTATACTGCAAGCATGCAGCTACATAATGGTCAAAAAAAGATCATGGCCTTCAGAGGACAATTATAGGTCTCATTAGGACTGCATCGAAAAGCAGTCTATACGTTGATATCATTACGTTGCATCGCTGAGGCTGTAATTATATAGCGTAGAAGAGCCGTGTGTGGTCTGTGAAGGTAATCTTTACAACCGACGATTTTAGCTTCCACTAAAGTCTTCCGGAACTGTCCATCTCCGAAATGGACTCTAAAAATTCATTGCCAAATTATATGGTAGAAAAGGAGAATGACAACGAAGCGCGAAAGGAAAAAGGAGAAGCTGTTCGAAGCTCTTGAAAAGTAATTTAATTTCCAATCGGGAGGGGAACCTCGTTAAATTAAGCGATTTTAGTTGTTGGACTAGAACCTGTAGAAAAATTATTTCCCGTTCTGTTGCATTTTACAATTTCCTGTATGTATAAAATATTTGGTATCCGAGCTCTCAAATTCATTAACTCTCAAATGCACAGTCAAAGAATAATTTACATTCACATAAAGAATCCTTATATTCATCGGACATCTCGTTCTCTATTTTTACAAAAATCTGACGACTGTGCAAAGTTGAGCTCAACGATCTCTCGCAGTAGCAGTAGCAGCAGCAGCGCCCGACGAAGGATCGCGAGCGAGAGAGCAGGCGCGAGCCGACCTTGGACCCTCGTGGTGAGTCCTTGGCTGTGTGGAATGCGGAGTGTACCAGGCAGATCCGGCTGCTGCTGTTGCACCGCCAGAGTAGTCGCGCGATCCCTACTCCCACCTTGTCTCCTCCTTTAAAGCTCGTCCACTGCACACACGCACGCGCGCAGAGTCATGCATATATGGTTAATTCGCACCGAGAGAACGAGTAGCTCTTTTGATCGGCAAATATACTTATATACATGAATAAAATTCTTTTTTAAAGCGTCTGGATTCTAATGGCAGTTTAATTATAATAATGTGCAAATGACAAGCTCACCAATGATTCTGAGCGACGTCCATCTTAGAGATATACGCAGCGCACCTGCTGCCGACGCAGTCCATCGGCCTTTGCAAAATAGCAATTGTAAAGAGCAAAAGAGAGAGAGGTTGAGAGAGAGAGAGAGAGAGAGAGAGAGAGAGAGAGAGCAATAAAGTGTGAGACCTACACACGAATTAAACGGAAGCGAGTATCACGAGATCACGCTCGGTGAATTTCTCGCTTATGGCTCTCACTCCCTCTTTCGCGCGCACGCGCGAGCGCGAAAAACGAGCTGCTGCGTGCAGATGCAGAGCGCGGAAACAGGTTCGTCCAGTCGCGTATATATAGGCATGTGTGTACGTATACAGACGCACAAGAGCGTTTGCGGAGGCACGTCCGTGCGCAAGAGCGCGAAAAGAGTCTGGCTCTTGTATACTCTTGCACTGTTGAGTTGGACAGAGAGAGAGAGAGAGAGAGAGAGAGAGAGAGGGGGGGGGGGCAGAGAGATGCAGAGAGACGCAAACGGTAAAAGCCGTGCAACTTCTAACTCACCTTCGCACAGCTCGACGCTTGACGTCATATACTGACGACGAATTGTGAGCGAAGTTCGATTGGATAAAGTCTCTTTCTACTATAGAGAGTGCGTGTTAAATTTAAACGACGAACGTCTATAATGTATATCTCCAGCAAACAACGTCATAATATAAGAATACACAGCTGAAACACGTCCGTGAAAGACCAAGAGGAAAAGAGCGGGTTAGTAGTTAAAATTCGAATCCGGTCTTAGCTTTATAGTCTTGATAAGGAAATCCTCTCTCACGAGCCTAGAATGTCATCTGCCGAAGCTGCGTGAAATAAAGGAGGAAAGTGCTTTCGCGCACTGTTTGCAGAATGAAATTTCTCTCTCGTCATCTATCTCCGAAAGAAAAGAGAAGTTGGCTGCAGAGCTGTTAGAGCAAAGTTTACTACCCTGGTAAACAGCGGCTCTCGGAAGCCGACAAAAAATCTCTCGGCGAGCGGCCCTTTTCTCTCTCTTGAATGTTTTGCAGCGGCAGCCGTTCGTGAAATATCGCGGCGTATGAATGACAATGATTAGCGGTAATGATGGCCGCGATAATAATAAAGCGCACCCTGGCTGCCGCACGCGCGTGCACGCGCACGAGTCCGCAAGTAGTTTCTTTATAGAAGTAATTGCGGTAAAGGGAAAGAGAGAGAGGGAGAGAGAGGTGTGCGGCTCTGTATGTACGAGCTCGTAATTGGAAGCGAGAATTATTGACCCTTAAAGCGATGATGTATCTGTTTGGCATTGCCGATGTAATTTCCGATACTTTTGCCTCGCGCCCCCGCGCATTCTTTTCACTTTCTCTGTCATCGATGTATACACATTGATTATACAAATATACGCATATATTACATATCGTTCGATATTGTAAATACACTATATTTTTGAATTATATTATTTTTGAATTCCAAGTACTACTTATACCACGTCCGAAAGGGCGATTTTTCCTAAGCACCTTATTTCTGCGGTTCTTCTTGGAATATCTTCAGACGCGCCACAAGACCATCAAAATGTTGTCTCTCTTTGTTTTTGCTTTGAGCATGCTGTTTCTTCGCCAATGAAAGCATCGAGTGTATTATAATTTTTAATTGTTATGTTCTCATCATTATATGACAACGATATGACAACGACGCATACACGATGAGCACATGGAATTAGGATGGGATCTGACATTCTCATCCGAGCGCGTACATGGTATACGAGCATGTATACAATAAAGCCATTTACCGTGTCCATAGAAATTATCAACAGTGAAAGTACGAAAGACACCGAGAGTTTTTAGAGCTAGAAAAAGAGTAAAGGATAAAAAAAATTGCGAGAGAGAGCCGATCCGGTCCCTCGCACGTTTCGCACGTAGTGCTGAAGTTATATGCATATTTATCATTAGATTTAAGACCAGTTTAGCTCTCGAAGTGCAGGCCAATTTCAGACCAGTCTAATTCACAAGCGCGAAAGAGCTTGTGCGCTTTGCCAGTTCGGAGAGTGGCATTATTGTTACTCATACATCACGTTTAATAATAGGTCTTATGTAACGCGCAGCGCTCTCCTTCGCCACTACGGCATATCTCTTAGTTTTTTAAACAGTTTCTCTAAAAATGTTGCATCTTCGATACACACTATTAAAACGAATACTATTATGTTGACAGACTCGATAGAATTATGAGGTTATTAAACTTTGGAGCTACGAGTGACATCATAAACGATTACGTTAACTTATTTCAACTATTCTATATATATGTATATGTGTATATATGCATATTATATATAACCTAAAATCTCTTCTACTTTATTTCCATCTTAATCTCAAAGTTGGTCGAGAATCGAGAGAGACTTTGTAAGCTAATATGATTAAGATGTGTTGTACAGTATCAGGAAGACTTCAATACGAAAGTATATACTGTTCTATTGAAGTGATAGCAAAACGATATGATCCCAAAAAGAATATTTGGGAGACCGGGCTAGACGTATGTTAGACGTAAGTTAGACGCGGGTTAGAGAGCTATGTGTACGTAAACATTAAGAGCATCGACGACCGAGGTCTAGTGAAGCGAAAATCCGATTACAGGCGGACTTTTTCTATAGACATGTATAATGAAAAAGATGGAAAGGATAAAAGGAAAAACAAGCGAGAAGAGAAAGAAAGAGCGGACGTTGTCACGGGGGCTTGAAGAAAAAGGAACCTAACGAGTTTTATGTCGGACATTAAAAGGGAACTTTCAAGTTTGTAAATTAGCTCCATTATCTTAAGACAAGGTAGAGGCACGGCGAAAGAAGACAGAGAGGCGGGGGGAGAGTCTGGCTGCGTGCATATACAGCAAGCATCTCAGCAAGGAGAAAGGGGAATCCTCTCGAAGTTGCTGAGCTCTCGAAAAGAAAAGTAGAGATGTGCTTGTGCACATTGAAATTAAAAAACAAACGCGCCCACCCGCGCCCATCCGCACCCACCCGCGCCCATCCGCACCCAAGCCGTGTCCCCCATATTTTAATAGACACGTTTATGCGAGTCCAATTTTTCTTTTCTTTCCAGCTATGATACTTTTTGCTGCTTCCGTTTTGGATTTTCTCTGCGGTATAAGTACCGACGAGCCGTCGAGGGACGACGATATAATATTATATGGCTTGAGCACAGATGTTTTTACATATTAATATACTCGAAGGGTTAATTAATTTTTGACTGTTTATTATGTTTTTATAGACTGTAGTGTAATTAACGAGCCCGAGAGAGTTTCGATATTAATTCTACGCACATGTGCTGTTCTGCTTATATGCATAATGAGTTTGACATACTTTTGCGGTGCAGAGTAACCGGACGAGTAAATTATTTCATCGATAAATGAATATTAGAAATACCGATGAAAGGTATTGTTATTATTATTATTATTATTATTGTTATTATTATTATTATTATTATTATTATTGTTATTATTATTATTATTATTATTATTATTATTATTATTATTTCGATGTGTCTGTTATAATAGAAAAAATTGCGAGAAAAAGATTGAGGAAAACGAACGGTCGGTCATTAGGGTAGCGGCGCGTCGATGTATATTGTTCGAGGTATTGTTTACAGAAAAAATCGCGCTTCTGAGCTATTATTAACCGAGACGCCACGGCAGTCCGTTCGATAAAGCAAACTCGTAGTATAGAGTGAGAACGAGAAAGAGGCCGATACAGAAGCGCGTACTTGCACACGAACTCTTATCAAATCTCGTTCGCCCCTACTTCTGTTTTACTCTTGCTCACATAATAACGCGACTGCAATGCGTGCTCCACTACTCTAGGGCTTTAACTATAACGCACAATATCTCTACTCTACAATACCTCTTATCATTTAGCGGTTTCAAGATCGGTTTCAATCACAATGCAGAGTCGAGAAAAAAGAATACTCTATCTGGATATACCATAATTCGTGTGTGCGCGTTCGAAGGATCGAATCGAAATTCAATTTCGTCGTGACCTAAGCTCGATGCCGGCGTCTGGACGTCTATACATAAAAAATAATGCAAAACCAGTCAGTCAGTGAGCCAGCCAGCCACACCCGAAAGAATAAGAGAGACAATCCTCAGAAGCTCTCGTGCAATAACATCCGCCAGAGAAAAGGATAAAAGAAGAGTCGTCCCCGGGTACTGAGATCACCACGTTAAAGCACGCGATCTGTGACACACAATGACGACAGACCACAAGTTGTTTATGTGATATAAGAGGAGAAACAAAATTGTCGATGGAGCGACATGTATTGCAACGGGGATCTAATCGTATCTGCGCCATGAGTCCATTAGCATATTAAATGGTCGATCGGTTAGTGCGCATACGAATACAACTTACATTTGCGACTATATAGCAATACACACATACAAGAGAGCACGTACTAGGAGACGCCGGCGACCTGATACGCACGAGCTTCGCGCTCACTGACACAGCCGTGCTCGCGAGCAAAAGAGAGACAGCTACGCGAGCTCGAGTCGTTGACCGCACATAAAATGCGAACGAGCGCTTAGCACTAGAGCGAGAGAGAGAGAGAGAGAGATAGTATTATGTAGGGTTCAAGAAAAAGAGAGACGTCGACTAGGGACCGATGACACGGGCCGCCCCTTACGCCTGCGACCGACTGTCGAAAATCGAATGCTCAAAACCGTGTCTACCATATTTACTTTGGCATTTAGCGCTTAATAGCTCCTAAGTATAAAACCGCCCATAAGCCGACACAGCTTTACTTTATTATCATAATTGATGCACCTAGCACATATTCTTTCATTCAATGGATCCCACTTCTTTTCTTTCTCTTTTCAAAAGGGCTTCTTGCTCACACTACACTTACGTAACGATATATAGGCACCACAGCAACGGTGCGATTCGCATAGATGGAAATAGGCTCTCCTCGACGCTTTCGTTCTCTTTTCGCATTCTGTGTAGGAAGCTTTTTATACTTGTACTCAGCTACACCGTTTCGAACGCGTATGTGTCGAGGTAATGAAAGATTTTTCCTGCAATAACAATCGATTCTTACCAGTACCATCGATTGTACCTGAGTTACATATTGATGCGGCCGCTGTCTCACTTTTAGCTCGATAAATCAATATCGAATCGTACCCGAAACAAATTCAAGCCTACTTCGCGTACCAAGCACAAGAGTTAACGTTAACGCTAAGCTCTTCTAGCGCAAGCGAAAGAAATAACGTTGCGTGTGAATGTTGGGAAACGTACTTTGGGGTTAGCCGCAATTTCAGAATTAAGTTTCGAGCATCTGCAATGGTCGTTGGAAGCTGCGGGCCAAAAGCCACAGCAGTTCGTTCAAGCGCATTCGTTAGAGATAAGAAAACATGAACAAATGCAAAAGCGAGAACCGGAAATACTTTGCTTACGGAAAACCTATAGGTAGCATGCGTAGCGAGAGCCCTCGTCAAAAGCGTGACTCGACATTTTTTCATTCACTCACTGACTAATCTAAGGACATTCTTATGTCCAGCGTACCACCGCCAAGCGCTTGTCACTTTGCACTAAGTTAATATACTTGTAGATAGATGTAGTTATGTCCGTGTAAAAAATTATCTGACATTCCTGCTATTCTGTGCTCGTACCCTGTTCGCTCTCACTTTCTCCGCTATCAACTTTCTCCTTTACGTCCTGCTAGTAGTTCCTGTATGCAGTTCACCTGATCCTTCTCTTCCCTTCCTTTCTTTCTTCATCGTTTTTTCAGCTTTTGTGCAATGCGTACTACAATAGGTTACTACAATAGGCAGGTACGTGCAATGCCATGGCTGCGTGTACAGCGCAAAGAGTTGCTGTATATGTATGCATTTTGTCTACGAGAGCGAACACTCGTCCATACGTCGAAATCGCCTTTCCTCTCTAGTTGCAATGACGTTACGCAACGCGAGTGTCGGTGAAAAAGAAAGAAAACGTCGTAGGAAAAACGAAGCTGTAGGCCGGTACTATAACCGAAATATCCATACGATATTTTTCTCCGTGCGTGCAGCGAGAGCGCGAGAGAGAGAGCGAGAGAGAGAGAGAGAGAGAGAGAGAGAGAGAGAGAGAGATTCGGTAGTAAGTTACGTAAAAGCTGCTTGCTTGATCGACAAGTATTGGATTGGAAAATGCGAGCTACATACGAAAAATCCACAATGCCAAACAATTGCAAATAATGAAAAGGAATGGTTGTGCAATTTGTTTCTACGGCAGTAGCGCTTCTCTCTCTCTCTCTCTCTCTCTCTCTCTCTGTCTTTCTTCTATATACCACACGCGGGGCCGCCGGCAGCAACGACCGCTGCATCGTCGCGCGTATATAGCAGTGCTGCTGCTGCTGCTGCTGCTACTACTCGCTTGCAGAGTTCAACGATCTGCCTCCCTCTCTGTCTTTCTTTCGTTTTCTCTCCTCTTCGAACGACTGTACGAGCGCGAACGTGAGCGTCTTTTTTCTCAGTTCTGTCCTCTCGCTCTCTTCCTCCTTTACTGCCATATACTCTATCTCTCTTTCTCTCTCGTAATCTCGTTCAGCCTGGACCTCTTTCGGTCGGCGATGTGCTATATTGCTGTGCCTTTTTTACCTCCCTCTTTCCCCTTCGCTCCTTCTCTGTGGAGTAAATTCAATTGTACGCGCGAAGAAATCGCAAGAAATATTCAATCGGTCGTTGTTCGAAAATGCACGTCCAAATTCGAGAGACGGTGACAGTGACTTTCGTTTTTGAAGAATCGTCTGCTTATGGAAGAAAGTAAATGAATTCGTCATACCCTTTATTAAGCTTTCTAGTAGAATGTATGACTGTAATAATTGGCGAACCCATGTTAAAATGAATGGGGCGGGAGGGGGGGGGGGCTCTTTGCTTTATTCTTATGTCAACTCTCTTTCTCTCTCTTTCTTGGTGATGTTTTCGAAACGAAACGGATTGTGGATAATAAAACAAACAATCTTCAGTTAGCCCCGTTTGTCTCGTGACTCTTATTTACTACGTTTATATTATTCCTTTACTTTCACTTTAGAACTTCGTTTCTTTCCACAATACATTTAATTATATGACAAACAGAAATGTACGTTGCCTGTGCACAGAAACGAAAAGTCGTATGATGTATTTTGCGAAATTTTAATGCAAAACCAGACAGAGGAATGGCCCAGAGACGGCCAGAGTGAGAGTTGGCGTTTGTGTGTGTATGTGCGTGTGAAACTGCACTCGAAAAAAGATAAACGGGGAGGGTACGCATGTGCAGCCAACCCAAGAGAGTGCAGCGACCGATAGTTAAAGAGATTTCCGATCGATCCCCCGCCTACTCCGCTCTGGTTGTGTGCACGTGTACATGTAGGTATACCATATTATAGGTATTGTATTATATATGTACTCCTTATCTCCCAAACATGCCAGAAGTCTATGTAGATGAACCTTTTCTTAGATATGTGTTTCTGAGTACTACAGGGCGTTTCTTTAATCATTTCTGAAAATAAATTAAGATTGTTTTATTCGACCAAAGTGCAATTGTAGAGCTGTCATTTAAAAAAAATTATTTAATCGTTTGAAAAAATACTTTTTATAAGTGAAAAGATTTCTTAAAAAATCGGCGATATTACAAATTATTTAAATGCTCATTAACTTTCAACCCGTAGATCTTTTTTTGTGATTGATTTTGGCAATTATATTTTTGTTCACATCGATACACATTGTTAACTACATATTTATAAGCTTATCAATGAAAACTTATTTTTCAGGCTATTGATAATATGTGTACAATATGTAGTTAGTCTCACAATATAATTTAAAAATATACTGTGTAATTATTAAATATCAGGTCCTGTATTCGGGGAATGTATTTTTTGCACTTCTTTAAGAATAACATGTGTTCTATTTGACCAATCTGAGCATTTTTTAAAAATCGTAACGCTTTTAATAGAGTTTTAGTCGTACATGAAAATCGGTAACATCCGCAGATTTGTTTAAAAAAGACTTAAAAATCGAGTGGCAAACTCAGTTAAATGTTATTTTGTAAATTTACTTATTTAGAAATGTACTAGTAGGCGAAGAAGGTAAACGTTATTTTACGTGTTTTTCATTCTTTTCAAGGATCAGTTTTCTACTTGAGTACACAATTACATATGCACGCCATCGAGATGTGTACGCCTTTATTATGTAGACTCGTTCTATCTCGACAATAATACAATTGAAGTCGTATTCGTTTGTTTCAGAATTAGTACCGCAAACGAGAAGAAGTGCGGATAAAACACACAGATGTAGAGAAAAATTATTATCCCTGTCGCTCACTCGCGCTTGAAAAACTGCGCGACACAAAAAACCTTGAGAGCAAATTTTTTTCGTTCGCTACTTTTTTTCACGCGCAGCAGCAACATCAGCAACAGCAGCAACAGCAGCATAAGCAACAGCAGTATAAGCTAAAGCAATAGCAGTAACGCTTTTGTTCTCTTTCTCGCTCACGCTGCAAGAGCAGCCAGATAAAAAGCTGAAAAATATCCGCCCATTGAACCTGCTAGCTGCTGCTACTGCTGTTGCTGCTGCTACAGCTGCTATAGCTGCTGATACTGTATACGCGAGACATCTTAGCGAAGGCTGCTTCGAGTAGATTGAGTCGTGTACATGTGATTTTTCGATAATTTTTTTTAAATCGTTCATCAGTTACGCATTCTCAATTTTACACGTACCGTTGACACTATAATGTCACGGATCATACTAGAGGCCATCAATTCATAAAAGGTCGATCAATGTCGGCGAATAAAGCGCATCAATAATACTGATATATGAGAAACATTAATAATATAAAAAGTCCATCTGAATCAGCTGATCATCGATTCTCCGATCAAGCTGTGTACACCCGTATGCACACACACATTCACATAATAGCAGTAGAGACACGTAGAGAGATCGCAACAGTGGCCTGCTGTACTGAAATAAACCTAAGCCCTCTATATGAACGCGTTAAGTTGCAAAAGCATGAACATGCATGTATCGTCTAGATTCTCTTTCTCTCTCTCTCTCTCTCTCTCTCTCTCACACACACACACACACACACACACGCACACTCTTTTGCAAACCATGAGCCATGCGATAAGAAAGAAAATTTCCGTTTCGACACGGGCAGCTACAACAGTATACGCAGCTCCTACAGACATTGACAATTTTTTCAAGGGCTCGACGAGTATTGTTCAGATTAATCGCGAATCGGTTTTCGTATATGTATTAGAACTGAAGGAAATACGTATGGTCATACTTGTCTCAGTAGAAAACTATCGAGCATGAAAAGGAGAAAAAGAGATTCATTAGCTCATTGTTGAATTAGCGCATATAGGCGAGAATATCGCAGGAACTTACCCGCTCTCGTCCAAAGTGAGGCAGAGAGATAGACGGAGAGAAAGAGGCGAGTCTACACTCTCCGCGGCAGCTCGTAAATAATCGTCGAACCGCAAACTGAAGCGAAGGCGGGAGAGAGAGAGAGAGAGAATCTACTGCAACGCAGTGGCCTTTTAAAAATAAGTCGTTTCGTGAAGAGAGAGATAGAGAGAGTGAGAGAGAGAGAGAGAGAGAGAGAGAGAAGAAAGACTCTTTTTTCTGTAGAGCTTGCGTATTTTCGTCGCAAGTAGCGTGGACTTGCGACGAGTAAATTTAGACATTAAAAACATAATTTATTTGTTTATAAAGTCGACGACACGAACATAGAGTAACCCGATTTTGTCTATCCAGATACCAAATCGGCGTGGACTACTTGGTTTATCTCAAACCTTTAATTGTCACTTTACTTATTTTGACCTTTTTGCTTTCTTTCTTCTCTCTTTCTTAATCTCCGTTGAATGAAATCTTTTTAAATATGGCAATTAAAAATGAATAGCTTCTAATTCCTTATAGTATCGACGTCTTTATGTATTATACACAGGCGCCGTTCAAGGTCATCGACGTCGTGGTCCACACCCACGCCACCGAACAAAGAATAAAGATATATTCAGTGGAATTGCACCGCGCGACCGATCTCTCGAAAGCTAGTCGAATGAACGGGCGACGCTACATAGCTGAGAACAAATCGCACCATTGTTTTCCGTTACAGCAAGGAGATCGTCGTCGTGGCGAGAGAAAGAGAGAGAGAAAGAGAGAGAGAGAGAGATTCAGTGTGCCGAGGCGTCGAAACTAGGACGTGTGCGGTTGCGGCTGAGGGCGATAACACAGACTCGCCAGTATGCGTGATGATGATGCACTTGGCACATTCATTGTCTCTTTTGATGCGTTTTTAAAAAGACATTGAATGCACTTGCTTGCTTTTGAGGTGTCTGCCATTACTTATTTTCAGCAAGTTTAAATTTAGCAACACGTATTCGAACAATGTCGTATACTCGCCGGAGTTTATAATCGTAAAAGTAAGATAAAAAAAGAATGACAAATATTCAAACGCATTACATATACTGCTTTTTGGATTCAAAGAGTTATTCTCAATAATAAAAATCATAAGTGTTCGTATATGAGTAAATTATTACATGACAATTTTAATATCATTTATTCCATTTGATTTCTCCGCTTTCTCAACTATGTCTTAACAAATCAGACAAAGCCAATCAAATTAACTCACTGAAAAAACGAGACCACCGTGACAAATGCATAAAAAGTCTTTGTGTTACAGGTATTATATACTACCTCGTGAATATACTTTTGTCCTTCAATTCGGCAGGTCTGGTTACATCCGGGAAACGAAGTTTGCCTCGAAATTCATTCGACACTTAGTTCACTAGCATTTGTCATCCTCATATCAGCGAGTGCGTGTACGAAGGTTAAGGAAAATCTGCTCCAATTTGAATAAGTAAGAGACAGGGAGAATAAAATTTAAGAGTACATAAGTTTCATTGAATGGTGCTACAACCAAATAAAACTGGCTTTCATCTCTCTCTCTCTCTCTCTCTCTCTCTCTCTCTCTCTCTCTCTCTCTCTCTCTCTCTCTTTCTCTCTCTTTCGGTCTCCCTTTCTCTCACTTTGACACACACACACACATATACAGTAGTCCCGGCATTTATTCAATTCACCCCTTTATCCCCGAACAAATGAGCAGACTAACGAGTTGCTTTAGCAATAGGAAAGATAATAAGATAATGCCTGCATGCACGCCTGCGTAACAAAACATATACACACATCCATTGGCCCCGAGGCACTCTTGGTCGACTCTGTCTCTGTCTGTTTGACTCTCTCTCCCTCTCTCTTTCTCTCGACATCCTACGTATGCGAATGCTCATTAATAGTGTGCTAGGTTAGGCTCATATATCCCAAAACGTTTTGTATAGCTCGCATTTTTATACCGAATGGGAAGTCGAAATAACGCCGTACTGCACAATGAAATAGCTTGCTTACAGTAGCAGCCTGGACAAGTGGTCAAAGCTAAACTGTACTTTCATTACTGACATCGGATATGCTGCTTGACTTTAGGATCAGAGCGAGGGAGGGCCATTTGATTAACTCGCTACTCTTGCACGCTTTCACCAACTTCCCATTTTAATTAATAAGGAAGAATGCACTTGTTTTGATTTACCAGCATCAGCGCGTTTATTGTATATTACGATCGGAGGGATTTTTGCTCTCTTCTTTTTATAATCTAACAATAATTGTTATGCAATAAAAGTGAATCCTTTTTGTTCACAAATGTATTGTATGCCGTATCTATCTCATCGTAGTCGATCTTGAAAATTATGCAAGCAGCAGGTCAAAATTAAACAAGATCTATCTTCTGATGAATGATTATGTTGAGAATATAAGCAATTTGAAACTTTGTTGCATTTTTATTATTTAATCAAGCCTTAAACTGTTCACCAAAAACGCCAAAGTTACGCAACTTATTAAAGAACTTAAACATTTTCTAACCCTCTAAAGCATATAACTCTCAAGGATTTCGAAAAATAATATTCTCTTGATGAACTTTCGATCGATATATATACGATAGATTGTTCAGGGTCAAAGCCATTTCTCTCTACTTCCTATCGAACGCGCGGCTCTTTTGAATTGGCGAGACTATATTATTTATATGCAGTTTGTGTGAGACAGGTCAGTGACAGTGAGAGAGAGAAAGAGAGAGAGAGAGTTGCAGTTGACTGCTAGTTGCCGGGCCAGTTGTCGACCCTTTTCCCCTTCTACTTCCCAATATTGTGCTTCACTTTGTCTGTCTGCCTGTCTCTCTCTCTCTCCCTCTCTCTCTCTCTCTGTCCAATACTCCCCTTTACTTCGAAATCTCCAAAGCTCTTCTTGTTATGTTCGCACGTGCAATAGTCTAGATTATCGTCGGATATCGTCCTTATCCGAGACTCTCTAGTAACTTTTGCTGAAGAAGACGAAGTAGATTATACTCATTAAGCTTGTGCGGGAAAAAAGCAAATAGGAATTGAGTAAATAACAGTGTCGAGGGCAATTGAAAGACGATAAAAAAACTTTTCACTGTGTAAAACTCAACCGGTTCATCCTTGTAAAATTGATTGAAGATAGATTGAAATATTTGAAGTGAAGCTATACAAATATAATTAAATCTGTACAATTACAGATAATCTGGAAGAAAAAAAATGGACGAATGTTTTTCAATCCACAAAGATCGTTACCGTAGTACATATATAGTGGGCGGGTTAATCGGCCGACGCCCGGTCACTCTCCGCGTTCTTTGCATATTTCCAGAATACACATATATAAATACATCGGCGAAGGGCAGCACCGTCGACGGAAATAACTGTCACGCCGAAACTGCTGAGTACAGCAGCATCAGTAACATAGTCGAGAGTAAATCTCGCTTAGCCGAGCCAGAAAAGAGAGTGAGAAAGATCAAATCAGATACGTTGCCCTCTGATAGTGTATAAAGCCTTGCCGGATTCTGTATCTTCGTATCAACTTTTCGCTATATACATATAAGCCTGCCGGTTTGCTCGTAATGAGCTACTATTGCGGCGCATGCTTTGTGTCCTTGAAAACACGCGAGACTCGCCTCTGGCTATGTCTGTATAATATGTAATCTCTCTCACTCTTGCAATTTGCATGCATCGCGATTATTTTCAATTTTTTTTCTCCTTCTTATTCGAACTGAGTACATAATAAATATCGGCGACGGTTGAAACCTTACGTACAATCCAGCAACGAAATTGAATAATAACTACGCGATGTCCAAATAACAACGAATTACAGCAACTAACGGTAAAAGCTCGAATATGTACACTCGAGAGAGAAAAAGACCGTAGGCGAATGTATATATACGCACGATTCCTACGCATTAGAAAAACCACTTCTAACACAGCTGTATAGGTGTATAGGCGTGCGACTCGGTAACAGTAAAAGACCTCTCTCGAGATATAGAGTTGGATATCGTATATATAGGTGGACTAGCGGGTACCGCAGAAAAAAAGACTACGACGACGAGGACGCAGAGAAACGCCTAAGCAAAGCTTATCAAGTCTCTTTATCTAAGGCAGTGCGACGAGAGTATATCGTCGTATAAACGTTAGAGGCGGGATAGAGAGAGAGAGAGAGAGAGAGAGAGAGAGAGAGAGAGAGAGAGAGAGAGAGAGAGAGAGAGGCGTGTGTTTCTGGTTTGCCATATAGGCGGTGCGAGAACTGAATCTAGCGCGATTAACGGTACGTGGTTCAACTTGGTGATTTTGTCGCGCACAACAACTCACAAATGTACCTACGCGTACCAAAATGCTCGTCTGTCATTCCATGATTGTACCTTGTGTCTTATAATAGAACCTCGCTCTTAACGACACTTTCCTCTTTGTCTTTACATCCTCCAAGGAAGTTCCGATATGATCACTATATTATATTATGTTACATATCTATATAACATAATATATCGAATGAACCAATGCTTTTATTGACAGTTTTTAATGAGAAAATGATTTTATACAGATGCGCCTGCACGTCCGACGACGGAAGTGATCAATCGCGTGAGCCCACTTTTGTGAATGTCTGTTATTATAAAGATTAGCGGTAGCCTGCTGCTGAATATGCCGATATAGACATTTTGCATTTTCTCCAAGTCGGGATAAATGGACAAGCTCGGCGTTTGTTCGTATTATATGCTACATGCTCTGGCTTCTGAATACATATTCTGCAGACACAGCAATATACCCTCTGCGTGGATGACATATATTTGAATCGACGGTCCGATAACGAAGTGACCAGAGTTTCTGCATAGATTTCAACTGAAAGCCTGATATTCGCTGAAAAATCCGTAGCGGCAGTAGTAATATAACCCATGGGTAGGTGGATGTACGAAGAAAATCAATGAAATCTCGAGCTCCGAATTTGTAAAAAAGCTACACCGCAATGAAGAGATATAAATATAAAATATTATTTCACCTCAACGAAAATGTGCTTGAGTAGATTATTGGCCCTGTGGCTCTAACCAAATAGTTCTAACCATATTTCATTAGAGTTAGATACTCGTGCGTTTTGTTCCCATCATTGCCGGAGATGATAATGAGTTACTGTTATGTGCTATATTATTATAGAACAACGGTTCAAGTCAGTGCTTCCAATAATATACTTACATTATTTGTATTATTACTGCGAAGCTTCGATTCTAACTCTTTTCAAACTCACCTACAACAGAAAAACAAGTAAAATTAGTACATTACGATAACGTGTACGAGATAAAGAAAAATATTTATGTAATACTATATATATAAATTCGAATAAGTAAATATATTAGTATTCAGTGCGTTTGTGATCAATATACTAGGAAAACGATCAACTATCCGATAAATTGAAAATTTAAATACGCGATCGACGCTTTTCACCGTCGAATATTAAAATTTGTGTCGGGGCGTTGGCCCGGGCGTCTTGTCAGCCACCTAGCGTAGAGATACACTGGGCGCTATATAATGATATCGCATGCCGCTGTCGTACCAATGCTAGCTTGTTAGTAAATTTTTGTGCGCTTGGCCTGTGGCCAAATTTTTCACTCACTATTTGAGCCCCGTCACCACGACCGGATGTATCATTATGGCTATTAGAAACCACTGCATGTAGGCTAAAGGTTAGTCTAAATTGATGCTTATGACACTAAAGACGAATGAACTGTACTTACATAGCCTTGATTAAACATTAAATAAATAATTCGAGAAACGAATGTCAATTCGAAATAAATAAACCTAGAGTGCTCCATCAGATAATTATACATTATAAGTTAGAACACGATGTGTGAAATAGCGATTTTCGCAAAAACAATCAGAATCGTCCTCGACATCAAGAAAGATGAGAAGAAAAGTCGAAGAGAAGAATAGGGAAGCGAGCAGAAAAAAGAAGCGTTATTTACCACTTCAAATGCGGTACTCAATGACTTTATATGAACAACAATATATATGTATAGAGTTCCCTCTTGATAATAACAATAATAATAACCCGCGTAGAAATAAACTCATGCATCGTGCGCTCGTAGAGAGCGACCGCACGATTCTTATCAAGAAATTTCAATTTCTCGCATATGAGAGCACGAGCGATATAATAGCCGCGCCGGTGTCGCGTCGGTAGAACATTTTCAATTCTAATGACAGCGCCGACTGTAGTGCTCGTAAACGAAGTCGACAGGTTCTCGCGACGCGCCACAAACTCGGCCATCCGACCGCGGATCTTCTTCTTCTTCTTCTTCTTCTTCTTCTTCTTCTTCTTCTTCTTCTTCTTCTTCGTCGTCGTCTTCTTCTTCTTCGGACACTACATGTACACTGCGTGATACATATACATAGGCACTATACGGGCAATAAGAATCGCGCTGTTTTTCCAAGGCCACTGCTCGTTGGCGAAAATAAAAAAAATTACAAATGAACACACATATATACAGACGTGCGGTTTTTCCATCTCGCGTAACCTCTTTCCTACCGCACAGACCAGCTATAATATTATATATTGATGAAGCGAGCGAGCCGAATATAGGCTAATGCTCAATCTAGCTGGTGGTGTTCTCAGGTATACCTGAGTATACTTATGCAGCGCCTTTTTCGCGTACGCTCGATTATCCGATGGGGAATTTCTTTTTTCCTTCATCTACAATGTTTCATCGGGAGAGAAATATTGAGGTTATCTGCTAAGGCCGAAGTTAAGGTATAATATCGCACTATAGCTAAATAAAGCAGTAATAAACAATGTTTGGACGAACGAATAGGCTTGCGAGCAATGAACGACCGAGCAGACAGGAGAGCTGCAACGAGGTCGATTTTGTTTGATCGAGCGAGCACAAGACGACGATGCTCTTGCTTCCTTTTGAGCAGCAACGCGCATATGTTGGGTAAGTCAACGCGCTGTGAAGCTTCGAGTCAACAGGGACGCTAAGCAGCAGCAGCAGCAGCAGCAGCAGCAGCAGCATCGACTTAGCAGTACACTCTCTGTGCGTGTTGACATAACACGATACATGTGCACTTGTAACTGTCTTGCGAAATCATTTTGGCACGAGAGCGACTTTCGATCTTGAGGATAAACATTCCGTGCTCCATCTTATGCACATTTGCAGTATTAATTTTCTCTCTTTCCTGCATGCGAATTGAAAAATTTTGTACTAGAAAATTCATTAATGCTTTATGTATCGCGTATATTGTTAAAATATCCACAACTAATGTGTACAGCTTATAATGCACAAACATTCAATAGACCGTCGACCTCGGGCTGATTAATAATCCAGCGTAAATCAATCGAGGTGAACTTTTTTACCATCACAAGCATTTAGACTGTAAATTTTCTCATACCTTTCAATACATTTACACGGTCATAGGAATTCAACTCGACGCTTTTATTTTTCCTTCATCATAACATTTCAAACTCAAAATTAACATTTTCCAAAATTTCATTTTCTTCGCAAGTATAGTGCATACGTGTGTATGTATCGTCCGATTAGTTGATCAAAGCCATTACAATTATATTTTCTCACTCTCAAACACCTTCACCCAATAAAACGCAACTATACTCGAGCACAAAGTCATACATCCCTCTGTGTATCCGCTCGAATTTCAGGCATTTTACATGTGTCATCGAGCTGCCCAACGTCCAATAATTTTGAGTTTCTCTCTGATCACCTGTTATCTTTTTTCTTCAAGCTCGAAGCCTTTGCAGGGAATTTTCACTCACGGATAATGATTCATTCCGGGATTTTTAATAATACCTCGTGAACACTCATCGAAGCTTACGCGCACATAATGAAAAAATACTTCAACATGTATAAAATTAATTTGAAAATTCATTTAAAATCCAAGGATTCCGTATAAAAAAATCAGACCAATCGATAACAGTTTCAAAAGCTTACTCCTGTACTGCACTGGAAAACCCTTGGAAAATCAAGCTCTTCAGGGCTGCTATTAATCATACGCTACCCGCAACTTTTCGAATAGCTGTACGGATATAAAGGCAAAGACTCATTTATACAGCAAATTCAAGATGACACGTGCTATTTATAAGCAATTCACTTGAAACAAAGCATCTTTTCTCAATCAAAGGATTAAATTCTTAAACAACTTATTAATGATTATAGCTACCAATACTTATATGCAAAGTAAAAAAGTATCTTACATGCAGTGAAAAAGAGAATTCATCTGCGATAAACGCACGATTTTGCAGTTGAATCGAGCAATCGTGTTCCTCTATTTACAGATTATAAAAAATTCTCTTCTCATAAGTATTACAACCGATATGATTCTTTTTCAGGGTGGATTCTTTCAATCGGATATTCTTGAAATGAACGTCGAGCCATAATCCTTCTTCATATAAGTATACAATCAGGTCACGACCTTGTCCCCGGCATTGCCGAAATATCCGAAACGAAAGGGAGAGTTTATGACGCTGGTTCTCTGCTCTCTCTCTCTCTCTCTCTCTCTCTCTCTCTCTCTCTCTCTCTACCGCTGGCGCGCGCAAGCATTTTGTTGTTCTTTTCGAGAGACGACGCAGGTATACACGCTAATTTTCTCGTCAAACACGAAGAAGAGAGGACGGATAAGGAGAATATATACTCACGTATCGCTTCAAGACGTGGGCAGTCTCGCCGTCTCCAGGCGAAAACATATTCGATATCTATATTCTCAGAACA
The DNA here is from genome assembly GCA_018906985.1 of Apocrypta bakeri. NCBI lineage: Eukaryota > Metazoa > Arthropoda > Insecta > Hymenoptera > Pteromalidae > Apocrypta > Apocrypta bakeri. The sequence continues at coordinate 913,852 of JACCIA010000007.1, read as the reverse complement.
CGCAGAAGAAAGGAGAGAGAGAGAGAGAGAGAGAGAGAGAGAGAGAGAGAGAGAGAGATTGAGTGAGAGTGCGCAGTTCTGAGTTCACGTGCGATGCAGTGCAACTGTCCTAGTTTACAGATATTTTCTGGCCATGAATAGTTTTGACGGATTAGAACCTCGATTTCTCCTATAAATCATTTAAACGTAGACGAACCGTCTATGTCTCTTAAATGTTATTTACATGGAGAAGAAGAGAATGAATTGGCGAATTCATTCGTATAGCTATACAGTCGATATTTGGGAAAAAAGCACGCGCAGGGAAAGAGATAGTTTTATAAAAAAAGTTGAGGATGGAAAGAACACAGAGAGAAAGAAAAACGGATCTCGAGAGCCAAAACATCGTGTAAGTTAGCACTTTTTTGAATTCGGGTTTCTTTTTCTGTCGGTCGTTTCTGAGTCTGAAAGTCAACGCGGCTGTAATTAACTTTTCGAGTCGACACGCATACATACGCATTCGCACACTCGCGAAAGAACGTTGAGTCACTCTCGTCACTTTTGCTTTCAATGCTCTCTTAGTGTGGTGTAGACACACGTTGTATATATGCAGCGCTATGTGCACAACCACCGCAGTAATCTTCGGAGTATTTTTACGTCATCGTCGTGCAACACGCACGCACTCGTGCTTTTGACACCAATATTACAGATATATTTCAAACGAAAAACGCTTGTCAACCTACATTGCCCCACAGTCGTTTAAATAATCATGAACGAGCGAACGAATCTTTATAATTCGAAATTTCCAGGAACAAAGACTTTATAGTCAACTTATATATATATATACACACACACCGTATACACACAAACAAGTATACCGCGTCGTTGACCGACCAGAGCAAAACCTTCGCAAAAGTCTTTTATGGTTCGATCTGTATCTATCGCGAATCACATACTCAACGCACACACGTACACGCATACAACTAAGGTGATTATGAGCTCCTGCCGCAGCTGCGTCTCAAGCCGGCAGATCGCAATCGAATATTAATTAATCTTAGCAGCGTAACGTACAATTACAAACGAGTATAATCGAATACGCGAGCGAGATTATGCGCGTCAACGTGTGCAGATTACGCAGAGAGGGGGGTGGGAGAAAGAGAGCCTGTTTTTTTCTTCATTATCTCTTCCTCACGCTTAATGAAGTATTTAAGGAGATGATACGTCTTGATTATATTACCCGACGATCCAAATTAAAATGTTCTTGCGATTTATTTTTACCGATATGTGTTTGCACATGATTTCGATGATTTCTCATTTCTCCCTCTTTCTATCTCCCTGCAAAAATCATTGCACCTCATAAAGAAAGATTTAGTCTTTCAAGAAAAAGACCTTTAAAATAACCAGTGATATCCTCCTTCGCTTTGCACGATCGGCAACTCCTTGTTCCGCAATCACTGGCCGAAGATGCTCGGCTATTAGAGCCTAGCATAAGCTATTTATACACATGCAGCGATAATAACATGCTTATTCGCGCGACTAGTAAGCATTTTCTCTCCATGCTTAATAATTTAAGAAAGCAACAACTGCGCGAGTAGTAAGATTTTTCTCAAAAATTATTCCATTTAGCTGTAACTTGAGTGTCATTGCAGTTCCAATTCGGCAGATGTAATAATAGTTTTTCTCTTTCTTTTAGACTGTACTTTCTTCAATAGAATATCTTCCCGGTCCCTTACTGATAGCAAGACACTCGCCTTCTTCTTTATCTACTCATTCTCTCCCACTCGAGTAACTAGCGTGAAGAATAATTTCCATTTGCATGAGGCTGCATTTTCAAGAGCGGCAAGGTACACACTCCGACAGTTTTCTCTACAACGTCAAATTCTCTTTCGGTCGAGTGCATATTAGGTATTATTACTATTGTCTTTTGTCAGACGGTGACCCACATTTTAGCTGCTCCTCTCATTTACATTATATTTGTCAATTTCGCGCGGCTTATATTTTCTTTATTCGTCAAAGAAATTCTATTGAAAATTAACGGAAATCCTGAAACCTTGAAGGAAAAGACGAAAGGGAGAAAGGGAGAAAGAGCGTAAGAGAGATCCGCATAAAAAATAGGTTGACGTGACTCGCGGTTTATATAGAGATTAGAGAGAGAAAACTTCACATCATGCTTTAACAACGACTCTCAATACCAGGACAATTTTGAATGGCCTAGTTTTCAAGTTAATTTTAAAGAGAACAAAATTTCAATCTAGAAAACACCACCTTCCAAAATCGATAAATCCAGTATAATTAGACTCGCGATTAGAATAGTCATCTTTATATCTCTTTCTTGCTTCGTCTTTTAAAATTATTTCTCATTTCTACCGCTTCTTTTGTTGCAGCAGTGCAAACCAGTATTCAATATAACCAACGCTGTGCGCGATCAGGTTTTCCAACTCTACCTTGCAGTTTGCATTTATATGCTTATGGGGAATGCTCAATTTAATATCTTCTGAGTAAGCTCAACAAATTTTTATAAAAAATCTACTCCGAATACCTATATCCCTAATATAGTACAAAAAGAAGTAACGGTATTTCTTTCCGAAATTTTAGCTGCCTATCGGAAAGACAATTATAAGCAACTTTAACAAAACATTTTTTATCAACGAGTAACTACTTAGGTTAACTAATAAGTCTTACAAAAATATTTAGCAAACTGTGTATTAAACTTATCTAGAAACTTAACATATATAATTAACAGACCTTTCATTCGATTAAACCTTAATCATTTTTACCTCAACTGAGTAGTGTATTGTAATAATCGTGGCTTTTTGAGATATTTCCCTCTTTTCGAACTCAGACAACGTTTAGCAATATACTTAAACTGAAGTTTTTTATTCAATTATAATACGTTACTTCAATTTTCTTCCCTATTTTAGTAAGTTCTTTTGTAAGATGTTTTTCCCTTGATTCTTTTCTCGATATATATAACTTACGTTCTTGATAATAAAAATAAAAATTTGACTAAACCTTACATAAAGATAAAAATTTGATAGCTCCACCCTTTGCTATCGTAACGCAATAAATACGCTGAATTTCGCATTTCGAATGAACTCGGAAATTATAATTTAGTGGACTCGTTCACGAAGGTCGCCAGTTTCCAATCAATGTAATTACTTCGCGGATTTTGTATTATTAAGAAACATAGAGGAGGTATAAATCGCCGCGATTTTCAGGCGTAAACAGCTTATCAACATCGTGTAATCGATCGAGATAATTTGTGGGTTACGCTCTACTGCCGTGCAAGTGATTCCTAAAAATACTACAGGCCGGCCTACGTTCCGCTAGTTTTCGAAGAGCTATAACATACAAATATCATTTCTTTATTTTACAGCGCAGCTAAGTAAGTCTTCGATTTCCATGAGATTCCGAAGTATATTTGCGAACACAGTCTGCGTCTCAGCCGATTGTCAGAAGTACTATATTTAACACCGGAATATAATCCTGATTTCCGATAAGCAATGTAAGACGCTCGAAATTCTGAGCAATGCGTCAATCGTAACAATGAAAAAACAATAAAAGAAAAATACTTTTATAGTCTTAGATTTCTCTGGTTCGCTTGTCTACGTATAAAGGTCATGGAAACGGAAGAGTTGACGACGATGATAATGAAGAAGAAGATGAAGAAGAAGAAGAAGAAGAAGAAGAAGAAGAAGAAGAGGAAGAAGAAGACGAAAAGAAATAACGATTGTTATTGCTAATGCTATTGCTTATATTACACACACGCAAAGACGACGCACTCGTGCATTTATTCGTCGTGCGCGCCTTGGCCTGGGCCTTCTCTTGGTTCGCTCTTTGTCTCTCGGTTGCTGTCCGATAAATTTTACGACGGGATGCGCCGCTCGCTCGCTCGCTCGCTCGCTCGATTGTGCACTTTATCTACTTGGTGACTTTCGAAAGATCAGTTGTGAGGGAACGGCGACCGCGACGACGGCGGTGGCAATTCGTTATTTCCTTCATTTTTCTACACGCGCTCTTAAGCTGCCTTTCTCTCGTGCAACGAGCTTTGTTTAGCAAACTCTATTCTTCTTTCGCGTTTCCTTTTGACTTTTGGAAAAAAGGCTTTCGAAAGAGGATCCAGAGAAACGAAATGGGAATAATCTAAGCTCGTGTGTACGGCTGCAGTTGAAGGTGTATAGGATTTAGACAGCGTAATCAATAGGCCTCTTTCTCTAATTACTATTATATATGCTATTATAATATTCCTACGACGATCAGCGTGCTGATGCTTCACGGCTAATTAGAGCCGGATCTTTTTCACTAAGCATCTAATTCGATCTTGTTGAAAGTACGCAGTTTAGAATTGCAGTTATAGTATATATGCATCGTTGACTAAATTTCTTTGAAACGGGATCATCGGCAGCCAATGCAATATACAAAAGCATAGGTGAAACAAAGAGACGCGACGAAAAAAAACGAGTCGTGAAAGAGATTTGTGTACCTGGGAGCATTGATGATCGGCCGTCCCATTGCCCGCTGCTGGCGCTTCTCGTTGCTGGGCAGGCGCAGGTAGTCTTGGTCGCCGAGCAGGAACAGATCCTTTGAAATAATCATGTCCACACCGCGTAGCTGGCTTTGCCGCCCCAAGCGACACACCCACCTGTCTTCCCTTCTTCCCTTCTTTTCTTCTTTTCTCTCTCTCTCTCTCTCTCTCTCTCTCTCTCTCTCACTCTCGCACTGCTTTTCCTTTTCCACACGAACACAGGGACACGCACTCTTTAACGCTCCCTCTCTGTGCGTGTGCGTGAGCGCGTGGTGTGTGTTTGTTCGTGTATATTTGTAGAAGTGGATGAATGCGCGCGTGTGCTTACGTCTGCGTGTAAGTGAATGTAGGTGTATGTGCGCGTGTTTACCCTCGTGGTCAAGGGTGAAGCGACAACGTTAGACTCCTGCGGTTCCCTGCCGCGAGGGAGGATCCGCCGGTCGCTCGAGATGGCTGCAGCTAAGCGGGTACCTGCTGCTGAGAGCTATCATGCTCGCCAACGAGACTGTTGCGTAACAAACACACTTAATCGATGTACGTGAGCTTTTGGACTATCCGCTGACGCGGTGTTCGGTAACTCGTTGCTTTGTTGTATATATACGATATATACAGAATAAGAAGAAAGAGATTCAATGAGAAGAGAAATTATTGGCAGTGTTGCTGGTTGCTTGGACGGCGATGACGACGACGCCACCGATGATGATGATACTGACGATGATAGTGACGTTGAGAAGAGGGACGTAAACTATCGTCGACGTCGATCAGTCGTCGATCAATCCACGGTCGAACTCGATGCCATTGCCATTGTCAGTGGTGGCGATTGCATGACGCCAGCCTGAAATTAAACGTTTTCGCTTTAGTAAGTGTGAGACACTGTCGTTATTATTGTTTCATTGTTGTTCGGCGAGTCCTAGATCGCCGTACACAGCTTTCTCGCATACGTAAAGCTAGTCCATCGCACAACTCTCGCATTCGGGATATTTAATATCGATTTAGCCTGAAATAGTTTCGTCTAATAACTATGCCTTTATAACTGAACATTATCCTATATATCTATGTCTTCTTATCCAGTATGCGGCGTAAACACTCGGCTTAAAAAACATATTACAAGCTTATCTTTATTGTCTAAGTCTAATAATCTGAAATGAATAGTTTTTATCGCTAGACAAATCCCTCGTCGCAAGTGCTAGATTAGAGCCAATTTACGTCATAGCCTTTTATATACAATATATACAATACGAAATGTATCAATGGAATCAGGGTATTTTGAAAGATTTCGAGCGAAAAGTAAAGATAATTGTGAGAAAAAATGAGTGTACCGTATAACGCGTATAACGCGTATAACGCGTATAACGCGAAGAAAGTGAAGAAAGAGGAAAATAAGGAGCGCAAAGCAGTTTTCAGCTCGGGTTCAATAATCTGTGTCAAATACAAACAAGCCTCACATGGAGCTGAGTACATCGGACTAGTTGGCCGCGAGTGCGAATCGAAAGATATATCAGCCACAGTTTTGGAGTCTTTATATCGACGCGCGAGTCTTCCACTGATGGCATGCCAAGTTACGAACGTCGCACACCCCGAGCCATTTCTTTTTTTCTCTAAAGTAAAAATAAAAACAAGAGTTGTCGCTGTATATCGCTGGTGTATTCGACTCGTGATTTTCAACGCAGTGTTTACCTCCGAAGCTAGTCTTTATTTGCGACAACAGACATTTTAAAAATCCAATCGAAAGTGAATGTTCACTTTGAAATAAATAATGTACGACACCGCGAGCTGCTCACTGTCGAAGCTTTTAGTTTCCGAAGCATTTACACTTTTGCATTTACACTTTTGCATTTACACTTTTGCATTTACACTTTTACATTTACCGTTTTGTAAGATTTAATATAAATTTCTTAGAATGGAGCCTGAAAAATCGTCAAGATAAAATAGAAAATATTACAGATTTGTCTACTCCTTTCGTTCACTTAATGCATTGGCTCATTCGATTTGTCAATATTTACGTCGCCGCCTCGAACTCTTATCAATAATATTGTTATACATAATCCCAGTTAAAAATTTCACCTCAGACTGGTTTAGACCGGTGACTCACAATCTTATCCGCTTTTGTAAAAAATCGCGCTGGCCATCGTGCCTGCTCTTTTTTTGTCATCAATTTCGAAAGAGTAAATTTATCAGTACGAAGAAAATTCAATTTCAATTATTCGCGCTTGGAAAAAGAAGCATTCGAATCGTAATAATCGTAATAATCGTAATAATGGTAATAATCGTATAATAATGCACGAGCGATCTATATTTCTAAGACAGGGAAGAGCAAGTCGAAAGTCTGCGCGATAATAAAAAAAAACTAAAAACTATGCAAGCACTACAAGTGGATCTGCCGCAGAACCGTTGCTCTAGCCGGCTAGTAGTTGTACACCTAATGCCCGCTCCTTTCCCTTTCGGTCTATCTTGGCTACTCTCCGCATATGCATCGACGTCTTTCTTCTCAATCTTTGTCTCGGTCTTTCTCTCATTTATCCCTCCCTCTCGACATCGTTCGCTCGTACTCGTGTATTTATATCGGCCGCTACGATCTTGATACACGGCTTATCGTCTGCCAGACTAGTCTGTTTTCCCGACTACTGCTGCTGTTACCGTTATGCCAGTGTTTTCGAAAAATGCCACTCACGCACTTACACGCGCATAATTGAAAATTGGAAGTGTGAACATTTGAATAAAGAAGACTGAAGAAGAAGGCGTCAATTGTTCGTATAGGGAGTAAGTATCGTAACTGGGCGAAGCGAGAGGAGAAAGAGCATTTCGAAAGAGCGGCCGTGGTGGCCACAGGTCGTAGGAAAAAAGGAGAGCAGAAAGGAGTATACGAAAGCCCGATTAAATCAGCGACAGCGGCAGCGACAGCGGCAGCGACAGCGGCAGCGACAGCGGCAGCAGCAGCAACGGTGATCAAATACTGGAGAGGCCGTCGACCGCGGCTCTTTAAAGAGTCCCGCATATTTCGGAGCAGCAACCGAAGTAGCAGCAGCCGAGGATTCGAATTTCGCGCGACGAAAATTCGAGTCGCTGTACCACACACGCTATATACCCTTGTGCCGTCACGTCACCTTTCCTGCTCACTCCTTTTTCGGCGTTCTCTTTTTATTTAGCTTGCAGCAACAGATAGAGTAGCAGTTGAAACCAGAGACCTTTCCTCGTAATCGGCCACTGACCCTTTTTACGCACGCACGACACTTCTGCCCGAAGACTATACTAGCTACGGATTTCTACTCGCCCGACACGATTACAAATTATATATATAGCTGCGCGAGAGTAGGTGTAGAAGCTACAGTTGCATTCTGCGTGTGTTTTGTTTCGTCGCAGCAGTAGCAGCAGCAGCGGTAGCAGCGGCAGCGGCAGCAGCGGCAGCAGCGACGCTGTGGCACTTACGGAGGGAGAGCGACTGCAGTAGCAACGTTCGCGAGAGCAGTAGCGCCGGTCGATTTTTCCGCTCCTGTCCGCACTAGTGCTGCTACTGCTACTGCTGCACCACACGCTTATACTCGCAGACAGAGATCAGCGCTCTCCGCTGCTGGGCCTTGTAGGTTAGGTTATATGCACCTCCCTATATGCTCTCCTTACTTTTATCTCTCTTACGGATGCTTACATCCGCATACATGCACATTACGCATAATCTTGCAGTCGGTATAAGCCGTTTTCTAGCGCGTGTGTATGTACCTTTAAAAAGAAATGCAGCGCCGGTGCAGCTGCGCAGCTCCCATCCTCTCGGCGCTCGGTACAGATGACGCACAATCCAAGGAGCTTGCCACTCTCCGATAGTTCTTCTCTTCTTTTCAATACTGCCAGCGCATACTTTCTCGCTTTCTCTCGCTCTCTACCTCTCGATTGATAAAGAGAGTCGAAGGGGTGCGATAACGGGCAATGCGCGCGCGCGCGCGCGCTCGCAAACAACGAGAGCGAGAGAGTGAGAGAGCGAGAAAGAGAGAGGGAGAGAGTCTCGCAACAACAACAAACCCGAGAACGATGCAAGCGCGAGTCTTATATGTGCACATAGGCACACGAGTGCTGTGTATATCAATGTATTTGTAAGATAATGAATACAGAAGACACGAGGAACGAGTCACTGTCTACACGACTAAGACGTTTTTCTCGTTCGTAGATTGTAGGACCGGCGACGGCGACGACGGCGGCGGCGGCGGCGGCGGCGGCAACAACGACGATATTGCGACGCTGGCAAACGACACGGCATTGGCGGCGGTCGGACGCAGACTGAGCGGCTCGCGCATACCGTCGCGCGTCTATAGCCGCCCCGCCGACCCCGCCGCCGCTGGTCGTACCGTATACACACACAGTCCAACCGCGAGCGTATAACGCGTAGCGTAGGGCGCCTCCGACCTCCGCCGCCGCCGTAGACGAAGAGCCAGATAGCTCTCTCTCTCTCTCTCTCTCTCTCTCTCTCACTCTATATAACCATATACGCAGCACACGGAAAAGCCACTGCTACTCGCAGAAATACATGTATATATGTAAATCTTCGCGCGAATCCACAATCAACTCGAAAGAATTGTAGAATTTTTGAAGAATAACCGTTAGTATCGAAAAAAATAGCATGGTCTTTTTAATGATTGACCAATGATGATGGATTTGCACATATGCAGAAGAAGGGAGCATATAGCTAAAGTACGCGAGAGAGAAGGAGTTAGCTTTTTCTCTGGCTTTTGTCTGAAATAGGAACTAGTCACACCTATCTCGTAAGTGCATTGGAAAAAGGGTGCACACGACTTCTGGAGTTTCATCGGAATAAAATATACCGATTGACTAATCACGCGTATCGATAGACTAGTCACGCGTGCACACGTGCATGTTATTATTCAAGCATTATGTGTACGCGATAACTATGTTGCTTTTACAAGACTAACTGACCGAGGCTAGAATGGACCAGGCGTACAATTATCGTATCATATGTATCATAGGCCTAAAAGTGCGTTCTGCTCGCTGCTCGCTGCTTCGTCGGTACTTTTGTAAGGATTTCTTTGACTAATTCGCGAGGCAGGAAAAGACAACTACGTAGAGACTGTGCGTAAACTCTGATCTGCTGGCAGCAGTAACAGCAGTTGCAGCGCTGCCGTTACTGGATATATCTATACGTTGTGTGTGTGTTGTATATATATATATATATATATATATATATATAGAGAGAGAGAGAGAGAGAGAGAGAGAGAGAGAGAGAGAGAGAGATATCCAGCGATATATATCCATAAATAAAAGAGAGCATCCTCAACTACAGTACTCAGCAGCAGCCTCGCGAACACTCGTGCACCGATATAATATATGAATCGCGACGAGGTTGGCTTGCGTACAATTAAGTAATTGTACCCCCTTGAACTACTTGCGCTTGTGCGCGCATACTCCGGACAAAAGAGCCGGGCGGCTACTCCCAATTGGGACACCGGCGAGAGACCTCGCTGTACGTGTGCTCGACGTAACCCATATATGTATATACGACACAGCGTGTCTTTATATGAATTATATATGTATAGACAAACTGCAGCGTCGCATGCGCCTACAGCATTCTCCATTGCGGACAGAGAGCTTGCAAATTCCTTCGCTTAGACTTACGCTTACAAGCTCCTGAAAGCTTTTCCCGACATGATGTACAATACGCATAAAACTATGTTGTCGCTATGTTGTCGCCTGCCGTGCGGACCTCCTTACAAGCACATTGGCATTTCAATAAACTAAAAGTCACATCTGTAATAATAAATAATAAATCAGCGCTGTAAGTATAGTCTTAACACTGCCTTAACACTGCCTTAACACTGCCTTAACACTGCCTTAACACTGCCTTAACGCGGTCTTGTCAGTCCCGGCTCGTTACTACTTAAAACCGTAAAAACGCTGATACGTGAGAAATTCTAGACGAATTGAAATACACATTGAAATGCTGAAATTTTCGAATGAAAACAATAGAAGCTTTCAGTTGGTTTCTCGCTCCCGCATCTGCGCACTGCACAGCAGCAGGAAATCCAATTATCGTATTCTCGGCCTCTTCCCTGCGTACATTTTTTGTTCTCTCCAACTTTCTGCACCCTCCCGTATGTCTCTCGCTCCTGCCGTCTAATGCAGCACATACCTCCATACTCGATCTCATTACCTTGTTAGCACTCTCTTCGATCAGTCGGATGCTGCGTCCACTAAAGCTAGAAAGCTTTGGTCGACAAACGCGAAAAATGTGTTTAACGCTACTTGAGAAGAACGACTCGTTCAATTCGAACCCGGGCGTAATTTTACGGAAAGAAGCGCGCGATAACGCGGTGATTATTGATTGTCGTGAAAAAAGTATAGGCCTGCGTGTCTCTCTCTCTCTCTCTCTCTCTCTCTTTATGTATTCATATGAGGAATAATCGGGCACCGCTCGTTGAAAAATCAACGAAAAGAGTCTATAGATAATAGCTTCTCTCGCAACCGCAAATCGACGCCCAAAGTACAGGCCATTACGTATCCGAGATGAGCGGCGCCGCGAGCGTTGCCACGAGCATTGCCGCGAGCCTCGCTATGCTTCTCCGGACTTCGTCCAAGCATCGAGCAGTTGGTGGATACTTTAACAATTCATTTCCCAACTTTACTACCGTACGAACATGCCCACGAAGAAATCAATGAATTTTTCTCGATTCTTCATCCTCTCTGCCCCATACTCTCCTCTCCTTTTTTATATCGCATTAGAGCGATCGAAGGTAGAAGTAGAGATCTTCTCCCGCCTTCTCTAGCTATTTCCTTAAATTGCTATAGATGATGGAAATCTATCAGGCCCATTAGGGGGAACTTCGAAATGAGATCTACGTTACAAAAGTTGATTTTATTCAAACGAGAGCTCACACGCTTCATTATTCACATGTATTGTATCTTCTCCGTTTAATCTCTATAATATTTCGTAATCTTATTCTTGTGCGGCTTATTCGCTATCTAGCTCGACTTTCGTTGGTTCGCCGTTTCCAGCGACAATGACTTGTCAATGCATTTAGTTAATCGTCGAAGGGAAATCTTAATTTAAACTGTTAAAATTTGTCGAAAAACATTGGATAAAAAATAAGGATAAATATAGTATAATAAAAAGAAAATAGCCGCGGCGAAGGCGTGCACAACGAAGATGTGTTAAAGACCGAGTGTTTGCAAAAAATAACGTTCATTCACCATTCAAAGAAGTTTAGACTGGCATTCGAGAGTGAGTCGATGATCAGGCGCCAGTATAAATCGATGCCACGGCTCCGAAGAACAAATGCAGTTAGCATAAGGTTATCGCTTTCTCCCGCATTCTCCTTATCGTTGTGCACTTGCGTGCATAACGATAACCGCGAGCATTTCTCTCGCTCGTCGATGTTTCTTTCTCTCCTCAATGCGCATGTTCATAAGAATAAAACCAGACAATGCGAATGTTACCAGACAAAAATGCTTTCACACTTTATTTTTATTTCTACACCGTCAATTCGAAAGGGTAGATCAATTTATTAACGGCAAGGAAAGTATCATCCTTTTAGATTACATATTTCAATTTGTAATTCATACACACTTTTCACACCTGCTGTACCATCAAAAACTAAAGCTTTTGTCAATATGTACAATAGACGATCGCTTTCATATGCAAGAATTAAGAAAGAAAAAACAAATTAAGAAGCGAAAAATATCAATGAAATATAATCATTTTTTAGAAAACAAAGGCTAAAAATATATTTAACGATATTGCATATTAATGAACGAGAAAAAATCCGTCTTTATAGTGAATCTTGACATCTATTCTTCGTCGTAGTTTAAATCATCTTCATCAAAATCTTCCCAGGCATGATATCGACCTGATTCTAAACCAATGTTCTCATCAACTTCGGATAATAACTCGATTATAGCACTATTAACATAAACAATATCTATAATATATTTTACTTATAGGAATATTAGGTTTACGATATAATACGATTAAACTTAAACTCACTTCAAAACATTTCCTTCGTGAGCATTCCAATTGATTGTACCTGGATGTGTAATTTTAAATTCCAACAAACAATCAAACTTCTCGTGCAATTTCTACAAAGTTAAGTTTTTCATTATTATTTATTTCGTCAATACGAAATTAAATCTCAAAATAAATCTCGCTTTACCTGAATAATGTTCGCCGTTCTTGGTTCACATAAAAATGACAAATTATTGCAAACTGTAATAACGCTTTTGCCATTCTTTTCTCCTATAATAAAATCACGAAATCTGTGAGTCTTAATGATTTGAATATAAAAAGTTGCAAACTATATTTTCTCACCTGTAGAAGTACTCGGTGATGCGAAAAGCAATGCGACTGGGCTAACACAAGTAGTATCAAATAAGTAGATAGCAGTAGTTTTTCTTTTAAGGAAATATGTTATGTAAGGACTTGGGTAAGTACTAATTTTTTCATTCAAACTCGACGGATGTAACTTTACCAATTCTCTTTCGATTGTCACAGCTTTGACTCCATTTCTGGCTGAAGCTCGTCTGAAACGAATAATAATTTCAATTATATGTTATGCTATTGTTTTATTTTAAAGCATTACGCAATAAAGGCGAATATTGCACGTTTCATTTAATTTCCAAAATTCGACTTAAATATAACTTGTTATAATATTAAAGGTATATATGAAGTATGCAATACGTAATAATTTTAGACTCAGACAAATTGGAAATAAATTCTAATACCAGCATGCTAATCTTACTTGATAATCGCTATGTTCGGATAGAGCCCAGCACACACGATAGCCTTAATCAAAGATTTATTATGGGAATTCCTATTAGCCAAATCGTCATTCGAGTTTTCGTTACGCAGAAACTTCATCTCAAACAGATAACGAGCAAATTGTTGTTTCATGTCCGACAATAGTTTTAAGGTATTCCAGGAAAGAAAATATTCCCAGCAAAAAGAGTGTGCACCTCCTCTGTAATTTCGCTCCTCAAAACGTCTCAAAGCTTCTGCTAAAGCTATATGATCGCTGTACTGATTCATACCGAGTTCTAACTTTTTTCGCTGTGCTTCGTCCTCCTTTCCGAGAGGACAATAAAAGGCATCTTTAAACGAAAGACTAGCAGCTATTGCGAAAATTGGATCGATACACGAAAACATCGCTCCCAATATTATCATTTTTCCTGTAAATAAAAATATCTATAATACAAGTGCCATTTTAAATGTCTTTTTAACATAATGCACAAAAAGAACCTGTTCGAGGATCTAAAGGTAATCGCGCTAAATGGTAACCTAATGGAGTCAAATTTTCGTTTTCATCGAGTGCATTCAATTGCCTTAATAAATCTAACGACAATGTTATGGCTTGTGGATCAGGTGGATCCATGACACTGGCTAAAAACGCATTGACTTTGCCGATTTGTAAGATTTTCACTTGCAAAATTACTTCTTCAAGGCGAGTCCTTAACATTTCAGGTAAAGGATATTTATCAAACGTATAAGCACGAGCCTTTGTGAAGAGGTGATAACACACACCGGGTTGCACTCTAGAATTAAAACAAAATTGTCAGTCGTCAATTTAGTCCTTTTCGTAGGAATATTTTAAGTGCATTTCAAATACACACCTTCCTGCCCTACCTTTACGTTGGCACGCATTAGCTTCGCTTACCCATTCCGACTCAAGCGTTTGTAAATTGTTCGCAATATCAAACCTTGATAGTTTGGTTTTACCACAATCTATAACATATACTACATCCTCTATCGTTATAGATGTTTCGGCAATAACCGTAGCAATAATTATTTTTCGAACCCCTTTGGGAGGAATATCAAATATACTTTTCTGATCGACTGTTGGCATTCTCGAATGCAAAGGATAAATTATGTATTTATCTGAAATATGATAAAATTATTTTTAAACGAAGTCTATTTATAAAATTATAATTTACTGTTTTTCTTTAATATTGCAACGCACCTCTTGGGAATGTACCGCATTCTAATAGCATTCTATTCAATTTATTTATATCCATTAATCCTGGTAAAAAAATTAAAATTGCTCCAGGACCTTTCGTTAGACATATGTATTTTGTTAATTCACATATGAGGTCAAATGAAAGGTCTTCACTGATTGGATTGCGAAGTTGCTGTAGTACAGAGCTTGGATAGCTTTTCTACAAATGTTAAATGTGTCTTACGTATTTAAATTTGAATCGTTGATTCTTTTATAAAATGCTAGAAATATTACCACTGACCAACGATTCTAAACGCCTTATGTATGGTCCAATAAATTCATGAAATTCATCGAGTTTCTGCAAGTGCTTTTTCTTCTTCATAAGCTTTTTATAGCTAGCCAGATGTGGGTTTTCTGGAAATTTAAATCTGAGCACAAATATCAGCGGTTTGAAACTTCATCTCAAATATATTAAGTTATCAGATTGCATCTCTACATACTTGGTCACAGCAAGTACATCTTCTAAATAAAATTCTTCAACAGGATAAGTAAATCCAGGAATGTGAATGATGGGGCAGTTGTTGTAATATTTAGAAAATTGCTCCGAGTTCAATGTTGCACTCATCAAAATTACTCTTAAATCAGGTCTCTGTGAGAATAATCTTTTAAATAATAGATATAATTTATTGTATGTACTTAATGACAAAGTTAAGTTAAAATCTTACTTTTGGAATAATTTGTCTGAGTAAAGTTATAATGAAGTCACTTTCTGTACTTCTTTCATGGATTTCGTCTATAATAATATGAGAATAATTCCTTAAAGCTGGATCCATTTGCATAAATTGCAATAACATTGCTGTAGTACAAAATACAATACTTCCTTGTGGTCTAGCTAATACCCTGAGAATTTTGAGAACAGCCATTTCAAATATTAAATTAGAAATGAAAATTTTTGCTTTATTTTCGCATAATTTAATTATACTTTTCTAAACGAATGTGGTAACCGACTGAATTTCCAAGTTGCTCGGCTCGTTCAGCTGCAACTCTTTCGGCCACTGTTATAGCAGATATTCGTCGTGGTTGACTGCAAGCAATGTTTGTTGAACTACCTCTTCCGCGTTCTATTTCATAATCTAATAAAAATTGTGCTACTTGAGTAGTCTTACCACATCCTAAAATTTATTCACAAATTTTCAATACTTTACATGAAATTGTATGAATATAGTAATAACTATCTTTTACCTGTTTCGCCGCTAATCAAAACTACCTGATTACTATAAATATGATCTAAAATTTCATGTCTTTTCTCATAAGCTGGCAATTTTGAACGAAATTTAAGCATATTTCGAAACTGTGTGCTTGCTTGAATTTCGTTCAACTCATCCAGTAACCGTATGTCTATACTTTCATTTCTTTTAAGCTTTGGTTCCATTATCAATGATCTTCTTAAATTATCCTGCAAATTACCACTGATAATATTTAGAAATTTTTTTTTAAACTGAGAATCATTAATGTGATTATATCTTGACTCAAAGTCTGCATTGTCAATATTTTGTTCTTTAATATTAAAATAATGATCATAAGAGTTTCTGGGCCTTTCAATTAAACTCTCAATTTTTTGTACCATGGTAGACTTTAATTTGATAGGCATTGCATTATTCTTTGCATCCATTCGAGCATTTTTTATAATCTGTTTATTCCTATAATAAAGTCCAATAGCTTTTCCTCTGAGACCTGGTGGATGACCACCACCTCTTCGTGATTGCCCCCTTGACATTCCTGAACCACTGTCTGCCCTATTCCAGTCATCCATTCCTTCTCAATAGATAATGATAATTTGCTATGAGATTTTGATGAACTGTTGCAAATTTTTAAAATTTTTATTTAGTCAAATAATTTAAATACCTGATCTTTCATCTGATCTCCAAAAATTACCATTTCGAGATCTTCCACCTCGACGAGGACGCGACATTTATTTAGAAATACAAATTACAAATTTTCGAAATAATGATGGACTAGAAAAATGCTTCATTTAGTCTGCGTCAAGAAATTATTCGATTTTGGAAATTTGTTCAATAGCGTTGAACGATTTCTGAGTTCCAAAATTATTGTAACACTAAATACATAACCTAAGAAAATGTGAGCTTGCATTTCTATTGCTGGTAAAAACTACTTGATGTAAACATTGACCTCCTACATGGCTTCAAGAATAAAGAATCAGAAATTGTATGCTAAGAATATAAGGTGCGTATACTTATGCAGGTATACGTGGATAATATAATATATATATTAACAAAACAAAAGCATTTTGCGATAAACGTCTAATTACAAATCCCCTACTATAACACGAGCATTAATATTCCGCAGTTGGTAACCCCCCCGTTCCAGCCTGCAAGTATAAAAATTTGAAAAAAGTAAATATATCGGGTTATAGATATTTAATTGCCCTTTCAAACTATGTACAAATTTTAATTTGCCCGTTTTTAGTTTTTTTAGGAAAAATAAATTAGTAGTTAAGACTTAGCTCAAACATCAATTAGCTGTAATTTTTTAATTAAACCTTTTTGGAATATCCAATTAACGCGAAAAAATTGCCCTTAGTTCGATTTAATTTGCCCGCTATGAAAACACAACAAAAACTAATTAATTATTCTTTAAATTAATAATTTTATTGCTACGAAAAATTAACCTGCAATTTGAATGATTCGTGCGCATGTGCGGTGTTGCCAGTTCTCGAGTCTGCGCAGTAGCGCATTAGATTGTGGTGCACTCACCCCTATAACAGCCCCTATCACAGCGCGTGCTGTCTCCACAGAGCATTCTGTGCTGCACGAAATGCTAACTTTGTGCCGGCACAGGGCCGTCGTAACGTGCCGAGCTGCGGCAGCAGCATTTCGTGCCGTCTCTGTGCCGTCATTGTGCTACCTGTTACGGAGCACGTCGTGCTGTCGTTGTGCTGTCACGGAGCTTGCTCTTTTGTGCAGCACGCCAGAGAGCACGATGCGCCGGCACTGAGCTTGCATAAAATGCCGTCATGGTGCAATCATTTTTTTTAGCACGGCGTGCTAGCACTGTGCCGTCGTTGTGCTTCCTGCTTAATGAGCACGTCGTGTTGTAGAAAAACGCGTGCTTTTTTAGTGCGCGGTGATACCTCGCCGTTTTCGCTGAGATTGTTGCAGAGCAATTATCGGAGACAAATTCAATACAAACTATTTTTTTAAAAAATGAATTTTTTCCACATCTACAAATTATTAAAATTATAAGGTAAATATATGTAAATTAATACTATTTTATTGTAATATACATAATCCTGTATTTTTTACAAAATAAATTATTACTGCAGCTTCCAGAGAAGACTATAATTCAGCTTAAATCAGCAAAATTCAAGTAAGGTAAGAGTTTAAGTATTATATATATAACAGATGTTATATTTGCTGTTCTAATAAACTTTGTCAAATCTCTGTGTAAGACTTAAGTAAGAGAGCCACATATATAATTCGTGATAGTATTGCAAATGTCACGACTTCACCCTCACTCAATCACTAAGTCTACCTGTCTGATTCTTTCTACCTCTATCTTTTCAGTACAAAAATACAATCTTATATATATTATTGTTTATTTATGAACTCTTTTTATTTTTTGTTTCAGAAAAATGCTTCAAACAACTATAGTGTAATTTAGTAATTTAGTGTATATAATATTCGTTATGATATTGTAATGTAAAATGTAATTTATTGAACACATGTTTTTTAATAAAAATAACAAATTAAATATAAAAAAATGCT
This sequence comes from Apocrypta bakeri, assembly GCA_018906985.1. Taxonomy (NCBI): domain Eukaryota; kingdom Metazoa; phylum Arthropoda; class Insecta; order Hymenoptera; family Pteromalidae; genus Apocrypta; species Apocrypta bakeri. Next base: position 895,643 of record JACCIA010000007.1, on the reverse strand, counting down.
TTTTCTTTTTAATATTTAAATAAATTTATTTATAAAAAAAATCGGCACAATGCTAGCATAACGCCAGCATGCATGCCGGCACGTCGTGCTAGCATTCTGCCGGCAGTATGCTGCGGCACCTTGCAGTCGTTCTGCCGTCACGGATGTTCCATGCTGTGGAGCACAGAGACAGCACAGAGACAGCATACTGTTTGGCATAGCATGCGGCATAATGCTAGCATAACGCCAGCATGCATGCCAGCACGTCGTGCTAGCATTCTGCCGGCAGTATGCTGCGTCACCGGGCAGTGGTTCTGCCGTCACGCATGCTGCATGCCGTGGAGCACAGAGACGGCACAGAGACAGCATACTGTTATCAGGGCGCATTGACTCTGTATAATCGCGCGCTATTTGAACAGTAAAGAAAAAAACATTGCATACCGTTTGTTATTTGCAGTTTTTCACATTTCAAATAAATAATTATTTTAGGATTTAAATACTTGTTTTGTTACCAAAGCATTATTAACGTGTAATACTAATATTTTATATCTAAAATAGCGCGAAAAACTCGTTATAACAAACAATGTAGCATCATCCGTTCGTGATACTATTGAGATTTTGAGAAGCCGCGCGGTAGGGAGAGCAATATATATACCCCAATAGCAGACCGTGCCGAGCACGCTGTGCCATCACGCCGATCTGTCTCTGTGCCGTTTCTGTGCAGTTACGGCGTGTCCGCTATGAGACGGCACGGCGGGACTTCCCTGTGCCGTTTCGGTGAAATTACGGCGTGTCTTCTAACAAGACAGCACGGCGTAACTTCACTGTTCTGTTTCTGTAACAGCTAGTGCAGTGTGCCGTCGCCGTGTGCCTTACTCCCGACTAGAAGGCACATCGAAGGTACGCCGTGCCTTCGCACTGCCGTCGACAATTTATTTAAATTATTTATAATACTTTTTAATGTTATTTTTTAACTCGCATTTTCAAATTCTAAATGACAATCAATTTATTGATTGATGTATTTCTGTCAAGATTTGTCAACATTGAATCGACATCAAATAACGCACAGAACGAGTCAATAATATTTTTTATATCTGCGTGAGCATTAAAAAAAAACGTCGTGTAATTTTACTTCATCTTTATATATTATAATATAATTATAATAGATAAATAAATTTATTTGAAAACTCCAAAATGTATTATCATAAATATATAGTATATAAGGAAATTGCTTTGTATTATGCAATGAATAAAAATAATTGTAAATCTAAGTTCTATATTATTTATTTAAAATAAAACCTAATTTTCAGTATTAATTATTAGTATTATTTAGTGAAGGCACACGAAAGGCACGGCGGGCGGACCACCGTGCGGCGTCCAACCAATTGGTGAACATTAATGTGACAACCCGGCGCTGCACGAATATGTTATTGGGGTATGTCTAAAACGTGAAAAAGTCTAAAAAGCCCGCGAAAAGCATCACTCATTTGCCCACTGTTCACCGTATTTTCGCCGGCGTCTGGCGTCTTCTGCCTACTGTATCTGTACTCAGTACTACTGTCTCTTGTTTACTGTGAACTTCGAACTGCGACCAGCGACCTGCGACTTTCCATGGATGGAAATTGCTGGACAGATTACAGAGTTCAATGGACATATATCAGAGACGCGTGTGAACGAAACTGATTTTTTTTACTAATATTAACAGAAATCGAAAAAATAACCTCATAATCTCGTTATTAAAGTCAGAAAATTATCCGCTCTAAAAGAAAAAAAAGCGGTAAAGGTTACGCAGCATCGAATAATCATGGACGTTCGACATTGTAGGCCTGTATAGGAATTTCGACTTATTGCGAGAAACGATTGTCAAGCGAAGAAAAAAAATGGATTTACCAGCTACACAAGCAGTAGGAGACGATGATTTTCCTGCTACACAGCAGTTTTCTGTAAATGAAGATCAAGACCAAATATTGGTACTGTTATATTACGTAGAGATCTTTATTATTCCAACACTTTTTCTAATTATCTACATGAATACAAATGAAAATTTATTTTTCTTATTATTCAGGTGGGAATGCTTACGATTAATAGCAGAACATATTCTATTCTATCTGGAATTACGAAAATTGGTAGACATCCTGAATGTCAAATTGTGCTTAATAATGAGGTATTTATCTTACAATTCTTCTTTACCAACTTCTTTTAATTGATTTTCACTGAAATCTATTGAATTCCAAAGCTTTTTTTCTCCCAAATTGTCATTAGTCTCCATTTTATACTTACTTGGTCCTGATATATGCAAGTAATCTAGTTCCGTTTTAGTAGGATTTACTTGTCTCCATTCAACTCCTAAATCTGGTTTACTAGGATAATCCATTATTTTTTTAAATAAATCTAATTGTTCTTGATTTTTAATATTATCAATAATGATTACTTACCCATCAGTAGCAACTGAAACCCAAAAGTTTAATAAATCATTTTGCAAAGACTCGTCTTCCTTTGTCTTTCTTGGATTTATAAAAGCATTTTCAATAACCATATAAGCATCATCGGCATGGGAAACACCTTATTGATTTTTAAAGAGTTATATCTAAGTTTGTAAATGGAGCTAGCATTTTTAATAAAATTCGCTTACCAAAATTCTCCTTTGTTCTACTCATGCTATCACTTAGGCTATCGACAGCCCTATAGCTATAGTAATAAAACCAGACGGGATTTTTATTTACTTTAGCTTGCAACCGAGCTGCTTTTTCTGCATCAACAACAAATAATCGATCACCCACCAATAAAGTTAGTGTCCTAACATTCTGTGAATCAATGGGTTTTGATTCTAGATAATGTTTCTTGATTTTATCTGCTACTTCGGCATGTTTAGTTTTAGGTACAGTATAATTGTAATCGAGCAAATATTTAGCTAATAAATCCCAATTATCATTTAAATCTTTCAAATGCTTTTTATTTGTAATAAATTCTGAAATTATTCAAATTTTAATAATGGTTATGAAAATGCATTAGATAATAATATTTGTCTTACCAGCAACTGGATACAGTCCTTCTTCACTGACCACTCCTGTAATCCAAGGAACATCTTGCACTTCTCCACTAGTAATTATTTCAATTGGTGGTTTATTAATAAAATAATTTTCACTAGACTTTTCTACTACTGGTCCAAATGGAGTATAAGGATTATATAACCATGGCTAGAAAATATTTAATGTATGCCATCTTGATTATGTCAAAACAATAATTATTGTAAGATGCAAATTTTTACCATAAATTCAGATGTTGCTTGAACTATTGTTCTAGCTGGACGATATCTTAAGCACTCTATCATATCTTTTGTATTGTCTGTTGGACAACCCAATACAGCACCTAACTTTTTAGCTTTTTCTAATGCATTTTCCGTTTGTGTCCAACACAGTAAAGCATTACCACTGAATGAAATTCCATTTTGAAATAAACCTGCACTAAGAGGAGATAAATAATGATAATGTACACTAGCACCTCCTGCACTGAGCCCTGTAAGTGTTATTTTTTTTGGGTCTCCTCCAAACGAATCAATGTTATTATACACCCAACGCAGAGCCATACTCTGATCTTTAAGTCCCATATTTCCTGGAACAACTTCATCTTCGGTGCTTAGGAAACCTATATAATATATCAATAATGATTAATGTTTGTGCTAACAATTTATAAATATAAGCATAGGTTACATTAACATTTTTTTACCCAGGGATCCTAATCGATAATTAATTGTGACTAATATTACATCTTTATCAGCCAAATATTTAGCTCCAAAAATATTTCCTGTTCCATACTGGAAACAACCGCCATGAATCCAAATTACAACTGGAAGTTTGGAAGTTTCTGTTTTGTGATCTGGTACATAAATGTTTAAATATAAGCAATCCTCACTTCCCTCAACTCTTTCATTAGCAACTGCTGGTAAATGAGAGTATTGAAGACATGCATCCGAAACTTTGGTAGCTTGCAATTCTCCAGGCCAAGCAGTTATCTTTTTAGGTGGCTTAAAAAAAATTATTCATAATTATATTTTATTTTAAATGTAAATGAAATATAACTTAAAATTTGTAATCTTCTGTTTGATAATTAATATTTCATCATTAATACTTGTTAAACTTACTTTAAATCGTAATTTGCCTGTAGGTGAATGTGCATATGGAATTCCTTCATATGCTTCATATGATTTACCATTCTCAGATTTTTTATAATATCCTCGAATCCTTCCTAGTGGTGTTTTCACTTTAGGATAATCATCCGTGCAATCGCCTAAAAAAGAACTTGTTAAAAAGACAATTAAACTTAGCCACAACATGTTGTTCTTTATTGATAGACCAAAGTATACTGCAGCCTCTTTTCCAATGATTTATTATATAACGTATATCTTATGTTTGTCTTATGACCTTCATACAAAGTATGAACTGCTTTGCTCTGAAAATAGAATCTTTCAATGACAAGATAAACTGTTAGATAATTTCAATATAATTATCAATGTATGATTTTGTGTCTAAATCTTTGTGAATATAACACATACAGGAAGAGAGTTTATTTTATATTTAACAATAAACTATTTTCTCATTCAATTTTATATCAATATTTTATTTATAATTAAAAATTTCTTTACACTACATATGCATTTGACATTTATGATTGCCTTTTTTATTGTTCGTTTATAACTTTACAGACAGTATCTAAGTATCATGCAGAAATTGAAGCAGAATCACCCAATAAAACTGTGTTTATACGAGATATGAACTCTTCAAATAGAACAAGGATTAACAAGGTGAATATTGTATTACAGTAAATGATATTATTAACTTACATTGAAACATTATTCATATTTCAGAGTAAATTAAGACCAAATTCATCGTATCAAATAAGAAATGGGGATGAATTGATTTTTGGAAATGTCATAGCAAGATTTAAACTGTATCAGCAAATTGATGATTCTATAGTTTCATGTACACCGCAAGTTAATCGGAAACTTCCAGCAATTATACCTGGTACACCAGACTCATCAATGGTGTGTACTTACATAATACAATATTTTAATGATATTGAATGTATTTAAAACATTTTTCGATTTCTCTCTCCAACGTATTCATCAACTGTATTGGGGTATTTTATTACATTTCCCAATATAATACAATTAAAAAATATTTTATTTATAAAATTACCATTATCAGTCTTTTTAATTAATGTTTTAAATATTGAAATCACTTTATATACAAATAATTTTTGTTATTTCTCACTGTAAATCCCACGCAATGTGTCATATCATTCATTTGTACAGAATACATCATCAGCATCTGAAAATGATATCTCCCTAATACCTGGAACACAAACGGATAATATTGATTCTAACTTCCGACAGCCAACAGGTGTAGGACCTTCCAAAATTGTGGAGCAAAGAAGTCCAAGAGTTCTTGCATTTACTCTTAATGACCTTCCATCACCAACGCCGGACGATAAAAATAGACAAGAGAATATTTGGGATTACGAAACACAAAAATTTGTTATAACCGGTACAAAAGTAGATCACGATGATACCAATAATATTTATACTGCTGTAACTCAAAAACCTTGCATAGTCAGCCTTGTCGATTTAGATAATGGCGTACATGAAATGGCCACACAAAAGCCGTTTGATTTGGAAACTGATAAGCTAGAAAATCTTACGACTCAACAATCCGACGATAAGAATCCTGAATTGGTTAAAGTGCCAAGTAATGAAACTATCAACGAACTTGAAACTCAACAATTTAAGGTTCAATATTCTAATGTCGGTAAAAGAAAGAGTCTTGATATATCTATACACAGTGCTGAAACTCAGAAGATAGTTCCAGATATTTCTGGCAACGAATCTATTGTCGATCTAGAAACGCAGCAATATAGAACACAAAAAAATGTCTGCGACAAATCAGAAAGTACGTCTATTGAAGATCTGGAGACTCAAGCTGTTGGTGTTCAAAAATCAAATATTCCTATTAAGAATTTAGAGTCGCAACAAATTGATTTTATCAAATTAAATACTACTAAAAATAGTTTACATGATATATCAATGCACAGTGCTTTAACGCAAAAAATACTCGAAGAACAAAAAATCATTGCAAAAAGCAACTCTTACGATGTTTCCATTTATAGTGCTCCAACACAGAGAGATAATAATGTGTTTAAAACATCTAATACAGAATCTCTTGAAAATGTAGAAACGCAGCAATTTATTATCAATACAGTTAACTCGCTGATTCCTGATGAAAAATCTAATACGTCCATTTATGAAGCTAAAACTCAAGAATGTAAGTGTAGCGAGTCAAATAAGTTATCCATAGATAACCTAGGAACACAAGAGTATATTAAGGAAATACAAAATGAAATAATTGACGAATCTACAGAGTCGTTGCATCTTGTCGATGAAACTCCCAACATGATTTCTAGTTTATCGATTACTATTCAAAGTACCAAATCAAAGTCCGACAGTGAGGATACATTGAGTCAAAGTGTATCGTGCACAGATAGCAAGCGTGTTGAGAAATCATTTCATACTTCCAGTGTTGAAAAATCAAAACAAGAAAATCAAACACAATTTGAAATAGTTTCTCACTCATCGGTTGTAAAATATAAATTGAATACAATGTGTAATAGGGACGATGCCTTACCGCCTACTGAGAACATAGAAGAAGCAGAAAGTGCATTAGTAAAAGTGGACAATGAAGATATGTTTTCTCAAAATTTAATTCAAGACTGTCCATTTGCTTTTCTACCCGAAGATTCAACAATCAATGAAAATCAATCGTCGATCGCGGTAAACATTCACGATAATTCAGAATTCAAAAAGTGTCGAATGTCAACTAGCAATATTATAAATAATTCAACCCGAATTGATAACCAGAATTCTAAGAATGCCAATATAAAAGCGACAAATATTATTGCTGAAAGTGACTCTGAAACCGACGAGGAAGGTATTTTTAATAATTATTCATCTATTGAGAAAAAAACTAATCAATCTGAAGCTAAATGTAACTCGGACAGCAGAAAAGATAATGTACATGAAGACGAGGATTCCGAAACAGATGAAGAAGGTGTTTTTTCAAATCATTTATCAAATAAATGTGAGAATAATATTAAAAAAGGGGGAAAAATTGATGTAGCGAACACTGAGACTGATTCAGAAACTGATGAAGAAGGTATATTTTCAGATCGCATGACAAAAAAAGATGAAAATAATTCTTTGTCTAAGAAACGTGGTAATGATGACAGCGACGAAGATATTTTTGATAATATATCTGCAAATGGAGATAAATCTGGTATTGAAGAAGTAGTTATTTCACCATCTATGAATAATTGCTCAATGAAAAAATCTCCAATAACTGATTTACAAGACATAATATTTGATACAAATTATGAAGAAAAAGAATCCAGTATTCAAAAACCTCAAGTGTTTAATAACAGTCGTTCATCTGAAGACACGAAAATGAAAACCCTCGAAATCGATAGTTCTACGCAGGAAAATAACACTCATCGACTGAATGATACTGATACATTTTTAGCAACAACGCAAGTGATGTCAATAAAAAATGATTCAACAGAAATAATTGCCCAAAATATTAATAACGTGGATTTAGCACCAACTAAAAAACTTTCAGATACACAGTTATGCACTGAATCTGAATTTTCGATTGATACGCAATTAGCGCCAACTCAAATAGTTGATGATACGCAATTTAGAACAAAATCTCAGTGCACTTCTTCAGTTGGCTTGAGACATGAACTAGGACCAACTGAAGTCGATGCTATTGATCGACGCAGTTCAATGTGTAGAAATAGTTCTACTGAATGTTCAGTTTATGAAAATGAGTCTGTAACTGAATCGATCAATGGCTCAAAACAAAAAGAGTCAGTAAATCAATCGAAACGACAATTGGAAGAATTAGAAATTGCTTGCAACAAAAAATTAAAGAGTGCCGATGAAACACAAAATCTAAAATTAGCCATTAATACTAACGCAAAAGAAAGTATAGACGAAATATTTGGAGGGTCCGAAAACAAGTCAGCTGGTGCACGACCATTGGCGTTGCATTTACAGAATATTTTGGAATCCAGCCATAACGATGAAGACAGTCTCATAACGAATTTGAACGAGCAAAGGTCATCTCCAACACTGGGTTCTAAATTAGCTTCCGAAACAAGGAATTGTCAAAAAGCAGTACTTTTGAGCAGATCTAATTCTCTTCGCTCAGCGACAGCAAATAATCTCAATGATACTATTGAGAGAAATTTGAATGATATATTTGATGACAGTGTTAATAGCATGGATACATATGAACCTGAGGAAATAATGACGCAACAGTTAAAAAATATTCTTCAGTCACAAGACGATCATGAAACGGAATGCAATGGATCTATGACATCTATGAGAGCCATTCAATCACCAATTTTATGCAAGACTTATGAAAAGAAAAAGAATCAATTGAATCTGTCAGTGAAATTAAACTCTTTATTTTCTTCCAAAGAAGAGGAAAGACAGGAAGAGCCAGAGTTATTGTGTGCTCAATCAAGCTTAAAATCTGCGGTGTCAGAAGAAATCGATGACTACTTTGATGATTCGAAGCGCAGAAAAAAATGTAATGTTATCGACTGTCAATCCGAGGTCGAACCGACGAATATTGAATCAATCGGTGATAACGAGAGAGAAATTGTTTACAAACGTGGAACGATTGGTTTCTCCAGCACATTGCAAGCCGTAAGTACTAAGGAACCAGTAGAGCTCTTTGAGCTAAAAAATAGAAGCTACACAAGTGATAGCCAGTCAGAAGGTGATGAATCCTTCAGTATTCTCAGCCATAAGAAACGCTTTAGTTTGAGCCTGCCGAAGCACATAGATTTAAATTCGTCGTTGCCGACATTGAACGACCAAGAAGTAAGGAAAAAAATGTATGTAAAGTCATCAATAGCGGGAGTGAAGGTAACAGGTAACAAGCAGCACTCTTCAAGTTCTGTGCATCGTGAAAAAAAGCTATTTGCTAGAGGCGATCGAAGTCTAACCAGCGATCAATCGAAAGCGGAGCAGAACGAGAGAGACGAGGAGCTGCAGAGTATATCTCTCGTCGATAAGAAGGTTTGTACATCGAAACTTTATCATAAGGTAACCGTTAAGTTAAATAAGCTCTCGCCTCTGACGATTGCCAAATTGACATCGAGAAGTCCAAGGAATGAGAGTGTTTTGGATCCCGACAGCGACAACAGTGACGACAGTGAGTTTCTTAAAAGCATGCCACCTATTAAAGTAGCTGGCACTGTAGATTGCCCACCGACTAATTCACAGCTAGCTGCTTTCAGCGATATCGACGACGATAACGAAAACGGTCTGAAGGTACCTTCGCCTGTCGACATAGTTATACCCACTAAGTGGAGCCTTTATCGCGAGAAACGATACGATCTAGTGTACAAAATGAACGCTGCTAAGCCTCCTAAGAAAATATTGATGAATAACGAGGACGAGAACTGTGCGTCTTCGCCGTCGCATAAAAAAGTCAAAACCAATACGTTGAGCGTTGAAGATGTCCTAGCGGAGATTGATGCAAACCAATCTACTGGTAGACGTCGCATTATACACACTCCTAAGAAATGCAGAATCGAAACGAGATCCGTGAAATGCTCGGATGTAAACGTAACCGAGAGTACACGACACATGAATCGGACACTTCTGAGCTCCGTTCGAATTCACGATGAGATACCGAAGGATAATGATTCGGACTCCGAGTCAAACATCATACCTAAATTCACGCCACTTGAAAGATTCAAGCTTAATATTACCTTCGAGGACGACTCGGATTCAGATACGGAATTTGAGCAGATGCGTCAAAACTGCGAACGTACATTGGCTAGATCAAGTACCTACGCCCATCGGGTACAAAGTCTGAGATCTGCTCAAACTCCAATGGCAAAGAGCTCCAAAGAGAAAGTCTCCCCTGTATTGACCCGGCGACGTAGACCAAGTGCGTTGAAAAATTACAGTTCACTGAACGTAAAGCACAACGGCAACGATAGACAGGCCGAGAAATCAACCAAATCTAAAACCGTTGATGAAAGTGCGTTTGTTTTTCAGGAAGCCGACGACAACTCTTCCGGAACTGCAGGCTCGACCAAAACAACACAACCAAGGACGTTGAGCCTGACGACAATTCGGACTAAGCGCTCCGTGACAACGGATGTGGACGACGTGCAGCTTCGACCAGTGAAACGTTCGAAAACTACAACCATGGACGACAGGCGGCGGTCCAGACTTCAGCAGCTTTCGGTACTTATATCTCCGCTGAGCAACGAACCTCTTGCTCAATGTAATTTCGATCGTCTCAATGTCCCTGACGCTAATCAGTCCTACAATTTTAAACAGCCGGATCCAATCAACGTTGCTGATCTCCGTGAGAAAAGTAAAAGTATCAGCCAGATACCGAAGACACTGGACGGCATCGTAATAGCGTACAATGCGAATAATAGAACAGATTCCAATGATTTATCGGCAATTGGAAATAGCCTTGTTGATGATATGCAAAATGAGAAGAGCACCTTATCAACAAATAAAAAGAGTACTAAGCATGGGGCATTCAATGTATCTGGTATGAATTCAAGCAAAGAAAATCTTATACTGGACGTTCAAGTTTCTCCGTGTACGTTCGTAGCTCCAAACACTAGGTTAAAATCGAATGCAACTGCTACCAATTCATCTGCCATGAATAATAGTGATAAGAAAAAAATATCTAAAAACGCCGTTGATAGTGATGATAGAAGAAAAAAAAACGATGCTCAAGCTACCCGTCAGAGAAAACATTTACCAGTGAAAGAGTCCATTCTGACAAATGAAGCAATTTCTATTATACAAGATTCTGATGCCGAAGTGTCAGATGAATCGAGATTCTTTAAAGTGCAGCCTAAAAGTAGATTAGTTAAAGCTGTTAAATTACCAGACTTCGAGAAAACAAACGATTTGAATGTTGTTGGTGCAGAATGTCAAAACCAAAAAGACAAAAATGCCAAACAAACGATTTCGGGCAAATTGCACAAATACAATATTAATATCAGAGCTAATCAAAATATTAAGGGTCAACAAACTCAAAGCGTCGAACACTCAGATTCTGAACAAACGGACAGGCCAATTGATGTTGCAAGTAAAGGAAACAACAATATCAGAACTGAACGAGGTAGAAAAGTCAAAGATTCAAATACGAATGATCAAAATAAAATAATAAAAGAAGCAGAATCTGAAAAATCTGATGCCAACATCAGTAAAAGAACTAGAAGCAAACGAATGAAACAGAATGCTGAGATAAAAATTGACGCAAATGCTAAGGAATCGGATGAAAATAATACCGAAGAAGCACAAGATTCAAATTCAAAAGTATCTACCGTAGAAAATGAAACAATTCGATGTAGACCGGTGAGACAAACAAGAAAAAAAAAAGGATTTATGAATGCAAGCACAGTAGATGGACGGTCGTCCGCAGAATCGCAAGATACTGAAACCGAAAATACAGAAACGGATACTAGTGAAGTACGAGCAGGTAAAAGTCAAAATCGTACATTACGAAGAAGAAAGCCTTCTCTAAACAATTCTGAAGATTCTCAGAATACTGAAAGCAACTTCACTGAAGATAATAATTTTGAAAAACCAGTGCATAGACCGAAACGAGCTAGAGTCGCTAAAGCAACCAAAAATAATACTAAAAAAAATACATCCGTGCTTCAAAAAAGAACACCAAGTCCAGAAGTACCGTCCACGCCATCTCGGTCAACCCCCGCAAGAAACAGAAGAACGATGTCCATGTCACCGATGAAAGGAGCTTCTTACAAAGTACTTTTCACCGGAGAGAGATCTGAACTTCATCGTAAAATAGTCGCCAAATTAGGTAAGACAAAATGAGGGCTTTATTAATGTATTGTTTATAACATTCGGTGAAATCGTTTAAATAACTTAAATAGAATGTGTAATTTTAGAAAATTCGCTGTACCGTTAAAAATTCTGTTTTATTTGACTGTTTAATTTTAACATAACTTTATGCAACAATACATTTTAGGTGGTTCTGAAGTTGAAGATCCAGAAAAATGTTCCATTTTGGTAACCGATAAAGTACGAAGAACATACAAATTTCTTTGTTGTCTGGCACGAGGCATTCCTATTGTTTCTGTGGATTGGATTAATGACAGTGGAAAAGCTCGACATTTTCAAAAGTGGGAAAATTATATTTTACGCGATCCAACTGCTGAAGCTAAATTCAAATTCAAACTGAAAGAGAGTTTGGAGAAAGCTGCGAATCGCAGATTATTAGAGGGATATCATGTGCTTATTACACCTCAAATCGTCCAGCCTCCAGTCACGGAATTAAAAGGTAAATTAGTCATTAGTTGAATATGCTTTATATATAGATTTTCGATTATTACATTAATTGCATATTATTTTCAGGCATGGTAGTATCCAGTGGTGGCAAACCACTTATTAAACCTCCAACAAGATGGCTCGATAATACATTTATAATTACAAAGGAAGAAGACTTACTAAATGCTAAAAAAATCGTAGCTAAAGCACCAAAATCGATAACCATTCATTCGACAGAGTTTATTTTAACAGGCATTTTAAGACAGGAATTAAGCCTCAAAGAATTTAAATTAACGTTTTAAATAGAGTTCTCTTACCATGTATTTTCGACAACGGTACATATAACTAAGTATATATTCATTTCTATTAATAATATTTTTAAATGATGCCGCAAACATTTTCTATAAATGAATCGATATTTTGTTTGACATAAAAGATAAAAGTATAACAATAATTATGGTTTAAAAGTAATCATTTCTTAAAAACTATAAAGTGCACCAGTATAATTCATCAAATTTATCAATAAGCCGTGTTTAAATTTTAGTAAATGTATATTATATATTTATTTTTATTTCACAATAACTAAAAATTTATATAAGCTTTGATGTATATAATGTATTTTATTGATTAAAAATTATTTCTTTTATAAATCTATTATTAGTATTAATTTGTCTAATGGTTGGGTAAAAAAAAGAACTAAAGAAGAGAAATCATAAAGCATATTTTTCGTTGCTTTTTTGTACTTTTTAAATACTTTTTATTTAGTATCTCACTACACACATACTCGTTTTGATAATAAGAAATTTGAGCTGATTTTTATCAAGATTAATGAAACCTTGAGTAAATCTTAGAAACAAAGTTTCTAGCAAAACTAACGATGCTTTATATCGAAGATATATTAATGAGATTATACGTTAAATTAATGATGATCTTTATGAAGATTTAATCAAATTTCAACGACTTTATCCAGAAATATTATACAAATAACCCGATCTTAAAGTGCATCAACTCGATCAAGTAATCTACTAGAGAAGTGTTGGGAATAAAGCAATAATCGAAGGCAAAAGTCTGAAGTCGCGAATATTTGAATTTAAATGCGTTTATCTATAAAGATAAGAGGTTCCACACTGTTGAGTCGTTATGTTTCTTGCATCCTAGTAGAGCTTAGTGCGTTTGTACTTGAAGATTTATAATGGGATTTTCCACTGGGCAAGGGGCACCTCGAAAAATCTGAAACAAACATCATAACATTATAACATTGCACGTACTCGATAAAAAATGAAATACAGTGATTCAACTATTTTATTTTTAGATAAGCGTAGGAAAACTTAAGTGAAGGAATTCGCGCAGTATACATTGATGAGATGTATAAAAACAGAATAGAGTATAGGTACGCGCGCGCGCGCGCGCCTGACAGTGATGATAACCCAATCAATCTTTTTATACAAACAAAGCACAACAGACCTTCGGGTAAATCGTAAAAAGTAAGAACGGAAGACAAAGGCAATATGCAAAAGCCGAGGAACGTCATTGATTCACTTCCAGACAGATGTCCGATGCGTAAAAAAAATAAAGAAAATTAACGATATACAGCCGCGCGCCTCGAACGTCCGTGACCCGTTCGAACGCAGCGATTAGCTGCGTATAAACTGCGTATAAACTGCGTATAAACTGCGTATAAACTGCGTGAATACTGCGTGTGCGAGCGTATATAGGTGTGTACACAGTGTACTGTGTACAGTACTCTTGTACACATTAATTCAAAAGACGCAGTTTACTCGGACCTCGAAAAGAGAGCGACTTAAGCGCCATCTTGGCTGCGCTTCCGACAATGAATGATTAAAGCGCGGCGCAAAAGCCAAACAAATAAACAAACAAGCGCGGAGAAAGGAAGTTCATATTTGTTAATACCGTTTCGCGACCTCGAAACGCATGCGCTTGAAAAAAAAACTATTTATAGAAATGCAAATAAACTAGTTGCGATCAATGGCAATGTCCAAGGCGCATATTACATATATACATACACTCTTTGCTAAAGCAAAAAACAAAGAAAATTCGTATATCGATGTAAGAGGAAAGTAGTCATACCTGTGTGGCGTAGCTCGTCTACGATTTGCTCTTGACAGCCTCTTTTTTGTTGTGCTCGGTGTTCATGAGCTTGGTCAGAATTTTTCTGGAATGACCATTCGGATCAAAATAATTTGTGTGCATCGCTGCTTCTCGTTTGCTTCGTTGTTTGCCACTGTGTCCGGTGTAGATGTGCTTGTCGTAGTCGTAGTTGAAATGTTCGTATTCATCAAAGTGCGCTTCCGACATGTTCTACTGCGTAATAGAGACTCTACTCTTTCGCGTTATAACAAGTTTGCCAAAAAAACAAATGCCTCTTTGCGTCGCTTGGCAGGACTGACCAATTACTTAAATAGATCCAAAAGAAATTCTTTAATATTCTTCAATAGATTTAAATGCAAGTTCGAAATTCTCGATCGAGAGAGAGAGAGAGAGAGAGAGAGAGGCAGAGGCAAAAGCAGAGGCAGGGATAGAGAATGAGAAAGAGAAAGAGAAAAAAAAGTAGGAACAGCTATGCTTACGTTACCAGACAGTTCAATACTGTTTCGTAGCTGTGCAAGTCGATCCTTTTATAAGCAAGACGGCTGCGCGCATGCGTACGACACAAGACGCTTCGTCGTACGTCGGTCGTATACTCGCGTATGTCGTATCTCGTTTCTCGTATCGTCGTATGGTAGTAGTAGTTAGTAGTATATTGCCGTATCGTCGTTAGCCCCCCTTCGCCCTTCCTTAGTCGGTTGGTTGGTTGCTTGCTTTTGCTTCTACTTGTATTCTCTGTAAGAGACTCTGAGAAAGAATCTCTTTACTGACTCTTTTATGACGCGAGTGACGAGTACTATGTTGCGGACTTGCCGATGGCGAATTTCCCCCTTCTCCCATCGTGCACTGTTTTCACAAAGACAGAGAGAAAAGAAATCGTTTCTCTGCAGAAAATCTTATGAAAATTTATTTGTAGCATTGCAACACGCACTTGCAGTAGCACAGATAATGGATTGTGTTTTTTCACTCGTTTCATTATAGTTTATTGTTGACATATTATGATATTATGCATCTGTACCGGCAATCGGCAAACGAATTCTACATTCTACTCGAATCTCGAAGACTCGGAAGATCGTTCGGCGCATGCGCGTTTAACTCGGACCTCGCCGGTGAACGGCTGATACGCTGATACGTGATTCGTGATTCGTGATTCGTGAATCGTGAATCGTGAATCGTGATACGGTGATAGGGTGATCGTTGAACTTGTCGGGACTTGCGGGTTGCGACGCGTAGATACATGTATGTTTGTATATGCGAGGTTGTTCTTTAGAATCCAACCGCTTCATTTCAAACTTGTTGTGAAAATCTGAAGTATTGATCATGCATGCAGACTACTATAATGTACAATACTATAATGTATACGTATGCATAGACATTTATACGTGTGTCGCTCCGCATACGTTTCGAGCTTTCGAGGTGTAGATACATCCAATTATCTGATATGTTTTCATTCGTTGTTTATTTCTCTGTTATTTTGCCGTTTGACATTGAAAATAACACATGCTGCTTCGCACAGTTTCGCACAGTTTCGCACAGTTTCGCACAGTTTCGCACAGTTTCGCACAGTTTCGCACATTTTCGCACATTTTCGCATTTTGCCCCCTAATATGTATAATATTACACAACTGAAATTCCTTTCGAGAAGAGAAGCGAGAGAATAAATATTTTAAAATAAGCGCAAGTGTTAATACACAGTACACGCACTGCCTATCGCAATTGTGTAGATTCGTAAATACGTGTGCACAGTTTTCTCGAGCACATGCCCCAAGAGTCTGCGATAGCGTTGTGAGCGAGTTCGTAAGATGTCTGAATGTCTGAATGTCTGAAAATATGCGACTCTCGAACGCGAAGGCGCGAGTAAGATCACGTTCGGCCTAAAGATATACCTGCGGCTTTGCGTGTCGTTCAAATAGTCCACTTTTCACGGTCTGTCTCGCAGCGTGGCAGACGCGGCAGATGAGGCAGTAACATAACAATAAAACAAGATAACGAAAGAAGCCTGTGTCCATTCTATACCTACCACCATATCTACACCAGCCCATATCTGCAATAATGCATGAGCATCTTACAAAAAAATATAATCGTATTTCTTTCTATGTTTCAAATTATTCTCAATTCTTGTTATTACGCATTGTCATGCGTCTAGCTTAATTATTGTTTCAAAACAAAATATATTCAGTGAAATGTCTACTTTTCATTCTCTACATAATGCGAACTCGCATAATTATCATTATTCAAATTTTCGTACAGTTCTTGTCAGAAACATTGTTGCTTTTTTTTCGTATTTCGTAGGTTACTTAAAATATTGCACTTATAAGCAAACTCAATATATTCATTCTCTTCTTATATTCATTTGTTAAATCTAAGCTTAAACCGCTTGTTTTCGTTGATTAAAACCAATCATTGATTTCGCAAGACGAAGGGAAACATCTTCAAAATTATAATGATTTATCTAATATGCAACTGACAAGAGTCAAGATTCCTACAATTTATGAGCATTAAATACTTTAATGCTAATAAATCATTTTCTATTATTTACTTGACTCAGACTCATTCGGTTGATGGGTCCTGCGCAATAATCAGGTGAAATATACGAAAGAAGTTTTTTTTCAGTGAGTGGCTCTTTGAAAACAGTGCAATAGTAGAATGAAATGTATACAATACCTCCTTAGGCTGCAGAACCGGCAGAAGTGTAAAAGCGAAAATCCTTCCTTCTACGAACAAGCGATCACTTTACGTGCCATTTTGCAAATAATTTGATGCCGTTGAAAACAGATGGGTGACGTGATATGAGCAAGTTAAGCAGAAAAAAACAAATGTTTACGGTTGCTTAAACTACAGAATTTTAAAATCTACTTATTTTATAATAAGTAGTTAAATCATTTTTGGAGGAAGCTATTTAACTATTTTACTTATGAATTCGCATCTTGATTGTTTATTGTTATTTGTTATTCATTTCTCAAAATATCATCCCGATTTATTGAAAAGCTCCTTTCCGTCTTTTACTTGGGTTAGCTGCAGTGCAATTTTTCAAACTTTTCTAAATATCGCCTCCATTACGCTATCGTTATTATTATTATTGTTGTTATTATTATTATTATTATTATTATTATTAGAAGTAGTCGTAGTAATAGTAGTAGTAGTAGTAGTAGTAGCAGTAGTAGTAGTAGTAGTAGAAGTGTAGTAGTATTATTATTATTATTATTTCGTCGTTAACGATAAACATTTAATTTGCATTTTTTATAGATAAAGACAAAACGTTCTTCGTACTTTGAAAAAATAGCAATAATGATAGTTCTATGCAATCTGCAAGGTGTAACATATGCGCGAGGAAGCTATTGCTGGCGTGCTGTTTGCGGTAGACGCTATGGTAAAATAGAGGCTGCAGCCAGGTTGCAGCGTAGGCGAGGTGCCGTTATTTTCAAGAGGGCTGTCGAACTACAATTGCTCGATATCTTCTACTCACGAACCCGCTATCATCACTAGTACAAACTTGCATTCGTTAGAAATAATATTTCCATCATGTTCCAATACTATACAGATATACAGATATACAGATATACAGATATACAGATATACAGATATACAGATATACAGATCTACAGATCTACAAATCTACAGATCTACAGACATATTAATAATGAACAAAAGATACGTAAAATAACGAACGCGTTAACAGTGTGTCAAGTAATCAGTAACAGTAACTTCTATTGGTAGTTGCTAAGCTATTATTCCATCAATATATCAAATGTTTTAATTTATTTTTCACGACGTTTACAAATAGAAAATCAGTAGATGTATCCGTATCCAGCATTTGTAACGTATATTCGCAACGACGAATGAAAAGGCGATGAAAATAAAAAATATTAAGGCGTATAATATTTACCATTTACTGTTATTTTACGAGCCTCCGAAATAACGAACGCGGAAAGGCTCGAGAGTGTAAATAGTAACCTAAAGATAAACTGCACTATGACTCTAACTGATTACTACAAACTATTTGAACTGAAATTATTGTTATTCAATATGCATGACTAAATATAAAGACGAAAAGAAGTTATTATTATATTATTATTATTATTATTTTTTTTTTTCGTTTCAATTTATGGAATCAAACATTCTTAGTTAACGACGCATTTTTTGAAAATAAATATAGAATTTGTATATTTATTGAAAGAAATAGGATCTAAAAGCTAATTATCTAAAATATGATTTTTGAATTTGAAAAATAACCTTTCAATGATTATAAGATTTTATTTAACATGAGCAACATTTCTATAGCTTTTTATATAGTTTTGAGCGATAATTTTTATTTGATATTTATACTACGGTTATAAGCTTCCGTAGTATACGTTAATATGTTATTAGTACAAAAGAGTATGACAGCTGCAAATTCGTGAAAGTAGCAATTTCGCAATAAATGACCAGAGAAAGTGGATTTGGTGAATTCATTGAAAAGGATCAGTATATAATGCTGCAGTAAATATAGCAAAACAATAATGTTCATGACATCTAGAATTCGACATTTAAAAACGTTCTTTTCTCCACCAATCAATAGCCTGCTGTCTTAGCGATAAGTGATGACATTGCATTATTGCAGATCGCATCTGGCAGGGAATCTCGCGATGCGAGTGTCCGTTTATGTTGACGAGCTTCAGTCGCTCTCGGTATATTGTCCAAGCAACAAGTTTCATCGTATTCAAGTATTTTTCACGTTTATTCCTTACATGGTTCCTAGGTACGGTGCCGACGATTTTTCAGACGGTATTTATCCATAAAGCATACAACACAGAATTCAATAAATGTCTAAATCAGTATAAATCAGGTTAGAAATGACATTTGTAGTAAATAAACGAGGTTATGCTCTCCTAGTTTCTTACATTACCGAATATATAGGAAAATCTCTTTTCGCAAGAAAATGAAAGTCTTTTATTTGCTCGCGTCAATCATTTTTATGAAAAAATATTTCTCTAGAATAAGTCTCGATAATGTACATTTGAAAATAATGACTGGGCTGTTATGTTATTTTGAAATATTACGCACTGAACGAGTTTAAAATGAAATTATTAACTTGAAAAATACTGCATACTCAATTATGTAAAACTAATCAAATTTACGTATAAACTACCACAGCTACATATCAGTTAATTGAAGTTTTTGCAATAATTTTCTCTCGTTTCGCCTGCGATCAGTTGAAAACTCACGAACTCGGAGAGATGTTGCATTTTGCGTGCGATGTTGCCCTTCTTCCGACAGTCCCGACTCCCCACTCTCGAGTGATCGCTTATCGAATATCGCGGTACGTGGTCGCGGTACGTGGTCGCGGTACGTGGTCGCGGTACGTGGTCGCGGTACGGTCCTGGCGATTACTGCAATAGTGCTGTGCAGTAGTACTTGATCGTTTCGTGAGATGTCTCAGTGCGTCTACAGCCGTAATATACAAATATTAAGCGCGAAATTATACAAATATTCTAACGGCAAACTGCAAAGATATTTTTCAAAAAATCTATTTTCCATTAAATGTAGCGATAAGTTGTAAAAAATATTTCAAGAGGAATTTTGACATTCAGTTCAGTTCTGAGCGAATATGACATAGACTTTTCTTTTTACGCAGATCTAATGACAAAATGAATTTTACTCTGACAAGGGATAATGGTCGACTAAGCTACGCTCAAAGACTTTTCTACGAACGAAATGGTTTTATCGTTATACCACGACTGATTCCTTGCGATCTGCTCGATAAATGTAGCAAAAGGTATTGATATTGATATTCATATCTACATTATAGCATTCAATTAGAATAAAATGAATAATATTCAAGGCGACGGAAACGCACGAGAGATTGTCAGAAATAATAACGAATAAGAAAATAATTCATGGTAATTGCAGTTCTCCTTACCGATGTACTTAACTTCCGTTCGAGCTACAATTATATTGCTCGTATTGAACCCTCAAGAATATTCAAGTTCATATTCTTTTTGACAATTACTCTACAATTACTCTACAATTACTCTCTATCTATAAAATAATAATTCATACGATTTTTTTATCCATCGAATATTGTTGTATATTTATTTACAGATTCGACGAGTATAAAAATGGTAAACTGCCAATAGGTATGATCACGATCGTGAGAGACATAGCTGATAGAAAATCGGTCGTTAAATTACAAGATATTCTTCACGACGAATGCTTTCTTGAGTATTTCAGTAATAGAGAACTTTTGGATATTGTGGAAACATTCACTGGACCCAATATTTTAGGGGTACACAGCATGCTCATCGCAAAACCACCTGACGTAGGCTTTGGAAGTTCCAGGTTAAAAAATACATTAAACATATCGACGAGCAGTATTGCTGCTTCTCGTAATAATAAAAAACTAGACACGAAATCTATAAAAGAAGAATAATTTTGTATTTGAATAATTTATGTATAATAAACATTTTATTATATGGTAATTTGCAGGCACCCTCCGCATCAGGATCTTTACTACTTTCCCTTCCGACCAGCTAATAAAATAGTTGCCGCTTGGACTGCGATTGAAAAATGCAATAAGACAAATGGCTGTCTTCATGTTTTTCCAGGATCCCATCTCACACACGACATACAGGCACACAATTATCCCAAAAGCATGGCCAACAAAATGTATCACGGCATTCAAGTAATAACATAAATAATTAATATTAATTGCACACTCGGGTTAAAAATTATATCATTCGATGGTATTATATTTAATGCTAGCAACACATGATAAAAGTATAATTTAGTATTAACAACATTTCAAAGCAATATTCGTGTTCTCTCTCTCTCTCTCTTTCATGTATAACAATATTCAGAGAAGATAACTATATTGTCCTGTACTTTAGAACTTACCAGAAACAATAAATTGGGTAAACGTCGAAATGGAACCTGGAGACACCGTTTTTTTCCATCCATTGTTAATACACGGATCTTGGAAAAACATCTCTACTCAAACAAGAAAATCAATATCATGTCACTACGCTTCTGCTGATATAGAATTTATAGAGGTAAAGTTTTGCAATTTTCGAACAAAAAAATAAATGAATTATCGATATAATGTGTTTATATTTAGGTGAAAGGTACTGTCCAGGAACTTATCGAAAAAGAATTATTGGAACTTGTTAAGAAGCGATTTCCTCAGTTTCAAAACTTCAGTTTCATCGACTTGTGGAAAATAAGATCGCGATTAATGAGAGGTATAGAATCTTCATTGTAAAGAATGCCAAACATTTATTAAAAAGTAATTATATAAAAAGGAACAATGAACACAAAAAGGGCTTCATTTTATACAATAGTTATACTTAAAATAAAGCTGAACAATAATAGTCTTATTTTGTTAAAATATCAATATACGTCGTAGGAGAATATTCAATCATTGAGTGGTGCATTTTCAATTAATAGCTGGTAGTTAGCCATTTTTAGCCTTAATAATATTTATTCCCAAAGAACAATATGAAATATACGACACGTTTGAGATAAAAAAGCTTTTATTGAATATATCGGAACGCCTGAGAGGAAGAAACACCAGCTTATTAAGTCTTGAAGAATCAGTCAGTACAAAAATGAAATTTAATTATTCTGCATATAATTGATATATATATCCAATTTGTTTGTAGTACCCAGACTCTGGTAGATCAATTTCTTTTTGAAACGTCTGCTTCTTCAAATTTTATCTTGAGCTGTCTGGTTCTTAATGAAAACATAGTTCAATAAAAGGATAAGTGCTTTTAAATAAAAATAACATTATTCTAATTAAGAACATATGATTTTGACTAGACATTCTGTATACACTATAACAACGACTTTGTACGAAGAAAGCTCATACTCTTTACTTTACTTCTTATTTATCATGGCAGAAGGAAAACAAAAATTTCGGAATTGAATGAACTAGCACAATTGCTCGCCATTAATATACATTTTGTATTTTCGTGTAGTTTTATCGTACTTACTGCGTTAACCTACGCCAGTCTGTAGCAGTCTTATAAACGTATGTATATATTAGGGTAGTAGTGGTAAAGGGCTGATTTGCAGGGAATGGATACGAACGACAACTTACCAAGTGGTATACTATCAAGGGATCACTGGACTTGATTATGGTACGTTTCTGCTGGATACGTTTTCAGGCCTTATTTATTCATGTTTTCAGACATTTACAAGTATGAATACCGCATTTTTCTTATTTGAAATACTAATTCGAATTACAAATGGGAAGTGTATACCGAATCCGTTCGCATCAGAGCCCAAATTTTCGTGACCATTTACTCTTTAAAACTGAACGAGTGAAATTTTCACTTTATTTTTCAGCGCATATTCACTATAAATGGGTGAAATATTTATAGTCACTTTTATGAACAGTGAGTAATCACCGATTAGGTTAAAAATTTGCAGAGTACAAAGCATAATTGTAATTCAATTGAGAATGTGAATATTCAGTGAATATTCACTGATTTTTTAGTATCGCCTCCCTCTTCTTACTTACCATCGCGCATGTCGAATATTCTTCGTGTGAATTAGTAGTTAGTGTTCGACAGTTTAGGCATACTCTAGTGTAAGCTGTTGCATATAGTAAACGACAAAATTTAGAACTATTCTCTGAATTAGAAAATAAATATTACGGCGAGTTATTTATTTCGGTAATTGTTAAAATGTTTCATTTTATATAAATCAAACAAATACAAATATTTTTTTGTAATCTTTTTAGGTCTGGATTTCACCAAATTGACAATTGATAAATTGTCTTTGAAGCTTCGAGAATTCGAAATATATCAATTTATATTGATATATTTATGAATATATCAACATAAATTGATTGTTTAGTTTGGCACTGTAGCTACCTTCGTGAATTTTTTTATTTCTTTTTCATCTGGGCTTTCTAAGTTACAGTCAAAGATGGAATTTTTAGCAATTTTGGCATCTTAAGCCAATTTTAAAAAAATTTTAACTTAAAAAGGAAGCATTTGCCACTAAAAACATAAAAGGCACTTTTGTTGTAAAATAAGTCAAATTTTGCAAATAAAATACTAATACACTGTACTGTAATTATAGATTATAACAATCACGTAAGTTACTAAAATCTTGAATTGAAGTTTTGACAAAGTTCGATCATGAGCTTTAACATGATGCCTTCGTTGAATTTATAAATGCCCATGAAGATTACCGTAACTTCGTGAAATAGTTGAAATACACTGCGAATCAGTAAAATTTCACGGTTTCAGCTTTAGAAAGTAAGGGACTTGAAACAGATAGTATAACACTTCAACCCTATATATATATATATATATATATATATATATATATATATATATGTATATAGCACGTTGAAACGTATCGATGGGATGCTTTAAGTTTCGACTCGCAATAACTATATAAAAAGGACACAGAAAGTCCTTGAAAACAAGCTTATTTTTGAATAATCTGACGATACCATTCGGTATTAGAAGCCCGAGTACAAGATAAGGATTAGAGCATGGGCTATTCGATGTACGCGTTACTATCAGATCAACTATAATATAAGTTTTGATAATATTGTTATATCCTGTGTATGAATTAGAATCTTATTGAACGCCTGTACGAAACTTCCCTCTTTACACGAAGAACTGCCCCTTTTGAAACTAGCCCTATATTATCTAAAATAGCTATATACCTGCAAGCATCTTACCCGTAAAGTAACTATATACATATGTAAATACGTATACGCTTAAATATGTACATATACGCTCGCGCTCAAATCAAACTCTTTCAAATCAACTCGCGATCCGAGAACTAAGCAGGAAGCAAATAGCATGCAAATATAAGCATGAAAAACATGAATGTAAAAGATTTCAAACAATACTTCAGAACATTACTCATTATGACAAATCTTAACGATATGCGCTTTCTCGATTATACATATACGCACTCAAACTACCTCAATAATAATAATAATAACATTTAAACTACATTTTCCCAACAGAATATCGAGACATATCCTAAGCGTGAGAAACCAACTGATAACTGACTGAGAAACAAAAGATAAAACTATTAAGTAACAGCAGAATACCATTACATTTACAAAATAGTATCGAAACTTTTAATTAAACAAATTGCAAGAAGAATATAATCACAAGGCGCTAGAAAATTTTGCACACACACGCTCCCTCATAATTTCACACACATTTACCGCCCCCCAAACCCCCAATGATGCGCGCACGTGGTCAAACGAATCTGTATTTTATTAAATAATTACAACAAAGCACTATAATATTATGGTTATTAATTATAAATATTAAGACAATTAATTAGTCTACTATATTAAAGTATTCCTAAAATAAATAAACTACAGGTTCTGCAACTAAATTGCTAATCAAGAATGATCTAATGAACACGAACTACCACAATAGAGTAAATTCACCCATGTCATTTTACTTATCTCTATACACAGTTCGACATAAGTGATTGTCAAAATTTATCATAATTATAATGTAAAATTCAAATTAAATAACAATTCGAAATTTGAGGAGTTTAGAAAGCGAACACGCGACAGTATACGATATGTACAATTCTCTATTTATTTCAGTTAAAATAAGGAAATATATAAATAATAATTATAAACTAATATAACTATAAGATGTAAGATATAATTCTGCATAATTGTATTATTTTTCAAACAAAAATAATTAGTTATAACCAAAAATAAATAACTTTTTGTACGATTGTCATTATTATTAATAAATGACAATTTTCTAGTGATAAGCACAATAAATTATGTACACTGTATTATTTTCACGAGTTGCATAGGGCCCGATATTCTATTTCGAACACATTGCTATAACGAACATTTCTATTTCCATTTTGAACACCTTTACGCGTCAAAATTCTCTTATTAATTAATTTCCAAATTCGAAATCGGCTAACAGTGCAACGCACAAGGACCGTGCTCGAAGTTCGGTCATTACGGACCAATCTCTACATTGACAATAGGGAAAACCGCCTGTCTTTCTCTCTCTCTCTCTCTCTCTCTCTCTCTCTCTCTAATCACCCTAGTATTCATATCACTACCGGTATGAACGGTTCTAAACACTAAATAATCTATGTGTATATAGATAGTAACCAGTCACCCGGACGTGACAATATAAATTATAAAAACAAAATAAAATAAATTTCAAATGTGTTGAGAAAATTCTATTTTCATTCAATACAAGCGTTTGACAATTGATTTTTGATATTGTTAACTTGTATTTTGTATTAATTTTTAAACTTGAAGTTGTTTTTCGTTGTCTGCAAGGAAATGAAGTTGAATACAAAGTTATGTCAGCCAATTGATTGATATGTTGTAGGCGCATAAGAGTAATTTCTAATATGGTATGATTATTTGTATGAAATTCGTTAATCGATTCCGTAAACGTCTCCACCTTTGCGGTAATCAGCGTTAGCGTATATAGTGTCATTGAGCTTGACCAGCATGCAAATAACGCTTCCCCGATGTCTGTAACGGGAGGTTACATGGCCCAGAGCTTTGAGTCCATCGATTATCGGTTTTGGAACACCGTACTCGTAGAATACTTTCATGGGGTAAAGCTGATGATGTATTCGCGGCGCATCTACCGCCTCCTTTACCGTATTTCTCATCCAGAGATGTCTCGCTATCACCTGCAACATTATTCATTTAGAATGACAAACCCCATTTTCAAAGTTGAAAAATCCTCGAGTTTGGAAAGGAAGCATTGTTGTCTCGCTTTTACGATGAGAACGCTAACCTTACTTATTTGATAGCTAATTATGACAACTATACATGAAAACTATACATGAAAACTGTATCTTGAGATAGGGTTATATTACCGTCGATCAAATTGGCCCCTACTTCTTCCTAAACATACTTGTAAACGTTGGAAAATAGACTTACGAAAGGTACTGAGGTAGTAATCTTGGTGCCGCCGGCAGCTCCTATTACCATTTTCACTTCTCCATCTTTATCGACGAGAATTGTCGGACTCATCGATGACAATGGTCTTTTTCCAGGCCGAATATAATTATTTGGATTAGCTGGTAAGCCAAAATAACTTAGAATACCCGGCAATCCGAAATCGTCCATTCCACTGTTCATTAAAATTCCCGTTCTTTCGCTTACTATACCACATCCAAAACTGATAAACATTAAAAAAAATTCATCAAAATCACTTTTATTGCATATACTTAAAACAATGATAGAAATTGTATTCACATTTGAACGTACTACATATTGATGGTACTTGTAACAGATACGGCATCACCATTCGCAGCAATGACAGAGATATGCGCTGTGCCGTGATCATCTGGATTAGTGAAATTTGAAGTTCCGTAATGAAAAGGATTTTCCCACGTTCTGTTGTCTGTTATCGACATTCTTATCGAGTGAGCGTAGTCTTTTGAAGTCAGATTTTGAAATAGCTTAAAAACAAAATGACTGATAATAGGTATCCAATTGAGAAAGAGTCGAGATATACTTTGAACTGAATTTACCCGAGGTAACTGTACATCTCCCATTTGCGTTCGAAGGGCATAAGCATATTTATAAGTCTCTAATATCCTATGATATGTTCTAATGGTCGAGTTATTACTAGCTAAGTCGATTGGCGAGAAATGAAATTCGTCAAAAATATTTAAAATAAGCGACACCAATCCGCCACTAGCAGGAATACCTGGAGTGTACACTTTTGTGCCATCATTCAATGTAGTTGATACTGGATCTTCCCATTTGGCCCTTTATATAACAAAATTTGCATACTGGTCAATTGAGGTTTTAATGATTTTTTAGCCCAATTAATTTACCTATAATTGTTCAAGTCTTTAAATGTTATAATACTGCCACGTTTACGAAGATCTTCTACAAGGGTCTTTCCTAGGGTTCCATTGTAAAATTCTGTTGCATTTTTTTCGGCGATTATCTTCATCGTTTGGCACAATTCTTTTGGTCGAATAGTTGAACCAACATTAACGAATTTACCTGTTGCTGGATTTACGAACAATTCTCTAAAAATAACCAATTATGCAATGATCACGAAAGAAGTAGTTTTGACATTTATGTGTTGGTTTTATGTTATTGAGAGCATTTGATTTTATCTGAATTCTCGATTGATTTTTTCATTTTCTCTTGCAAGAATCTTATAGGCGAAAACATCTTAGTTACATAAAACCATGTTAAATATTTACGACATTAAAGGATTAATTTTTGTTAAGTCAAGTTTATGATTTTTGAACGAGTTGTTGGAACACCAATAAAATGAATTATGAACACATGAAATCTTGTTGATGAAACTCACCTCAAATATGGATCATTAAGAATTTTAGTTTCATTAGAAAGGAGACCTTCGTACTGTATTTTCGTCAAGTTGTATCCTTTTTCGCAAAGTTCGATACTTGGTTGAAAAATGTCAGCCCAAGGTAATTTGCCGAATCTGCGATGTGCTTCCCAGTAGCCCGCAAGCTCACCAGGAACTGCCATTGCCTGTGGGCCTTTTGCGATAAATTTTATTGAAAATTTCATTCTACGGATTTAGCTATTTTGAAAAGAAGACATACCAGCTTGCGACGCATGAGATGTAGCATTGTCATACATATGAGCATGTGCCATTCCTGGAGCAACATCTCTAGCATTTAAAATGACAGAACGATTGTTCTCTCTATCATAAATTGTCATGATAAATCCACCACCGAGACCCATGCTCTGCATGTTAATCAGTCCATTACAGATGAGCGCAGCGAGCGCTGCATCGACGGCAGACCCATTGCGATCGAGCAAATTTCTGAAGGAACAAAAACAAGCACCGATGAGTATTGACAAGAATAAAAGATCTCATCAATGAGACAGATTCTACGCGTAAAACGGAAAATTAGTTATGACAAGATTTAAAAAATCTAGGATATTTATTGATTTATTGATTTATTGATTTATTGATTCGGAAAAGCTGCGTACTTGCCAATAAGAGCACAGGGCTCGCCGTCGGCGCAGACAGCTGCATGTTTAAACGCTCTGAGCTTACTCCAGGATGGCGGCAATTGCTGGACAGGATCCGGTGGCACGAGATCACCCGATGCCTGGTTACTCGGTTCCCCGTTGTCGCGGCATAAACTGCTCGCTACTGTTATGATCAGCAAAGTGCCTGCGACTATGAAGCCGCCGATCAGCATGCGTTTTCTGCTTAGACATGGTCTGAAAGCAATACTCAAATATCAACCAACGAATTTATATCCTCTTTTATATCCTATTTTATTATAATATTATATTTTTTAGAAAATTCATATAATACATGTTTCAGACGTGTAGAACTGGAGCTCTGATACAATGAAATAAAACGAGAAAAGCAATTCACTTTCTTTGTTTACCTTAATCGTATACCGTTCGCAACTCCGTTATGCGTACCTATGTCACAATGAAATGCGAGTAAAAGCAAAGTTACAAGAAAAGTAAATGTCACGTTTGCAAAAAGAAAAATTTTTTTAATTTCTTTCAGTCTTTACTCTCTAACTTCGAAAGACGAGTAACTTCCTTCTAAAATGTATTGCTTGTGAAAGAAGCATTTGGTCTTATAATTAAAACATAGAATTTAGAAAAAAGAAAAAATTTACTCTCCGGTCATTAAAGGTTAGTTATACAATTAGCTCTTGAAGTTGCATAACAAAATAATAGAAGCACTTATTGTATTCTACTTGTGTCAATTCTCTAGGCATCAATTATTTATTAACATTTAATTATTATCATTGAATTATTTGACAATTGTTCTTATGTGTTAGGTTTGCTTAACATGTATATCATAAATATATTTACTATAAGTTTGTACATCTTTTCTTTAATTGGCGGGTTTTTGCGACTAACGCGTCCATATAATATAAGTGATAACTTATCGGTAAGGTGGATAGCTTTTTTGTGTTAATCTAATGTCTTACTTATCGACGTAAGATAATAAGCTTCATTTTACCGTGATTTTATAACGTAATGTTGCTTTATTAACGTATATCAGTCTAGTAGTACAACTAGTACGCTTTATAAGTAATAATATGATGTTTAAGGTTGTCTTTTGTTTAAGACAGGAGAGAAGCAATTGGCTATTTGAGAAGCATTGGAGACACTTAAATAGACTCACTCATGACAATAGTGATAGAAGAGCGCGGAACGTAGGTTGGTTCTGTCGTGCTCTAGTGAAGACTCCCTCAGAAAATGTGGCGAGCTCTCAAGCTCATCGGAACTTGGCGAGCTTAGATTCGAAGCTTGCAGAGGAAAATAGCTCGTAGAGAAAAAGCTTGTAGAGAAAATACCTTCCCTAGCGGAGCCTACATCAAAATCGAGACCACCTGACGACGGCAGAATCATCCTGTTCCTCCTCCTCCGCCTCCTCCTCCTCCGCCTCCTCCTCCTCCGCCTCCTCCTCCTCGCCTCCTGCACAGGCTGCGATATCCTGCCGTTGAGTCTTGCTCGGGGTTCATTCGCGCGAGACTCTCGATACTACCAGTCGCAACTCTGCTTGTCTCGCTCGTTGCAGTTTCGTAAACACTCGACGCATTTTCCTTTTTTTCTTTTTTCCTTTTTTTCTTTTTTTCTTTTTTTCTCTCTTCGGTCTCTGTTTCGTCAATTTTTTGACCCGATCGTGCCTCTCTATATGAATTTAGACCACGACTACCACGAGGAAGGGAGTGTGCGCGATGCCGCGATAGTAGAACCGATCGATCGGAGCCTGCGCAGAGCTTTCACCTGTCGCGTAATCTGTAGTTGGTATATTCTACGTAATCGAGTTGCATCTGCGGAATGCGAGCTTATCGGGCGTCGAGGTACAGGTCTCTGTATTCTTACGATTAACCGAGGCTCGTCGGTACGATATTCAATTTTTTTTCATTTTACTTCAGCTTGAGACAATTCGTCGGGTTTACTTACCAGACCGTGCTCAAGTGTAAAATCACATTTCCTCGATATGGCAATAAAATCACGTTCCTCATTCTCTGACAGATCAACAAATTTTTCTTCTCTGAAATATTTTTTAAACGTTCGGCACTGTATCTACTTTCAACATTTCTGACTAAAAATGCAAAAGGGAAATTTGTTTTCCGAAATAAGTTAAACTATATATATATATATATATATATATATATATATATATATATGTGTGTGTGTGTGTGTGTGTGTGTGTGTGTGCGCGCGCGCGCATCATAATAATGTCTTAAGTCGTCTAAGTCATCAAATGCAATTTCGAAAAGACTCGATCATTGGTATCGGGTTAAGAAAATTCGTGATGATACCTTCTATTAATTCTAACTATCTTAGATGGTCTCAATTTATGAATCAAGTTCTATTTATAGTTTCCTAAATCTTTCATCGATAATAATGGCTAATGCTGGATTTCAAAAGATATTGCAGAACAAATTTATAAATCTAATTCGCAGCTTTCGTGATTGGTTTCACGGTGCACTTATTCCATTAACATTCTGCAAAAGAATGTGTTTTATTTCTAACTTGACATAATTAAAAAAAAATATTGATTGTAATCTACATTAATTCTATCTTTAAATTATCTTAAAATTATACTTAAAATAATATTGTGTTAATATAATTTCAATAAATTTCAGTAGTTTGAAAAAACATTTGATAAGTAGGAATGCAATGATTTTGCAGTAAAAGAAATGAGAAAAACATCGTAGAACTAAATCGATAAAAAATTCCATAGACGAGCGACTGTTAAGGTTTATTACAGAGGATATTATGTAAGCAAGTGAATGGACAAGTACCGGGGAATCGTTGGAGTCGTCGGAGGGAAAAATTAAAGTTCATTGCTAATCAAATCGCGAGATTACCCGCATTTATGTCATATATTATATGCATGTCATATATTATATGCAATGTATATGCATATATTTATAAAAAGATGATCGTAGAATTTAATTTGAATGACAGAACTAAGAATGCAAATTGAATGTTTACTTTGTGCATATAATACGATTAGTAATAAGTTGACAACACTGCGGTAAACAAATGCGCAAGAATCGACGAATAAAATAAATTGTTAAATGGAAAAAAAATAAATGAGAGTGGCGACACCGCGACCAATGCTCGATTCCTCCAAAACTCACCTGTCCTGCTCTCGGAGTGTTTCAAATTTGAGATTTTTCCTTCTCGGCATGGTGTACGATGCATAAACTGAAGAATTGGAGCCCCAGAATATTTGAACAAAAGTGATTATTATCCTCTTGTTTAGTCCCACTTATGACAATAATATATGCATCGACAAAATGCACTAGCAATAGGAGAGTTAATAGTTGTATTTTCCGAAACTCGTAAATCGCGTCATTACGACGATACGGGAAGACTGCGTGGAAGTCCGTCTGCCACTAGTCGAACAATACTCGAACTCGTGCGAGTCAAGTCGTCTGGGTATATACGCGCGAGATCGCCGGTGAAAGGGATATGAGGACTGAGCGTTTATTGGGCCCCGGAGTAACTGCCGGAATATATTAACTCAATATGAGACAAGCAGAGCCACGAGTTCAAGGTGGCTTCGTACTTAACTTCCAAAACTTACTTTTTTTCTTTTTTTATAACTCATTCATCCGAATTTATTTTTAATCCGCTTAGAAGAAAATTAAGCATTAAATATTAAGCATTAATATCTAGCATTTCAGATCAAAAGGTTATCTCCATTCTTGATTTTAGTAATCACATCAGCAACGGATACGAAAATTACTTTATCGCATAAATAAATAGTTTTTTAAATTATAGTATATTCATAATTTTTAAATCCACAAATTATTGGTAAGTATATGTTACAAGTATGTCAAGATCTTCTCGTATATTTATCAAATAATAATAAAAAGGCTTTCTACTCGGAGTCTGTTATAAAGTTTTACAAAACGTGAACATGCAGACGAATATTGTCACAACAGATTCGGCATTCGCTTGTAATTATTGTGTATGATGCGGTAAACAATGCGTAAACATCTCGTTCCGATAGTTAAATGGCCTTTCTATAGTTTTCCAGTTACATAACTAATTATTATTTACTTGACGGCACAGTAATAAACTACAGATTTATAAATGACAAATTAATGCGAATTGCTCGTTATTTATTAGTTTCATTTGCAATTATGACTGTGATCTGATGTTCTTTTTTTTTAAGGTCCATCAAATCCTACGGAATATATATAGGCTAAAGATAAAACAACTAATTCCCAGACACCAAAAATTTCCAACTTATTTTATTATACATTACCCAACATTATCCATTGCAATGCCAACATTTCCGGTCAAACTTAACCGTACTCTTTTTTCCATTATCTTCTAACATTGTTTTATAACATCGAGATCATTTACAGGTCACAGCAATAACAGTCATATGGCGCAGTGATTTTTTAATTATATTACAAATGCATGCCGCCTGTTTTGCGATTTAAAAGGGATCGCTTCACACTGTTGTGTGAAGCGGTGATCTACTGGGCCCATAATTGACAATAACTGTCCAAATTTGGTATAGGCACAACTGAAATGAAGATTTTACTGGTCCAGATAATTTCGTCATCCATGTACAGCTGTAAGTTGAATGCTACCAAGAAAATCAGCGAGAAAGTACATTTGCAATTATAGTTAGCGACATATAAACACGCGAAAAGCTTCAGAGAATAGGAGATGATATATTTTTGCACGCAGTACAAATAATTACATTATTTATAATCGTATTATACGAGTAATCGTCGATGACACGCGCCATTTTATTTTATCAACTTATAATCAATTTCACATATATCTTTGCATACATATGCTAACCAAAGACTGAACCTTTCAGCGATTAAGCCATTGATGAGAATGTCCGCATTAACACTGTTACAATTTTTATGTTCGATAAAATGAACACCAATTTTATCCTACGAAGATGATACTTTTGTTATTAAATATTCTTTTCATAAACATAGTATACTTGTGAAAAAAAAATTTTTTTAAATCAAGATACTAATTAAAAATGTAGTTTTCATCAAGTATAACTAGTTCCAACGGAAGTATAAAAATGCGTTTAAAAAATTGCATCTTAAGATTGTCTTTTATGCAGATTTTTCATATAAGATTTACAGAGTTTGGCCAAGAATCACTGTTTTCAGGCACAAACTTCATGTTGTGTGTGTGTGTGTGTGTGTGGGTGTGTGTCAGTCAGAGAGAGAGAGAGAGAGAGAGAGAGAGAGAGAGTAATTCAATATCACCTTCGTATAT
Source organism: Apocrypta bakeri (assembly GCA_018906985.1). Taxonomy (NCBI): domain Eukaryota; kingdom Metazoa; phylum Arthropoda; class Insecta; order Hymenoptera; family Pteromalidae; genus Apocrypta; species Apocrypta bakeri. Next base: position 861,948 of record JACCIA010000007.1, on the reverse strand, counting down.
ACATATTATACATCTATATAATTTATAATAATTCCAGTCATCTTCTATTCGAAAGCTTTACTTTCGGCTTTGCAATTTAAGAGTATAAATAGGGGCGACAATTTGACATAAAAGCATTGATCGACTATATTCCCAAGAGCGAATCGCGACGTATGCAAAGAATTTCCATGGATGCAAATCAAATTCCTTGTAAGCGCTCTTCGATAAAACAATAGCAGTTCTACTGTACATTAAACGTTGGCAAAAACACTGTTGGATTATTTTCATTTTAACAACAAGTAAGAATATATCGAACGGTAATGATTCTCTAATGAAGAGATGAAAAGCCTAAAAGCTTGTACATCGCTGTATATGGGTATATGTTCGAATGAGCGAATGCGAGAATTGGATCGACCCGACGCGCTATAAATTTCCATTTGTCACTGGACTGTGTCAAGCTTCATTCTATTTTCCGACGCTTACTCTCTCGCAAGTATACAGTCTTACTTCTATTGCACTTTCGAAGAATCTGCTTTTATTATAGTTTTTCATACCAATGTGCATTGATCAAAGCCGACGCATCGTTTTTTTTCGCATCGAAGAAAAAAACCCGTACCACGGATGTGCGCTGGTGTTATTTTTGATGAAAATTTATCGAATAAGTAGCGATTGTTTGCTCTTTTTTAACCTTCTTCCCGACTTTGATGAGATATGAATTTTCAATGAATGCACAATTGCACATGCGTTTATTCTATTTTGGCCTCGTCACTTGGGTCGTCGTTTTATTTATTTAACTTGCAAAGTATTGTACTATATTTTATTTATATAATATCATAAAACACAGATATGATATTACTACGGGCTTCATGCATTAATTTGCATTGACAGAAATGATGATGAAATGACGTTGAAAAAAATTAAAGCTTATTCTTGTACAAACGATCTGCAATATGCTTACAGAAGTATTCAACTCAAAGCTTGGAAATATTTTAATTGTGATTGATCCCTACGGTAGTTCTTTCATAAATATGCACGTGTATGCACATATATAGAATGCGTGTGTTTTTTTTCTCTGCATATACACAGTAGTAGCTATTTTACGCGTTAATGAACGATGGCACTTATCTTAGACAATATCCATAAAGTGTACTATTATTTATTATGCAGCTCTCTGATAGTATCTCTCAGTTGAGAAAAGAAAACTGATCTGCTTCTTTGAAACGAAGCCACTCGAATTTGATTATGTGATCCCTGCTGGTATTAATTTATATCAGAAAGCCTGCGAGTGCACACGAGCAAATTAATGCTAATCATCGCTTAAAAATATTTTAAGTAAAATTTTCCCCTGGGACAACAAGCATAGTTAGAAAGTACTTATCCAAATTAAGGACTGTTACTAGTAGCACTTGATAATAATTTATCCAAGAAAATAATTCTAGATAATTCCCAGGTCAAATTTATTTCCACGAACCAGCTTGTTATTAGTCAAACGTACATTTGTTCACATATAAATTCGTACCATTGCTTGCCTATATAAATATAATATATATGCGAGCGTGTGTGTGTGTGTGTGTGTGTGTGTGTGTGTGTCTACTAGTAGACGTATAGTAGACGTAGAAGACAAAAATATAACATAAATCAATTTTTTCAAGTTGATTGTTTTATTCGAAATATTCGAATTTCCAGCAGGGATTCAATTAAGCTGGCCGGATTTTCTCACCACGTCCGAATACGAAACGTAAACGTGAAAGTATATGAACAAATGTTCAACACAATATAATTTTGTATGTCGCCACAACAACTGTTCATCGTCCTAAGCATGAAAAAGGATCAACAATATTTTCACAGTTAAATAATAGTATTAAAATAATAATAAAATACCTTTGTTCGTAAACTATGAGATAAAAATGTTTTGTTATTCGACTTAAATTCAGATATTGAAAATTTACAAAAATATCACATTTTTCAGGCTTTGCCTGTACTTCTGACAATACAGCAAACGAAGTATTGTATACTTTAAGAATGTAAATAGAAATCACAAAAAAGGATATAACAAGGGACTCGATTACTCCAAGTTTCACATATTTCTTTTCCCTGTCTATCTTTATATCCTAATAAGATTGGCAATCCGAATAGCTCTGATTGTCAAGATTTAAGCATACACATCGAAATTATATTATCCATTCAATGGTCATTTCGAGTCAAAAGCAATTTGTTAGTCAGGACAATTGTAAATTCAAATGCAAGAATTATACTCTGGTCTCTACTGACGTTATCCTTCAAAGTAATCAAGGACTGTCGATAAGGCCGGATGATCCATTTCTATCTATTATATACGAATATCGATCTACACACGTTTTGAATTTTATATCGTTTTATTCATGATAGATGCTGTTGCCGAAGTGATAAGGTTAGCGAGACAATTGAAATGCAGCTGAAAGAATGTATGATTTCTCTAGTAAATATGGGGATAAGCCCTATAATACGCATACCGATGCCTTTTTCTTTTCATTTCTTTTCGCGCTTATTATTTATATCTTATTATCATTTTAAATGTGAGTAGCGCAAGTTGATAGATCAACTAGGCGACCATAATAGAAGTAGAAAAATATCATTTTAGAGGATATGTCAATATAACATGTTTACTGTTTAGTCGTTCCATTTGGGAAGCGATTATTCACAAATGTATCGTTAATATAGGAATGTGTTGCATTAGTTTCATTTCGTTTTCTATATTTATGAATAAATAACGCACATTATAGTTTAAAATGCGACGCGAGATTAATGCGCGCGCGCGCGCGCGCTCGTTCAGGAACAGCGTTGCTTCAATTAATCCTGAGAAATTATAAATAATCTTTTCACATATGTATATCTCATTTGCTAATTTATCGTTCTTCAACTCTTATATTCTTGAATTTTACGAAAATATTCTTTGTCATTTTCATGGTATGCTTGTGTCTACAGTATGCAATGTACAGTATGCAAATACGAATGTCGAATAAACGATGACACGCGCACATTCAATGCAAAACTGAAGTACCCTCAGATCTCAAAGCTTTTCACAATAAAAGACATCGCGTGTACGCGTGCTTATAAAAATATCTTCTCAAGTTTCGTTCATCTCGAAAAACACACAATTACTCATTTTCTTTACAATCAATGTCTATTTTTAACACAACTATACATTATTATGCGATTCATACATATACAGCCGTACTCGATCGACTAATGTGCAAAAATTTCTGCACATTAGTCGATCTTATTGTGCACAATGAAACTTAACGAAATGAAAAAAACCGCAGTCAATACTCATCGCAATAGTAGTAAACAACTTAATGACGAAATATATTTTCTCAAGTGATTAGTTATTAATATGCTTATCAAGTAATAAACATATTTATGGCTAATCATTGATAAGCATCGACAGGAACTATTACGCAATGGTTTAAATTTGTTGTTTTCAGTTATTAACGAACAAATATTAATTAAGGCTCAACTAAAAGAAAGCAGAAGCAATTGAAGATAAAACGATTATTTTCGTAAAAATTTGCGATATTTATAATTTTTCGTTTAACGCTTATTTATAAATAAATATATGTACCATATCAATAGTTTTATCGCTGGAAATGATTCTCTTCGAATCCTCCTCCTCCGATTTTGTAAAATAAGAGAGAGAGAGAGAGAGAGAGAGAGAGCGAGCAAGCGAGGTTACCAGGCCGAATGTTGCCGCACAGTCTTGCGTAATTGGGTTTAGGATTTCGACGCGACTCGAATTGCGAACGAAGTAATCGCGCATAATTTGTACCTGCTACTCAAACTCACTGCAGGAGCTTCGACTAACCGTATATTTTTCGATAATCACAACGTGCTCCTGTATGTGTGTGTGTGTGTGTGTGTGTGTGTGTGTATGTATGTTTGGGTGTGTGTGAATCTCTTGATATCTGATTTTCAAGAGAAAAATAATAAAATTACCAAAAGAACGATAGCTGATAAAACGAGAAGGACAATTTGAATTATCAGTTGCAAGGACATACCGACATTTCAAACGGATGTGGTTGATGAAAAAAAAACTTAATTTTATTATTATTCAAATTAGTTATTCAGTCCATTTATAAGGCTTATAATAATAAAAAAACATCGAATTAAAAATTGAGCTTGAATCTGGGCATATCGTATGAAATTCGAAGTGAGAGAATATTTATTCCTCGAATGAACAATTATCGGCTATAAGAAAGCTTTGTTACTTAGAACACTGTGGCAAATTTACGTAGCGATTCTACCTGGAATACATATAGGAAAGTATAGAATATATAGACCTGCAGGTTACCGAGACTAACTTAAAAAGTAATGAAAATTATAGGAGCCGACCACGGAAACAAGTACGAGCGCAGCTCTCAGGAAAGGATACATTTAATAATGTGAGTTGAATGTGTAATCAAAGAGACGTATGTGCATGAAGGTATGTGCATATGCGAATGTGGAAAAGCAGAGTGATCCCTCGTTATTTTTAGATCCATACGGGTGGAGGACAAGGCTCGTGAGTTTCTGGGCTCAACGTCAGCAGCAGTGGCTAGGAGGTGGATGCGATGAGAGGCCGTAACTGGCTGGCCGTTTGCTCGTGGTCCTCCGTAGCCGCTTCAGTTTCACGGATGATTCTTGATTTTCTGCGTGAACGTCTACCGACCGGATGTAAGCAGTCCCCTACTTCTAGCGGTCCCGCGTCCTTAACAGGGAGATTCCTTCCCGATTTTTGCTTCGATTCGTTTCCTGCATTATTATCCTGAACTGAAGATGCATACAAATTTTCAGATTTTTAATATTTCAATGGTGTCTTCAATGGTGCTGCAAGGAGTTTTCGAAATAGCTGATGTACGTGACGAATTCATTGATTCAGTGGTTCATTTGCAATTTTTACGGACAATACGGAAAAATTGATGAAATTGAAAAGCTTGAATTTTCAGGGAGTTCGAATAAAGCAAAATTGTACAGTTGCGCTCGTCTTACCGTCGGTCTCGTGAGCGGGCCGCACGACAAGCTCATCATTCGCAGAGCCCCTAGAGCTACTCGAGCTGTTGCTGCGCGTTGTACAGTTTTGGTGTTGTTCCTCCTCGCCATCGGGCCTACCGCGTTCATTCATCACCTTGTCATCCTCATCGTAAACACTAGCTGGTTCTTCCTTGGTAACGTCTTCGCCTTGTTCCACGGCGACGCGATGACGCTCGTATGACTGGAACAGGTAGCTCTTACGATTCATTTACTTGAACTTGTACAGAACAGTAATTCACATGATTTATATTTAACTACGAATCAAGCTTTCATCTTAGTGTGCTGGCAGTAGTGATTATTTTTCATTTATGCACATGTAAAAACTGCATGCTAAAACTAAATTGCAGACCGATTAAACTTTCCAGATTTTGCGAGTGTGTGTATTCTGATGGCTTTCGCGTTTCGAGACAATTAAATCTGATTCCATTATAAATCTATATAATCGCGGCTCAAAATACTCACATTTCGCGAGGCAGGTTTCACGAGAAGACTCGAGTTAGCGGTTGTCGTTGTAGTACCGCTGCTCTCACTGTTGTTACTGGCAAGGTCGATTGTCGAAAAGGAAGCGGCTCCCTTCTCGAGTGTCTGCACTCGGGTGAAACGACGAGCAGTACAAGGCCAAAGATCCGGAACGGTTCCCGCGTTCGATGAGTTTTTAGGGTTGCCTCGAAGTGGCTTTGCTACCTGGACACCTGTGGTCCAGACACTAGCATCGCTGCTACCTGTGCTGCTGTCGCTCTCGGTGCTCCGGTGACGCCATCTGCGTTCTGACAACGTTTTCAGACAAGTTCCAGATAAAGTGTTTGGCTAAGTTCAAAAGCTTCTTAGTCTAGGCAAATCGCCCGATTTTGCAAACGAAATCAGGATGTAAGAGGTAGAACTGCATAGAAACTGCATAGAAACTGCACAGAAACTGCACAGAAACTGCATGAACAATTAAAATTTGCTTGTAAAACTGATCAATAATGCATGTACAGCACATGCTCTGGCTGCGTAGAGATATCTTATTACAAACTTATATCTCCGAATATAATTGGTTATTGAACGAATTTGCTGAACGAATAAACTTTTTTCTGCAATGTTTTTCACTCTTTTCTTTCTACCTCGCGAAGCTCATATTTTTCATCTGGAACATAAGTTTTGCTCACCAGTTTCACTTTTTACTCTATTTTTACTCTATTTTTATTCTATTTTGTCCAAAAATCGGGTGATTCGACTAAACCATCTGTATGTGGAGGACTACTAGGAGTACTAATCTAGGTGTAATTTCAGAAAGTGCAATTTTATCAAAGAACAGGTTTATTTAACGTAATATTTAACCAAAGAGTTTTCTAAAAGGACAGTGTAATTTTCATGTTCATTTTCTAATAATAAGAATGATCTAAGATAAACGCTAAAGATTTTCTTATTTTAAAAGGTCAAATCTTTCTCAAGGTTTAATGTATTTAATCGTTAATGCGCTTCTTCCGGCTTACATGCAATAAAAGCGCCGCGTCTTTTATATACATGAATTTCATTATAAATAATAATCGATTTTGCATTAGCATATCTGATATACACATTCGTATTTCTAAGTGTAAGAAACTCTTGTCAACATATCATTACAGTTATTACGTAGATTTATCAACATAGATATAGGAAAAACAAGAGAAGGGAGGTAAAAGGGTTGCTATAGTAAAGGACTTATACACATAAAAAGAGACATCGCGAAGAAAAGTTTGAAAATTTACTCTCGCAGGGTGGTACGGAGATAGGTGCGACGAAGTGTCGCCTGAGTAAGGGGCTGCCACCACCGGGTCCGTCCTGACTCTCCTCACTGTAGGCGCGGGTGATGAGTATGCGTGGACTGCGCTTCGGCGTCTCCTGGTTGCTGTGGACACCGATAACGCTACAGTGAGCTGCCGTTTCGGATATGCTTCCTCCGACAACAAAGTCACTTCGATAGTGGGCTGCCATCAAACTGACAGCGCTTGCGCTCGCACGAACTAGTCGTCCGCTTTCGCCTTTATGAAGAATATACACATCTATTTTATTATTTTTTGTTGCCATATTATTTTGGACGTGGAAAATTAATTCATGTAGTATCAGGAGATCTGGATAAATTAAATGTATAAGGACAGATTGGCCACAAACAATTGGATTTGACGTTATTCTAGTTCAGAGTTTGTTATGGCTCCTTCGTGTGTGTGTGTGTGTGTGTGTGTGTGTGTGTGTGTGTGTGGAAGGGTGAGGTGTGGGCCGTGCGGAGGGACATTCCTACTTTGAAAGACATCTACCGCCTTTGTGAAAGCTTAATGTGAAACAGTAAATTAGATATGCGAAACATTTCGCGTATGTCGACATTGTATATTTTATGTAAAGGAAACAATGCTCTTATCAGAGGAAACCAGTAGTTCGATCAATTCGGATAGTCACGATATAATACTAATATGCTCTGTGTGTATGTGTAGCGCACATGGTGACGTTCCTTGCATTGCGGCTATCAGTGGCCACGGACATGTGCTGGATATCGCAAGAAATTAAGGGACGTTGTTCCGCGTTATAAATTTAATAGCGCATACAAGCTTACTCGACATTCGAATTTCTGATTCCAGTGTGTTGCCATTCGCCGCAATATACTTTTTTATGGATTATTTTTATATTTCTATGTAATAATGAAAGTAACATTTTTAGTGATACGTATAATGCAGGATCGAAGCGATAGGTTTTTCAATCGTAGTTTCAGTCGTACATTGCACGGGTACTTGGATAATATAACAACTAACCCTGCGGTATGAATTGATGGTACTTGAAGAACAGGCCAGAACTGGTCCAACCTACTTGGTTCGATATCAGAACGATAAGATCGGGTCAGTGTTTTAATACTGTACTGGCCCGATGATTACGATTCAGTAGTGGTAAAACTAGTCGTGAACAGTCAAGTACAGAGAAATATTAAAAATATGTATTATAAATGTAATGAAAAATTGACTCTAAGTCGTAAGCCCTTTATTCGCAGCTGATGTGCTGCGAAGCTATTGCATTTGCGAGGTCGACGAAGTAGAGGTCCAAAGTAGGATTCGTTGTATTTTTATTCGAGATACTAAAATTCTGACGACAGAGACGACTTTATTCGATTAATGTTATCTGTATAACCTACTTTGATTCCAATAATAGAGATACAGACACAGCACGATACTATTGTTAAACTTGCACGCTATATATCTAATTGAATGAGTCGAATCGTATATCAATATACACAATTTATGCATTCGATCATGTAGCGCTATTTCCGCTACGTTTCTTAACTTAAAAACAGTAATTTTAGACTAATCAAAGTTGATAGCAGGAATGTATGGAGGCAGAGAAATAAGTTGCTTATACATCCCTGTGAATAGTAGATAGTGCATTGACAATAAAATACAAAATATAATGTTACCACTATATATATAAATCCCCTAAATATCCTTGCATTTATTTAGGAAATATTGAGTTATTTTAAAATCGAAAAATTATTCGCGAAGGCACATCGGTCGATACCAGGCCCTTTTCGTGGCTTCTTTCTTGTCTTCCGCTTATTACTCAGTGTCCGTTGCGTGTAGTCAAAAACCGACGGAAACTTCTAAACGAATTTTGACTTGGAGAATTTAGGTAATTTTCGTAGAGTGTATAATCGAAATTGTGTATATTCTGCTAATCGAAAGTATACAGCTGAAAAGTGTATTAAAAGCGCTTGATTTACAAAAAAATTGCCCAGATCGAACAAGAAAACAAGAATTTATTGACGAAGCAATGATTCTCGATATATGTATAGACACGGAGAATTCTAGAGATACTTTCACTTTAAAAAAATCATTGAAAAAACAGTTACATAAGCATTTGAAAAAAACTGTTTCGATGATTTGTAATGTTTTTGAATCTTTAATAATTTAAAAATATTTGTTATCCAGTAGATCTTTTCTTGCGATTATTTTTGACAATGAAAGGTTATTTCGGTCTTATTATAACTTAGTAATTTTCTGTTAATTAAAATAATTTGCTCCCGGGGAGTAGAATTAGAAGGCTTTAATTTAGACAAAGAATCACGAAAAAAGACGTAATATTCGAAAAGTTTACAGTCATTTGAATTAAGGGGAAACAAAGTGACAAGAAGACAGAAAGAATAAATGTGTATCGTATGCTGCATATACGGTACACAGTATACACGAATAAACATATAGGTCCCGCAGATAAAGATCATTGTTGAATACCGTCCGACGAGAATGAAGCATGAATTTGTGCGAATTGAACGTAGAGCCGCGCAATGGAAAGTCAAGCTGCACGTACACGAGGTAGTGAAACAGTATATAATACGCAGAATCGCGGAGGGCGCAGAATTCTCGAAAAGTCAACAATGGCAAAGGATAATAAACGTGATTTATCAAGTTCTCAACTCTTGTGAGAGCTATAAAATAGACGGCATTTGGGCCTGATTGGCCACGCGGATTCCAATCTTCTCTTCGAACTCGATGTCAATGTGAAACTAGACGTATACGCATAGCATAGGTAGCCAATGTACTTGGAATACGCAAAGCACGCGCTCGCAGCTTCGGCAGAAGGTTGAATTATTGATGCAGTGTGCAATTAACTGCGACACAATGTCATAGAGCGTATACAAAGTGCCGAACCACCAGTGCACGCAGTGACGATGTAAGCTTCTCAATGCGACCTCGATTGCCACCTTCCTACCGCGCAACTCTCCTCCCCCACCATCGTACGAGACGGAAGAGAGACTTGCCTTTTCCAAAGGTACTGCGGATGCACCATGGAAATCCACTTAAGTAAATGGGAACGCGAATCGAGTTACCCGGCGTAAAATCTCGTAACGTAGCGTTACCGAGTCTTCGTCTTTTCCCAGCATATTATACAAACATACGTACACTTATAATTGCAATCCATGGACATCACACGAATTGTCGAAATTGATGTTGAAATGTTTATGTTGATAAGGTATAAACCTTAGCTAATTGAAAAGCAAGTCTCCGTGCAGTTCGGAGATCAGGCTGCAAGCGCAGGATAATTAAACGAAGAGACTCACCGAGCTCGGCGTTTGGTACTCTGAGGGTGTTGCAGCTTGCCGCAGGCTGAAGCCTGGCTCTGTGAAAGACCCCGGCAATGTTACCGCTGCCGAAGATACCCGCAGCAGCACTGGCCCCGCCAGTCCGACAATTACCCAAAGCTATGAGGGCTTCGCTGAGCCGACGTTGCAGCGGCGGAAATTGAAAGAAAGAGGAAGTTGGACCACTTCCCGAGGGCCGTCTTGAGCCCGCGGCACTGGGTGTGCGCGCTTGAATTTCCTGAAATGAAAATCCGATGAATGTCTGCTGTAGATAAATACTCGTACGATTCTTTTTTGTTAACAACAAGTATGCTGTAGTGTAGAAACACGTGACCAGTGTACACGTGTACATTCTACAGCTCTCAAATATATTTCTAAAGGAAAAAACATCAATGCATAATCGCATTCAGTGCAAGTTGCAATTTGCCACGTGGCTTGTATTCCCAGTTGCATATAGCCGGCTAATGTAATAGGTATATATTATATGTACGACTAGAGCTAGTTCCAGCTAGTTCCAGCTAGTTCCAGCTAGTTCCAGCTGAACTTATTCAACCGATTCGCTTAAGCGCATGTAACGCGCAATCCCCTCGGAAAGTAGCGCAAATTGAGCCAGCAATTGAGCCAGCAATTGAGCAGCTTTTCCATCGATGTATAATTCAATCTCGTAGCCATAGATCCAAAATTGCGCACAGTTACCTCGTTCGTTATACGTTCGGTCTGCACGTGTCTGCAGTGCTCGCAAACTTGATCTTCTCACTCAGTAGATGGCCTATTTGGGGGAACGAATAGAACGATTACCGTATCTGATTAGAGAAGGAATAAAATAAATAGCACATTACCTCGAATCGAGTGGTTTTATTGGGAACATAACCGGGTACAAACCGTGCACATGGTCTGCGATCATGTGATCCGTTAAAATTTAGAAGCGCACGCGCACTCCTTCAATAGCATAAGCGTATAAGCTTATATTACCGGTAGAAATAGAAACTTTTTTTTGAATAGCAGATGACATGTGATCTTACCTGCTGTAGCTCGCTCTTGGTGGCCTTTTTACGCCAGTAGTTTTGCACGGATCTTCGCAATGTTCGTGATTTCAGACCGTAGAGGAGGCCGTTGATGGGCGGCGAGCAGGCCAGTAAGAACGAGGCCAAGGATGCGAAACGTGGGTGCGCATGGAGACGCGAGGGATGCGGTATTGGGCTGCCGACAACACCTCCGTCAGCACCGGGGATGTCGTTACCTATAACGGACCCACCGCTAGGCATGACCGAACTACCAGCACTGCCGCAAGCTTCCCACAGAATCAGTCCACAGTAAGGGAAGTACAGGAGATACAGCGAGCCGACCAGTTGCATCACCTGTGCATACGCATTGTTTGTGCTCATTTTATTTTTCTCCCGCACCCAATCGACCGTTAAAGGAAATTCTGGTATGCTAGTCTGCCGCTGCGGTGGAGAGTAGCATAAGCAACGGCCACGATCGATAGAAGCGGAAGCTAAAGAGATGAACGATTGCTTATACGTGCTGCACGTCAAAATAATGATTTATCGAGGGCTTAAATCGTAAATCCGATTTTTTCAGCGTGTGTCACCTCGAGGAAATATCTTTTCCCCCGATCTATTAGTAGCATCTATACGTAATAGATCGAAATATCCACTCGTAACAGTGTAAATTCAAGATCGCTTGGCTATGCTCAAAATTTTTATATACGATAGATTCAATTTACTTACCGTACTGGCGGCACTGTGGAATCTGGGCGGACCTCCGGCTGCAGGTGCCGTTACGGCGGGCACAAAAAACGGATTCCTCTGATGCGTAATAGTGACCTGTGCGCTTAGTGTCACCTCATAAATGGCACTGGCAATACGGTGGCGGTGGTAACGGGCGATACCAAGAACCCTGAAGTTGCAGACGGTGACGAGAAGAGCTGGCAACGCGAGTCCAAGAAACGCGTAGACGGCGCCGTAGAGGGAACCTGCGGAACCCCAGCCACCGTTGCCAAAGTCCGGTGCGCAACAGCCCAAACCGGGAATATAGCGATACGGCGGTACCAGACCCGAGAAAGGTGGTAGACAGATCAACAAAGCTCCAGCCCAAGAAATTCCTAGACCAAGTGCTACGCGACGTGGAGATACCAGAGCCGAGTAGTGCAATGGTGCTGCTATGGCGTAATATCTGTAGATAATCTCATTTCTATATTTATACAAATGGCTACATTCGTTAGAAAATAGATCCGACCCTTTGAGCTGAAAATTCAACTCGTCAAAGCTCGTATTAAATAAAATATAATGAATCTCTGAACAAAGTGAACATTTGCTCGACGTACTATCTTGACAGCAACCTCGCTATCAATCCTATACGTACTCGAATCTATTAAAATGTTAATGAATTACTTGCGCAGTAAACTATATATATTTATTTACTTATTTATTTATTTATTATTTATTTATTTATTTATGCTTTAATACTAAGTTAATAACCACTTGATAAATAATTGAAAAAATATGACGCGTAACAAAGAACAATCTCGAGACAAATGCACCTGCGACGGTCAGTTGACCAGTGATGATTGCGGCAGCGTTTATCCGCATTTCAATGTAAAATATTAACAGTAAAAGGGATGGAAGACGGTTTCGTTTGTTCAAACTTTATCCACTGAATGTAAGTTTATTTGATACACTTAATCGGATTACCTGTCGCAATTCAGCCCAGTGACAGTCCAGAGAGCCACGGGATGTAAAAGCGCCAAGAGGAAACCGTGTAGGACGCACCAGGTACCAGCAGCTGGCCACGAGCCCGTTGCAAAAATCAAAAGCACAATGCAGACAGCGGCTTCGACCGCCCCCAAGTGTATTAGCAAGAGCGTATTCGCTGTTTGTTGTTGTTGAGTCTAGAATTCAAAAGATTCGAGTTAGCGCACGATTCGCTGTATACACCGAGAGCAATTGCTTTGCCCAAAGTATGTGCCTATTAAAAGGAGAGAATATACTCTAAAAGATCTTCTACCTACTCTACAATTCCCAAGAGAAACTGAACAATTGCGAATAAAGTGCTATTTGCTGAATAATAGCTCGATGGTATCGTTATGCCTGTATAACGATACCTTCGAATATTCATTTTTAGTTACTATTTTCAGTAAATAAAAATCAATATTTCAAATCGGTCGAAACTCGTTCTTTTTTTCCTAATCCTACCGTAAAAGCAACAAATCTAGCTTAATAAATAAATTACAATACTGAATTAATGAAACATTATTTTTTTTATTCATTCTTTTGCGATATAAAAAACTTTCAAGAGTTACGATTGCAGAAAAACTTTGCGCGCGAAACTTTGTATTCTTCGGTCTGCTTGAGTCTACACTCAACAAGCTCTCGCTTTCGAAATCTTTCTATAGTAGTACTATACCAACGTGATCTTTCATTGTTTTGCTTGAAAGCTTTTGGAACATCATTTCTTATTTAGCGTAAGTATATAAATTATCCTTATAGGAAGTTTGACTTGTGTGCAGAATACAGTCTCAACTCGAGATAAATTTTAAATGCTCATATAAAATGAAGATTGTTTGAAAAGCGAAATGTATATCTATAGATTGTAAAGAACAGCGGTTCTCGAGTCGAAAATAATTTCTGCTACAGCGAAAAAAAAGTCTCCTATAATCCATAGGTTAATCAAATATATATATATATATATATATATATATGTACACAATTAGTCCACGTAACAACTGAATACGCTGTGCTGAAAGCTCGCGGCGGCAGTGCAGCCAATTCTGCCGAAATTACTTCGGAACTTTGGTGAGTAAGTGTATTACATAAAAACTCGGCTGCAAACTAGCAGCAAATGGGAAAGAGAAATCGATTTCCCTCCCATCCACCCTTGCTCCCCGCATCCATCCACCTTTGCCCATTCTCCCTCTCCCAATCGAGGATCGCTGTGTACGCGTAACAAGATCATAACGTCGCTACTGTCGTTCGACGACACCTAAAAAGCTCGATTAAATAAAGAATGAGGATTTAAACGACAATAATAACAATAAATTCGCCAAAATTTTTAAGCTCATTTCGGTACATGATTGTTTATTAATAAGAGTAATAATAAAAATGCTTGCAGACCTGCTTGCCGAGGCCAAGAACGACGAGCAGCACGTAAGCGTTGAGCAGCAGTCCCAGAGCGGAGATGAGGACGAGTGGAACGCCTAAGGCCCAAGGGCCCATGCCTCTCCGCTTCGGCCGACGCTGGGCTGCTTCTATTTCGGTCTATAGCGTTACGAAACTCTTGCGAAGAATTTTCACTCGTTCTCCGTTGACCTTTCGTCGAACACCACCGTCCTCGTCCTTGGCCCTAATGTCCCCATCTCCGGCCGCCGAGTGCAGCCCCGCGCCTGTCCTCCTAAACAAGACAAACGAACACACGTGTGTATTTCCGTTTTTTCACTCAATTCTGCAACACGCTTTATTGTTCTCGATGAAAAGTTGACCGATGCGAACCAGCCATTCGCATAATTAACGATCGCAACACACGATCCAGTATCTTTCACTATTCTTCATCACTATTCTTTCATTCTAACGCACGAGAGACAAGCTAACGATACGCTTGCTTCGCTCATGGCACGCAGTATATATATCTATATATTTCAACTTGATGGAGGGAGCAAAGACCCACTCGATGAAAAACGTATTACGGTCGAAATCATCAACTTCGTCAGCATTCTCACGTTATTCGACAGAACTTTCTTTTTACAAAAAAGCTCGTTGAATCTAAATTAGGGAAGCATCGACTCGGCAACGCGATCACAACTGAAATTCGCATCTCTTTACGTTCTCTCCGATAGCCGGTAGCATCGGGCGTTCGTTTAAAAATAGTCCGACGCGACCGAAAGTCCAAAATTCATTGAGTACCAAGAAGAATAGCACTTTTTCGATTTCGGATCTTACCGACTGAATCATTTTTCTTGATCGCTTTTTATTTTCCAATTTTCGCAACAAAAATCCTCCCGCTTATTTACATATTTATTCATTTATTTAACGGCAGTAAGAAGAAGTCGATAAAAAATTAGCTTTATTGTAGCGAGTTGATGATCAGCCCGAGGTATTCTATACCAAAATACTGGTATAGAATAATCCATCGGAATAACGTAGTTTTTCAAATATTCTGATCTTTCATGCTGATGTAAAAACTTGAGAGCGTAAATATAGCTTGGGAAAAACTGATATCTTACTCTCCGTGTATAATACTATACATACAACATATATAACGATGCGGAACTCTCCTGTTATTGGCGAAGTTTTAAAATGGGCTCGAGACCGTTACTCATACTAATTATTATCTACGTATGTTCAAATGGCACCGGTACCATTTAAAAACAAATAACCAGATCTCGTGATGTACGTGGTAATAATTTAGAAATTGAAAGTTCTAACAATAGAGATGAAGTTAAACTTGTGTTTTCTTGCTCCGTAATATCCGTTACCGTGAGACTATCAAGTCTCCTTGTACTTGTGTTGACTCTTAAACAAATTACTATCAAATGACATTCAAAATATCGATAAAGCATTTGTTATTCGGCATCGTACGAACAGACCTTTTATAATAAATGGAATAAAAGTAATTGGAATGAAACGTAAAAAAGATGGACAAGTGTCTGTGTTGTGTCTACGTTAATGCGCTGATTTCTGAACTTCTGAATAAACAGAGCATTTGCGAGCTTTGGAAGTGCTCCAAACGATCCGTGTCAAGGCGAGGGACAAAAAAGTCGCGCGGTCGCATGACTTTATCCCAATAGGCGGAATATTCATTACATCGACGCGTATATACACTTATAGAGGTTGTGCTCTGATAACGGCGTCGATGCTCTATCGAACCTTGACGTTATCCCTATTTGGAATCACTCAAAAAAATCGTTAGGATTAGTTTGCGCTGCGCGAACTTGCTACAATGGGAATACCGAGCACGGCTACTTCCTGTGGGATACCACAGAAGTCTGTAGTTTAGAGAACCTAGAGGTCGATCGAAAAGTCAATAAGTTTATTGAGAAAAAAATTGCTAGATTTTTTAAAATGCAATTCCTGCAACCTACATTCTTGTTTATCCGATATAATATAGTCCGAAAACGTTTTAGCGTTTCCATTATCGCATACGTGCATGTTACGTATATATAGATTTATTCGTACAGGGGGATGAGAAGCAAGTTTTCCTGGTAAGCATAGGGAACACTAAATAATTGATGCACTTTCGCTTTATTATATACTACAGCTCCGTGTGGCCCGTTGCGGTTTTCATCACCGATATATGCCGGTATATCTATATGTATACTTACATTCCTATATACAGCCACGAATTGCCGAGAACTTTCAAGTAGTTTGAAAAATCCTTAAAACCGGTTTTTTGTGTATAATTTTGTATAATTAAATACGTGCAGAAACTACTTGTATGTGTGCAGTTAAAAGTGTAACGTTATCTAGTCTACTATTGACTCTTCTATATCTGTATCTGTATCTGTATCTTGTTCATGATTTTTTTTTAGATTTTTATGCCGGCTATTTAAGTTACAGAAGATAAAAGCTAGCTTATTTCATGCATTTTAATAGTTTACGACTATTTTCAATAAAAGGTAGTTCCTTGAGAAAGCGTTTCTGACGAAAGAGACAAAAGAAGCTTTCGTTGTATGATCACGATTCTCGAGATAAAGAAATTCACGAATCATGAATATCAAGAGTAAAGTATCTACGATGGTCTCAACTTGTGAATCAAGATCTATTTTTAGCTCGAAGTATCTATTTTTAGCTATCGTATGAGCTATCATATCATAAAATATCAGTTTCTCAAGATTGGTCCAGATTTCCAGTTAGAAATAGAATTTGATTCAGGCAGGAATTCATAATATGTATTGTAATGCTTTGTAGGCACTCTCATAATAATACAAGACACCTAGCAATGATCGAACCTTTTCAAAACTGAATATGAGGATATTTATGACTTTCAACGACGAAGACACTTTACTGTTTTTTTCTTTTGATTTGTTATTAAATAGTGCATTAATTGAGTAGATTAGTTAATTTGGTAAAAATATTGAATTTAACGCCTTTGACATAAATGTAGATGCAGTGCCAAGGAACGGTTTAAAAATATTTCGATTGGACAATTTGTTGCAATTATTCTAATAGAGTAGCGTAATAAAGTAGATCATAAATCCATAACTCGGATTAGGTACATGGAATATTTTTATTTACAAAGTAGGTACCATTAGTGAGAAATAGGATTGAATCGATACATTTGGTCCAAGCTTATGTATGACCTTTTTATTATATTAGCCATATTTGATTAAAACGTAGAAAGCCTAATGAAATAAATAGATCAATAACTATGAAAGTAACTCAGGAAAATAAATGAGGTATTATTTATAAAAGCAGAGAATTATAATATATAATATGGTCATATCTACGGTCGTATGAGGTATGAGCTATCAGTTATGAGTTATCAGTTATGAGATATGAGTTATGTTATATCGAGAATTTTTCTCGGAGCACACAGAAGTGTACTAATGTAAGAGGGTGTAACGACAACTCAACAATTCAACGTTTCAACGTTTCAACATTTCAACATTTCAACATTTAACGCGTTAAATACCCATGGGAAAATAGAGACGCTTGCGTTTATAGAGCTGCATACATATAGACATAGCGTAATCCACGGAGGCTGCACGTATCTCGTTCGATTTGCGCACGGAGCGAATCGTCCCGAAACTCTGCCGGCATCTTCCGCTTGTGCGCGAGGATATGGGCGAAATTGCGAGCGACGCACAGAACGAGACCGCCGCTGAGTCGTAGCCGAATTCAATTAGGGATTCAACTGGGTCGATAACATTTACATGAATCGGTCCAGATACTCTCTACAACCTGTGTTTTCAAGCGACGATCGCGATCGATCAAAGCTTCATTAAGGCAGAATTTTTCATTTCCTTTTAAAGCCAACCTTTTTTTTCTGCAAACAAATCTTCAAATTATGGCAAAGTTCACTATGCGGCTACAGTGAAAGAACGACATCTCTTTCACTGCATCGTGTACCATGATGACTTTCCACTTTTAACAAAGTTTTTACTGAAGAGCTTTTTTCGAGGTCTATTCAAACTTTATTTTTATCGTCGATTAATAGTGCAAGATGCCGCCAATGCACAGTTGATTCACGCGCACAGTATGTCGAAAAAACGAATATGTTTTTTCGCAGTTTCGTTGGCAAAAATAGTATACGTAGCACGTGCGTGTATGAATTCGTTTTATAATTCGTTTAATTAACTTGGACAAGTTGCAGTTTGTAATGGAATTTTGAAGACTTGCGTCAAAAACTATAGTATCGATGCTACACGCACAAGCACTACACGCTTCGCATCGGTATATGGCATTTCGAGTATACGAGACCGTGCACGCCTTTTCGCGCACTTTTATTCTAATGCAGTATTCTAGATCTGCATGGTGAAGAAACGGCTTGAGTTATCTTCTTCAGCCGCTAATCCTGAGGACCATGCAATACTCGACAACGACTGACAACTTTGCCTTTTGGTAAGCGAGAGTTTGTCTATCGAATCTTTGTTACGAGTGCTGGCAAAAACTCGATAAGTATGGATTTACTACTGTCATTGGTAAAGATAAAAAAGAAGTTATCTTGTGAAAGTATATACAAAGTTTATAGTTCACCTGCAGACTCGATCTAGTGGGCGTGAAGTGAAAGAATATTCCAAAGTTTTCGCTGTGAACGCGTGATTTTCTTTTTCTCAGAAATCAATTTCTCTTCCTGGAAGATTGAGTAACTGAAGTACTTTGGTCTTTTGAAAAAGGCGGAAAATTCATGTGAAAATGCTGGCAATACACCATTATTTGACTGTTGTTGACTGAGTAGTAATTGACTGAAAAGTTTGGAATAAAATTCGAATCTAATTTTTCACTTCTTTGAATATATTGATTCGTAGAAGTATTTCAAACAATTCGAACAGTTTTAATTAGTTTTAGCAACATATTATGCACGTTGATCGATCGCGCAGCGGATATCGTTAATAGCTTTACGTTATTTTTGTATCGGATTTGAAATAGCAATTTAAAAAACTATCCATTGTTTATGTCGTTTATGACGAGTGAAAGAGAAAACTATCTGAATGTGCGAGTAAAATATTTTTTAAGAGCTAGCCTAATTTTGCGGTGACGATGAGCTGCGTTTTCGTAGATCCTATCGGTTAGTCAATTGCTGCTCGTAACAGTGCGACGTGTATCCTTTATTTTCGATTCGTCGTTTTGACACGGCAGCAGCCTCTGACCGGCATAACTGGCTGTGCGAGTTTTGCTCTAATTCTACAAAAGCTCGGTAGGTCGAGCATTGCCGGTACTTGCACTAGTCAGTGCAAAGCGGTAAAAATTCGTACACACATACTGATTATACCTGTATACATGCACACGTATATACGTGTGTGTATATGTGTGTGTGTGCGCGCGCGTGAGTGTGTGTGTGTGTGTGTATGTATGTGTATATATATATACATATGGGTATACGAAGTGAATATATGTATGAAGTCAAGTCCCCTTTCATGCACGGGGGCATACGAGATATATAGGACTAATAGGAGCTTTGGTCGGTCACGCTGACGTTGTTTAAGTTCTTTCATTGCGAGACGACGCGCTCTCTGGGGGATAAAGAGATTTGCCTCGGAGCTAGAGCTGGAGCTTAAAGCGATGATGGAAATGCATTTCGCTCTTGTCTTACTGCCAAGCCTGTTGAATTGCTTACCGTGCGCACTAAAATAGTAATTATGTTCGTGAAAAATATCAACATGTGACTGTCTCGTTAATATCGTTATACAATCTCTTTCTATTGTGAGAAGCAAATATTTTTCGCCGACAAATAAAAGAAATTTTGGAAGCGCGCCTACCGATATAAAAATAGCTCTTTCGTCCTCAACTATCTACCGCTCGATATTTCGTGGCGTTGACTTGAATTTCTTCATTTCGTTCTCGCGCTCGCGTCGCACGATTCAATTGATCAGCTAATTTTGGAGTCTCGAAAAGTAGTAGCTCCTTACGTAAAGTCCTTTGCGTAATCCATGCATGTCCGATTGTCCTTACATATGCACGTTGAAAGTCCTTGCATATGTGTGCACCGTGTATGGACAGCCCAGCCCACTCATAAGACCAAAAGAAGCCCTCGAGCTTTACGCAATCGCACTGCATTTCATCGACAAAAGTGCCATGAATAATCATCCTGAAAAAGTGGATGTCGGTTTCCTAATTGACGTGGACATGCCTGTCCTTGTTCCGTCCTGTTCTCGAGCGTGCAGGTCAAGTTTCTTACTGGCGGAGGCTGCGTCCGCCCGATTCTATAAGAATTACAAAAAGAGGCAAAAGCGTGCCTTAAAATGGACGAGGAGGAGGCATAGTGCGCGATTATTGTCTAGTTGCTTCTAATAATAATTCATATCTTAGCGGTACACGCGTTTCTCTTCAGCTTTTCAGAACATTATTTCGTTCTTTAAAGCGAACATTTAATTCAACACTTTAACACTGTATTAAGGAGACAAGACACATTTGAATAGTAAAAAAACTGATTTTTTTATTGCCTATTTTCATGGGCAATTCCTCGTACTACAATGTCCCGTTGAGCTTAAAGCGCTACATAAATACGTTACAAAATTATACGCAGAATAAAAAACGAACATTTGAAAATTTTTTAGGCCTTTTTTCACTGATTTCTAGCTTCTCAGGAAAGCATTTTTCGTTAAAAAACACAAGAAAGCCTTGAAATAAGAATTTCAATAACTTTTAGCTTTCGTTACTTATTTTACTATACAATTTCGACAAAAATTTGAATGCCGTGTAATAATTTCGCATGAGCGCATGTGATGCGGCTTTAATTAAAATCCACCAACGAGGGGTCTCGGTAATTGGCCATAACACAATTGTAGCCTGATAATATAGACAAAGCTTGAGCTGTTCTGTAACTAAGTAGATTTCGAATAGTCTCATTTGTCGCCCTCGGATGAGGATGGAAGATAGTTTATTGCGCTTCTGCTTATTGACGCGTCGGGAGGACTGTACATATGCCGATCGCGACGAATATCTCGATTGATTCATGAGAATATGCATTGGTATCTAATTAAGACGAATTTTTCACATTTTTGTTAATGGATTGAAAGCGCTATATCTAAAATGATAGTCTGCGTGATACTTACTAAAGTATTATTGTAGACTCATTTTTCTATGCGCTCATGAGGATACATTGTGAGGCTACAGTTGCATGTAGCTAGACGCATCTAGACCGTCTGCTCAGCTGTGAAATCTCTTCGACGAATTTAGTTATAGCCCGCATAATTAGGTAAAATCGTTGATTGTAAGTATAATGTACGAAATCGCAAGTATCAATTAGGCTAACTCAACTTATGTGTAAGTGCGCTTATTCTAGCTAGCCACGCACGTAATGAGCTAAAATAGTATCCTAAAATAACTCGACGAAAAGGAGGTACGTTAGTCTTGGCCTACATTGGAAAATCCTCCTCCTCCTGCCACGATAAGTGGCTTTATAGGAAAGCTTTCTGTGCGGCTGTATTTCTCAGCATTTTATTTAGCCGACCTTCGACCAAATGACATCGGATATGCGCTCGCGATTCTACGTAATGCCATTTCAATTCATAGCGAAATAATGATGAAATCTCTTGGAGAAAGAAACAGAGCTACATAATGTATCGTATAACCATGCTTGCTATATGTAACCATGTATACATTTAAACGCTGTAGAAGCCGGTAAGCCTTCCATTTGGTCGAAAATCCGCCGATGAAAGGTACTCTAAAGTCGACCTAGGTATCTGGAATCCCCTTGAGCTTTTCACGCGAAGACCGTCGATCTACAGCCTGCACAATGTATAAATATATATCGGCTTGTCCACGTGACAAACAAACGTAACAATTATGTTGTCTTGAGCTTCGGCATCGGGCATTTCTCTCAACGATTTTACGTTTATCGTGCAGAAACGCCTTGCGCGACGCAATAACGATTTTCGATATGAGCGAGAAACGACGAAGCTATAGAGAGAGCGAGGGAGACAAAAACTCGACTTTCCATTACTCTATGATCGCCTCTTGCCACAGTCACTTTAGCATAATTGCATTCTATTGATTCTCCGATAATTCATTGGACTTTTCGTTAATTGTCCCTCGTCTCGCCGATTCTGACTGAATTTTCGCGCAAAAAACGCGGGAATAATCAATCCGTATAATAATAATCACTGCGAATCTAACCTAGTTCTTATGTTTCATGGCTGAATTTGAAATGGCAAATTTTCAAATACCGACTGTCAACATCAATTCATTCGTAAACTCGATTATTTCATGTGACATTTTTAATAAAATATTGATATTTCTTTTGTTTTTATTCTGTATAATTAATGTAGTTAGAGTATATTAGAAATATAGTCTCGCTTGGGAAGAGCTCGCGGGTATTACTTCCGAAATATAATTTCCCACTCCCTCCCGGCAGTCTCTCACACACGAATCAATCTCCGATCCGCTAAGGTAATCTCGTGTTCACTATCGTCATCATCGTCATCATCGTCACCGCCAGCACTACCATCACCACCACTACGACCACTACCACCACCGTCATCATCACCATCTCATCTTCATCATCTCAGCGGTGCATACAGCGTATAGCATATTATATATATATGTATATAATACACGCAATATCAAAGACCATCCTCCATCCTCTGTGAATGCGGTGAACGTAACGGGACTACGAAGAGAGTAAATAAAGCAAGCAAATGCTTCTTCTTTTACCTCTTGTCCATTTTCCTCCTCAAGACGGGGTTCTTTGGCACTCGTTTTCTCGATTTACTTTTCAGGCGACTCTTCTACTTTTCGTTTCTGTCGTGAGCTAGACGGTCGATAACGACTACTAGTGATGGTCGTCGTCGTTCACACGAGGCTTGTTCTCTGTTTAGCTGTTGCTACACCACTCTACTACTTCCTACCTCTATTTATAAGGGTCGATTTGTCGCTCTTTTTATTTTATTCCAAAGTACTATGAGGATTTTGTCCACCGCAAGACTAAGCAAATATTACGGTTATAAGCAGTATCAAATAAGAAAAGTATCATATACCTTGTCGCAATAATTCTGCTCATTTGTCATTCTTAATTTGACGAATACGATTGTTCTAAAGAAAAATGCATTGTTTATTAACAACCCGATATACTGCGAATAGATTAACGCGAAGGCAAGCAAATAATCATATAAGAAGAATTGGCTCAGAAGATAATATAGCTACGCATAAATATGATACGCATATAATATTAGACAAAGCGACTCTCTAAAACTAGTAATGTTGACTAAAATTTAGTTTAACAGGATGATTTAGCAAATAATTATAGTTCTCATTACTTTTTCAAATAGTACAAACAGATAGAGTAGATTTGATATTTAAATAGAAATAATTTTCATTAATAACGACAAATCTACTACGACATCTCTACTGTTAATAGCAGGCACTGTTTGTAAAAAAGTTATTTTATCTACTTTATTTTTTTCAAAATATCAATTTCTTCAATTTCATTTCAGCCCAACAAAAAGAAAGAGATAAACTATGAAGTCTAGAAACTCCAACGTTTAAGAAAAGCTTCGTAGGCAAAATAATGTTCTTATCAAATTAATGCCAATGATTTAGTCTAAGTAAATCTCGCATGTTTGAGCGTGAAACTTTACGCGCTAGTTTGTAACATCTAGAGACTTGAAATACTGAGAGAAAGGTTCAACAATTATGGAGCGTATTAACATGATATGTACCTGATATGTACATCTATGACGAATCACGCGGCACGTACGGTGAATAAAAAATCAAGCGATGCTTATTGCTTTTATTTTTACCATACATTACATGCGTTTTAATATTTAGAATTGGCAGTTTTTG
Source organism: Apocrypta bakeri (assembly GCA_018906985.1). Taxonomy (NCBI): domain Eukaryota; kingdom Metazoa; phylum Arthropoda; class Insecta; order Hymenoptera; family Pteromalidae; genus Apocrypta; species Apocrypta bakeri. The sequence goes on along the minus strand of JACCIA010000007.1, from coordinate 837,909 downwards.
CATGTTATTTTTAACTAAATGGTTCTTGGATTCTTAATTGAACAGTCTGTTTCTTCGAGACATTTATTTCGGTATAGGCCGTCTAAAATACACTTTTTTGATGATTCTTTTTGGCAATTGAAGTTTTTCTCAGCCTTCTACTAACTGAATAGTATGTATTAAAATTTGAAAATGTCATCAACTATATATTATATAATACATATTATAGAAAATTAATTTTTCAAACTATATTGACTTAAGCATATAGAAGTTACTAATACAATAATACAATATAATGTTAACATAATTTGCAAAACAATCATTATATATATATACATCCGATTGAGCGAGTAACGCTACACTGAGAATTAGCAAAATCCGCGACCTCAAAAAAGTTTTCATCTTTTTGAAAATAAATCTGTGGATGGATCGGTTTACTCGGAAGATGTAGGATGAGAGCCAAGAATGAGGTCCAGAAATGAGGGCCATGCTGAGTTTTATTCCTATAATTTATGAATTTATTCCTAAGCAATCTTATGATTGTTGTTGTCCTAATGCATGAAAAACTAACAAAGACAATTGTACAACTCGCATTGTATGTGCGGCTATCTCAAGTGTTATAAGCATAGAGTAAGAAGAGACAGAGAGAGAGAGAGAGAGAATATCAACGCCACTTTATGACGTTTTATTATAAACACAATTCTTTTTCATAGTATATAGGGCATCCCCAAAGTCCTTTTCATTTCCCTTGCGTCTGCACACGTCTATCATCGTCTGGCGGTTTGCTTTAGCGATAATTGAATTTCTTGTCCGGCTAATTAGTATTCGCTAGCTTTATACATCTTTTGTTGCGTGCGTTATAACTCATTTCGTTATGTCTCCGTTTTACAGGAGTTATTTCGCTCTCTCTCTCTCTCTCTCTCTTGACTCAAAGCTTCGTCTTTTACAATGCGCGAGCGCGACGAGTCTTTCCACGAATAGTCGAGTTTCCTTTTTCGAAAAAATCGTGCTCTCTATAGAAAAAGAGTCGGATAAATACTGTCGCGTATAATATTTATGACAAGTCTCTCATACATTAGAGGAACCTAAAGTAATTACTTTAGGTTCTTGATCCACCGATGTAGCTCTTTTTTATGTCATTGTATTTTCTGTTGCATCGAACGAACTGAAGATTATATGTGTATCAATACATTTTTTATGTAGATTTCAGTTTAAATAAAGTTTATCCGATTCTTTTTTTACAAATAAATTATAATTGTTAGTTAAACTCTTTTAAGATTCAATTTTAAGACAATTTCAGGAAATGCCTGTAAAAAATATAAGTTTATTGGTACGTACACCGCTCTTGATTATACCTTGCGAACTTTACGTCCAATTTTAAACTATACCAAAGCTTATTATTTTTGTTTTTATACTTTTTATTTCATTCAGATTTATACTCGTTTAAATCATTAAAAAAAATTAGCTTAATTTAAAGCTACTCTTCTGGAAAAATGATCATAACTATATTAAGTTGTACAAATTTCAATTCATTCTGGTTCCTTATAATAGCGAATAAAACTTCGAAATCTGTTTTAAAATTAATTGTAAGGATTGTAACTTAATTAGCGAAGTTAAATTCTGAATTATTCGAGTTTACATTTATTTTCGAAAATGTTTATGTAACCAAAAATTAATTTAAGTGTTGTTGTCTATATTTTGTGAATTTACTCTTTTACAGGATATCGGAAACTGAGTTTTCAGAAGTAAAGGGACAAGTTAGATCGATTCAGTCATTGCGATGCATAATTTTTTTTCATTTCCATAATTTGTACATTAAAAAGAATTTTGCAAATTTAGTCTCCACGTACTTTCTTTAGGCACAACCGCCATACGAAGAGATAAAAAATTCTATGAGATATCGTAAATACCAAAAAAATACCAAAAAATGCGCACCCCTATAAATTAAATGTATGTTTATGATAAAAAAGCAAATATTATACATAGTTTGTAGTACATTTAAACGAAAATTGAAAACGAAAAAAATGTATTTTTTTATGATCAACTTTTCTCTCAAATTTGTTTATGTACAATACTTAGAATGTCACTTATCTTATATACGAAAATCGTGTTTAGCAATTTTTCAATGTTATTTCAAGTTTATTTAAAAGAATTCCACTATGTTCATTTTCGATAGGTCACGATATTAGGATGAGGGTCATGATTATTAACTAATGTAGTTGTTGAGCTAATCATAGTACAAAAGAATTGTTTATTTAACAAGGGAAATTAATGAAATATCCCTCCCATTTTATCATAATGAGAACAGCTGGAAAATAGACAGAGAGAGAGAGAGAGAGAGAGAGAGAGAGAGAGAGAGAGAGAGAGAAGAGACATGAATCTTCCTGACCATCCACACGTGTTGTATGGGTAGTCTAGCCACTATAAGTTTTTTTTGGTACAATCTGCTACCACAGTAACTTTTCGTAAGATATGATATACATAAAATAACATGCATGAAACAGCTAAAAAGTTAGGAAAATTGTTAAATCAATGATGTAAAGTCATGAAAATATGGTTTTTATACTTTGCGGAAGAATTATTAGTGGTAGCGAAAAGTACAGACAAAAAATATCGATATTATAGAGCTCTATGTTACGTCAAATTCCAATAAAACTAGTTTAACAATAAAGTGACATGAAAGTCGAATATTGGCCATTATTGCAATAGTCAATAACTAATGGAATTTTTATGACAGATGATTGAAACAAAGCATTTTTTAACATTGTAACTTTAATTCGTATTAGTTTGTTGTCAAATCAATTTGTTATTAAAAAAGTCCGTTTCGCAGACATTAATTTTCCCAGTTCACAGCTATGGTACAGTCTCAATTAAGTACTCATTTTGCTCCTTGAGAGTTGTATGTTTATATACATTTATAAATAAAATCGGTTAAACAATTTTATTTGTTTAAAAAAGGCTTCGAAATTGAGGTCGGTAAGATTGACTTGTTTACGTAGAGTTGATAAACATCAGTTTAATATTATGCATATAAATAAGTATTTATTTGAATATGTAATGTAGCGCGCACGCGCTCTAGTCACTACGAAGACGAATGAAAGATAATTTTTCTTTTAATTAAAGGTAGACTAAAAAGTGATGAGCATCTACACTAGAACTGTAATAGAGTTATTAGTCAATTTTAGTCTAACTCCGATTAAAAGAAAAATTATCTCAATATCTTTGTAATTAGCCAAGATATTAATATTTTTGTCCACTCTCTGTAGATTGAAAATGCTCTATTAGATTTTCATTCGTCTTCACAGAGTTATAATTATATCAACCTGAAAATGTAAACGATTTTTTCTATTCCCATTACTTGTTCATTAACAATTACTCGTTATTATTTAATATCAATGTATAACAATGAATAATTTAATATCAATATGTTACTAAATAAAATTTCAAAAAATTTGCTATTGATGAAATTAGCTTATTTGTGTACTGCGTTATACGTCTCAATGCCGTTAAGTATGCCGTTAAGGTATAGTAGCCATGATTAATAATATATTTTTATCAATAAAGTAGTGAATGACAAATTTCTTAAAGTTTCAGACAGTAATATAAGCCCTATACATATAGCAAGGCATTCTATCTTTACACTTCTTCTGACAAGCATTCTAGTCGGACACATCTTAGTGTACGGTAATCTCCTTATCAGACACCTATTACATTGTTCCAAACGATTGGTCATTATGTTCTATTAAGGTAAACTGTCTCTCTCTCTCTCTCTCTCTCTCTCGCTCTCTCTCACCGTGATGTGTTACCTGCCCTAAGCCGCGTCTACTTACTCGCTTGCTTCTTGTTTATACCCTCACTCGTTAAACAGACACACACCCACACACACACACGTTCTCTTAAACGAATTTAACGAATTTAAAAAACGAATACGTGCCTGTGCTATTCCGTAGCTTGCTTAGGTACAAAATAATATTATTAATTTTGTCGCAATTAGTCACCCGGACGTGGCAATATAAAGGAATTGCGATATTATTGAAAAATGGCTAAAAACGATTTTTAAATGATAAATAACTATACCTCACCGTGTGATCGCACAACGAGTGCTGCTGATAGTCGTAGCAGCATTTCGGCCCTTGATATAGTAATTATTTGCGTATATATAAGTTAGATGGGAAAATTGAATGAAAACATATAGTCATTGTTCTGATATCCTCTATTTTATTTTTCGAAATGTTTATATCGAGTTCCGTGAACGTATCCGTAGACATTTTTGTAATAATTAACATTTGTTTTTTTTTCGGTATAAAACTGTGCACGGTGCCTTCCTAATTTGTAGTTTTCGGGGTGAATGATTCTGTAATTGAAAGTATCGTAGAATCTTATTGAGCTGGACAATTGATATTCGACTTTATGGCACTTAATTGGCATCGTGTATATTATTGCATACCACTCGATTCATCAGTCGCATATTTTTAACCATACTGATACAAAGCAGCCAAACCGCTACCAAAGCCGAAATTCCGGTGAGAACATTAAAAAATCTCACGTGAATAGGAGAAAGTTTTCAGCAGAATAACCTAAGAAGATTTGACTGCGACTACACCGTTATCGTGATTGTATACTCCGTTGATAGTAATAGTCGATCCCAGAAAACAAATCACGCACAGGTACATAATGTAACTCGCCTCGAACGGATGTGTACCTATGTGTATTTCTATATACATTTAAGAGCATTGACTTTATCGATTATCAATCGCGATGTTGAAAAAACTCGCGAAAGACAGCTATCGTATTCCCGCGTTTAATGTAGAAATGTATGACATTTTCCTTGGATTTATGTACAAATGTTTCTTGCAGATGGAAATTGCTTGAACTGAGCATCGAAAAATACAAATGCATGTACTAAACTTCTTTTTATCAATTATTTGATAGAATTTTTATAAACAACAAAGTTATAGTTCTCTCAGTGATGATTCACGGGTAAAAGGCTTTTTTCCACTTACACAAGTCATACGATCCGAGTGTTTCAACGCGGACATACATATAGGCTATACCTATATATATATATATACCTAGGTACGTATGCTGAGTTTTAATTAGAGAAGAGATTTGTTGGTTTAGGTGAACTCTCGTCGCTTTCTTATTTCAACCAAACACCCAAAGTGTAATAATCCCCTCTTTACGTCAGTCAGCCGGGCGCAGCAGCTCCAATACAAGCTCCATTCACCGATCACCGCAAACCAAAGCCACTCCCTATACAAAATACATACGCGTATACGTACGTATATTCGCGCATTTGTATACGCGCAAAGCCGTAACTTCCAAGTGACAAAAGAGAGCTAACAAAGCCATTTACATTTCAGCACAAGCCTCTGCAGCTGAAATTATAGAAAGCTGATACATACGGATACAGATATAAAAGCCCGAGTTAAATGCTGATACTATATACAGAGGCTAATCGATTTCTCAGAGTCGCCGTCAACCCATACCCCACACATATTGTCCCAGCGAAAGATCTTGTAGGCGAAAAACCACCTGGGTAATGTGCCTATACCGTTAAAATAAAAATTAAATTCGCATTAGAGAAAGATTTCTCACTTCTGAGCTTTCCTCTCAAGGTGATCATTTATTTGCTTTCCATCTAATTAGATCGTTTGCTTCAGAGTACTGTGATTCCGCACGGTGCGTTAGAGTCGCGTTGAAAGCTTTTTTCAATGCCCAATCGAATTTTCCGTCAGTCTATATTATTATGATCATCGACTGAATTATCTAAATTGATCGATGTACTTTCGTTAGTTAATATTACAATGCAGGCTTGTACATTAAAAAGAAGAAAAGCGAGCCGCTGCATGATAAAATGATTTACGAAACACACAGGCACACAGGCACACGCTTATATCGATTGAAAGAAAAGTCTTTTTTTGTTTCCTTTCTTCTTCTCCTTTTTACTATTTTACCCATACGAAATAATCGCTGTGCAATTTCTCAAGACCAGATTGCTTGCACTGGCAGTGCGCAAAACTTAGACTTGGTATTTCATAAGAAAACAGCACCTCGAGTGGATTCGCCTCCAGCACGGAAATAAAGCCTCTCGAGAAAGTCGAGGTACAGAGATAGAGAGACGCGCATCTATATCTATATAGATATATCTATATAGATGTAGGTACATATGCCTGTAGACACAAGGACGCGAAGGAGAATTGAGTATGCGATAAGAAAATATTTCCAAGCCGAGATAACCATAGGAGATGCAAACTTGGTTTCTCGCTTGACTAGACCGTTTAACTATTTTTTATCCGACGCGACGCGACGCGAACTACGACGCGACGCGAACTACGACGCGAACTACGACGCGAACTACGACGATTCTACTTCCTACCGTTGCGTGAGAGATAGTGCGTCTCGAGAAATTCAAATGCGCGCGCAAAAACTTTTTCAACGCTTCGAGTTATTTATTCCCTAATATTTCGAATGTCGTGTATTTGAACGTATGCTTTGGAAGCATTCAACTCAGTACAAATTTTCGTCGATCTTTATAGGTGTCGAGTTAATCTCGAATTTCTCGGCTTGTAAATTAGCACTCTAGTAGGTAACATAAACGCAAGCTAACGCCTTGCTTTTTTATACATGAAGAATCTTTCGTATGAACGTATTTGAAAATTTGCTGAAATGTTGAAACTCCTCAACAGTATACATGTATTACACATGTGTGTATAATTGTATAAACCGAACGCAAAAAATAGAAGCAGTGTCGTACAATATGCGTTTACACATTTTAGTTAAATAAGCACATTAACACATAAGCAGAGTTCGTAAGAAGGAATTCCGCTGAGGAGGAGCTGCACTTTTATATTCTTGTTTATATTCTATTGTCTAAAGAACTGAAAAAACGCGCCTGGTATTTTCGGACACGCTGACCTTTATTACGCGCTTGAAATCATGCGTTCCTACAGAGTACAGCCTCCTTCGTGACGCGGAAGAAAATAAACCACCACCCTGGCAGCGACCAAGGTCGGATTTGTCAATCTTAATGCACGAAATGGGAAATGTGAATCATGAATAACCAAATTATTGTTCATAGATCCTTTACGCGGGGTTTATCATAACTCTGTCTCTCTCTCTATCTCTCTATCATAGCACGAGTCTGTTTACATGTCGATTGCCCGAGGCGATACCGTATAACACTTTAGAGGGGTGAAGGACGCGATGATAAGAATTCTTCGGGCTGATTTGATGGATCCATTCGTGTTCGGTGCGTGTAGCTGAGCATGAGATTCAAGTGTAGTATGCATATAATTGCGAAGATTTAGTAGACGACGGAAATATAGATGGTGGATACGTTTTCAGTTACGTGAGCACGTCCACTTCTCCTTTCGAAAGGAGAATCCGATCGATAAGAACTATTTGTGTTTACAACTCTACATCATGACGTATCTGAGGCGCGGATACCTGGCTTACGTCTACTCCTTTCGCACGATTGTGAAAAAGAAGGCCAAAAGGATGAACGATCCCAATAGCATTTTCTACCTAATGTAAGACGTTTCGAAGAAACGAGCTTTTTCAGCTTTGTACACATAAATAACCTCGTATAATAAAGCAGAAATGAAATCAATTTGATGTGTGCAGTTGAGTTTGTCTGTCTGTCGGGAGGCATTCCTTTTCGAATCGCACGTGTCCTTCGTGTAATTTCAGCGGTACTCGCGTATGTGCATTCTACATATCTACACAGGAAGTACAGAGTCTATGTACCATGTGTATCTATAATATATATAGTAGATAGATATTATTTACGATACGAGTCGTTTAACGTAGCGGCGCCAGCTTTTTATATACATTGCGCCCGTCCTTATCATAACCTGTTTACATTGCCGGTGTGTTCTTGCACTTGAATTATTTTCACGAATCAGTGCAGTTATTCGCTAATTATTGCTGATCATCAATGATTAGTCACTGAAAATGACTCGTTTTACGTAAGTTCTTTGCTATTTTTCGGAAGCGAGATTCGATCTAAGTTACGAAGTTATGCACTGTCATCCTCGAAAGGCCGCTGAAGAATAAGAAAGATAAGACTGAACTCCAATAAGTTTTTTAAATTTCAATTAAAGCTCTCTATATTGATAAATATGGGTAAATATTTATCTATGTTCCTGGTAAGTATCTGGTAGGTAACATACTGGTACTCGTCAGCTTTTTATGAGAAAACCCACCTTCGAAATAACGAAAATCCTAGTGAGAAAAAGTATAGCAGAAGGACTTCTTCTTTCATTCACAATTGACTTATCTAAACGTCTATTGCAAAGGCGTAATGGATTACGTCTTAATCCATATCCACGCCGACTAGGTGTCACTGCAGCAAAAACGAAATGAAGAACTCGAATAGTCAATATACTACTACTACTACTATAGTCAATGGACTAATCCGTGATCTCGTTGAGAGGCCTTCAAAAGTGCCTCTTTTCTTACGATTTCTTTTACATTTTCCCACACAAGTGGGGAATCTTCTATTGCTTTTATTACGTGCATTTTTATTGTTCGAGAGGAGTATCCAAAGTATCCTTAAACTCCTAAAACGACTCAATAACCTCAACCCGTGGCTATCACTTGGAAAGCGTTGACTTTTAATTTCAGCCCGACCTTCGAGAATGTTAATCGAACTTCACAAATATGAGATTCAAAGTCACACATAAACCGTTTAAAATAATACTTATGCAGATCATTTTTATGACCAATATTTATTTATTTATTTATTACATTCTCCAAATATGTAACACAGTAGTTGACGCTCCTGGCTACCGCTTATGAATTTGGGATCGAAACTTTCATATTCATATCAAATCGAAAATCAGCAATCGATAGAATAGAGATAGAATTTTTTGAAAATTGTCTTAAAATGTCAAAATTGGTAAACATGCCAACTTTGACATACTGTAGCTTAGAAAACCTTGATGAAAAAATCTGAAAAAAATTCATGAAGGTAGATAGAGAGGCAAACCAAAGTTTAAAAATGAAGTTTAAGAATGACTCCTATATATACATATATATGTGTTAGTACAGAATATTTGCATAGTACACTTCGTATGCAGACTACAACATCTACCCGAAAATATATCAATTTATATTTATATATTCATATAAAGATCGATTTACATTTATACATATACGCATTTTGTTTGTTGATTCGGTTCGTTTTTTAATTCTCAAAATTGGATTGGCCGGTTCTCGATATCTTTTTTTTAATTGGCTGATTTTTCCCCAATTCGTCGATGTATACGATGCGCTTGTATTGGCAAACAAAAACTTCAACTATCAACTTCATAAACAAATCCTGAGGAATCAACGATATAGATTGACCGAAGTACATGAAAGTCAAGATTGCGGCCACTCAAAATGAACGTTTATACGTAAATTGAATAAAAGACTTTGAACCGCTATTTAACCGAATTTGGAGTCGTTTTACTCGTCAGTCATGAGCAGTTTCCCTCTGGGATTCCGCTGCAGCTGAATACTATACTATTACAACGCGTGTGTCCTTAAGCTCAGCAAAATTAATTAACATATACGCGTGTGTGTTGGTACTGGTTTTGAGCGGAGTTTAGTGTGACTTTATGAAAATTTTTCTCGTGTATAGAATTATCCCGGAAACATCGACATCGCGGCGAGACGATCATTCATCATTCGAGGCAATTTTTTTTTTTTTTTTGAATATCAAATGATAATCTTATAGAGCTTATGATTGTTTCGACTGACCTCGGTAAAGTCAAACTAACCACGTATCTATATAAATCCACAGGCTATGGCTTGGTATGATTTATACATATAGTTAATATACACCATGATATTTCCTCGTAAATAAAAACAAAGGGTCTCACGTACCCCGGAGAGAAATGAAAATTCGAGCACGCAATCTCAGTTGTTTATTCGAAAACATATCACTTACTCCATACTAATTCACCCTCTCCGCCGTTCTGCAATAGTAACCATTAGCATCTAGGTGTACATCAGATATAACTATATGGAGTAAAAGCGATTTGTTCCAGCGCGGGCGTTTCCTTCGAAAAGTAAGCAATCTCAAACATGAATTCTTCAACTTTCTCTTTCACACCTTCTAAATTGAAATATATGTCAATATCTATTTCTATATATATATACCGGGTCGAATCGATTGCACCACGTCCTACTTTCGACGAATCAATTCTCTTCGCTCCTGTTGAAGGATGTGCTGCATAAACAAGAGAAGAGAAGACGCTTTTCATTTACTCTCCCTCGGCAACACTGCTGAGGGAGTCCTTTTAAAATTCCGAGCTTTTTCCTGTGGCGCGCGAATCGACGACCGGCTGCGACCTTCGTACGTCCACGCCTTTTTACTCCGCTCCTTGCGTTCGTTATTATTGATTGTTGGGCAGGTGAGCGACTGAAAATTTTCAGCCGACGGATTGGTAAGTTGAACTGTCGCATAGTTAAGTTTGGTCAATTACTACTAGATAATAGAAATAGAGCCTACTAGTTTACGCGAAGCGCCGAGCTCTACGTCTGATCATCGGCATCTTTCGAATTTCAATATGGACACTTGACAGTATCAAACTATTTCTATGATTTCACTATTTTTCCAATGAAATTCGATTACGACCTTACGGTTCTTTTTCTGCATCCATGTAATTCATTCGAAATCTATCAATTATTCATGCTAACGATTGGTGCTTATACAATTATATGCATAATTATATGCAATTCTTTTTCAATGAATTTTTCAGTATTCGTGACGAGATATGCTGATTAATTCGAATTAGCCTGTTTTTCACCATACGATCGACGTGACGAAATTCAGTTGGCTTATATAGACTTGGCACGACTCGTCAAAATTCGCGAAATCTCGCCCCTCATCTACTCATCGTCGTTCTGGTTGCAACGTCTTTGCCCTCGCATAAATCAAAGCAAATATAAAAACGATTAACAACGCATTGACACGGAAGGCCTTCAAATAATAATGCCGAATCTCATTTTTCAAATCAACTATAAGGGTCGTTCGGATTCGAAGCACTATCGAGCAAATTTTCGTTTTACACGTTATTTTGATATATACATGCGATGTATGCATGATATATGCATGTCCCCTTCGAATGAAGAACTCAAAGGCGGTCTTGCGGTCTTGCGGTCTAGCGGTCTAGCGGTTACTTTTATACAATACTAATATCGTGTCACTACGAGATGCGTGCTTTTTTTTCTTCTTTCTTATTGCACAGGGCCTGCGGCACAGGCAGAATCAAACAAGTCTGGAGTTATTATTGCACAAATTTTTAATCATGTTTTAATCGTGAGGTTAAAACTTTAATAATAATCTGTTGAATTATATTGTTTAGATTTTCAAAGATTTAAAGCTTTTTATAAATTTTGATATATTTAACAAAAAGAATATTTATCGAAGGTAGAATTATCGCATCTTCAGGTTTAGAAATGTATATTCGATGTGTATATACCCTGTGTATACCCTGTACTGTACACTGAACAGTCAAATAATTTCCTTCTCGCTTGCATAACTGTCCAGAGCAGCTGTCAAGGAATTTAATATACAATAAAAATTCCACAGACAGCCACTTTTTTGCTTATATTCTTTGTACAGTGAATAAATGAATTGTTCGTTTTTACCGAGTAATCGAGATACGTAGGTAGCCGTCGCAACAATGCAATATCACGCTTCGATTTCTTCATTTTTTCAAACTATATTAGAAGACAGTTTTACTTGAATAACGATAAAATTCCTTCAACTTATATAAAGATAAATATAACTTGCTCGCAGCTATTGCCGATCCTATAATATATACATACTGTGTGAAAAATGTAAACTACTGGAAACTCGTAGGCTCACGAATTACCGATGTTGGCTTCTGATCTCACAGTATATTATAGAGCTCAGGCATTTTGACAAGCTTGAATAGCTATAAAAGTTCTTCGCAAAGATCCGTTGTCGATGCAGTTACAAAGAAGTTAGCAACGGTTTGATAAATTCGATAAATTATATTAAAGTAATTTTTGAGGATTTTTGAGGATTTTCTAATTGGTAAGACAAGACGATACTGCAATCTCTTCTTTATTGGAGAGTAAAATATAACGAGAGCTCTAAATAGATGAAATGATTTCTCGATATAAACTTTGGAGATTACCGCTCGAGGAACTTTCCAATCCTGCAAGCCCTCATGGTTAAGATATATATCTCTATATCGAACATCTTGTTATTGATGTACTCGAAATTTTCCTCGTGTGAAAAATACTTCTGAAATGATAAAGTTGAAATTGATCTTACGAAAAGTCGAACTGTTTATCGTTATTCGTTATAACGCCATTCATCATTCTATCGTTGACTTTGACGTCCCGTGTAATTTATTGACGGTACATTAATTAAATATTGCTTCGCGATGTATACTTGGCACATCCGCGGAGCAAGAGAGAAGAGCGGCATATAGGTATAATAACATATAGGTATTATAACATATAGGTATAATAGTTCTCCAAGGACCGCCGTGTTGACACGAAATGAAAACGCCCCCGTTCACCGATTCTCCCTTGATGATCCTGCCTTGATAAAACAGATACCTATATTATTATTATATTTATCCTCTAAATTTAGATGTTCCGAATATTCCATTGCATTGATTAATCGAAACTTCTCTTCTGGCATTTTCTGCATAATACTTACAGTAAAACGTGAATATTTTTCGCATATTTCATTTCGGCCAACAATAACCAAACACTCTTCGGACGAACTCACGTCTTTCTTGGTAAATATCCTTCGACGCGATAACGCTTTGTATATATATTAGAATATACTTGCGATATAGCTATTTTCATTGAACTTAGGCCGAAATACTTTAAACACACTCGATATACTGATATATGAATAAAATGAATTTTCTATTGAACGCGCGATATGCCTGATGGTGGAGTACATTATAATATTCACAATCACGATGAATTGACAATTGCATTGAGAACATCGGAGAAACAAGGTTTCAAAGCACTCATGTGAAAAAGCCTCCTCTTATATCCTACTCTTCTAACTTCCTCAACGCACATATTCTTAATCGATAACGTTTTATCGACATTCGTTAATGTCGTTAACGTCAAACAAATATAAAATGTAAGTACGAACCTGTGTATTGAACTGTAAACACACGAAAAATTTACTTACCAAATTTATTTCTACTAATTTATTCTACTAAATTATATAAAAGAAAATATTCTACAAAACTATTATAGACTCTATACTGAACTTTAGACGGCGACTTTATACTTTTCTCACTTTTTCACGTTCACTTGTTGGAGTATACAGAAAAAGTAACAAAAACTTGTGTGCAAAAACTAACAAAGTTTCCCTGGAAAGGAGAGACTGATATTTAATTGTCAAATTAAAATTGACAGTTTCCCGTACTTCTGACAGTATTCTCGCGAAATGCATGATAAATTCATTGGAACCTCGATATTGAGTCGGCGCGCTGTATAATCCCGGTTACTGTACCAACCGTACGGCGCTTCGCGTCGTTATCGAAATGAACATTAACTAGAGATACATTACAACGTGAATGTTTAGTCACGATGATCCCCCATTAAGGAGCTGCTCGCTATCTGTCTGCGAATGAGACAGTGCTTAGGAAAATGAGAGGAGTACTTTTGTATTAGTCAATGCATGAGTATAATATGAGTGAGTATAATATGAGTGAGTATAATATGAGTGAGTATAATATGCAGGTGAGTACCTATTGGTGTTTTTTATTTTCCAAAAAGTCCTGTGGAATTATGCCGATTAGATAAAAAATGACAGTTACTACGAATGAGCGCTTACACAAATTCGCGACAAAGTCGCCTTTTGGGCCGAGGTATACGCCCACATCTATGGTAGAGTTGTCCGTGCAGCGATGAAGAGGGAAACTCTAGAACGTCTTTCCTATGCGCGGACGCGTAAGAACCAGGCTTACCTTACGTCAAACGTGTCGTCCAGATGGGCTGCTCCAGATTTTGGTCGGGTACGCGAACCTTGTGATATTGGTCGACGACGAGTTGAGCGTCGTAAATTAGACTTCAATTTTAGTCTTTAATAGAGCTTGTACATGCTAGTAGCATGTTCAAGCGCACCATTCTTGACCTAGCTCTTCTCCTCGAGGCTTTTTTTTCCTTCGTCGCGGAGAAGCCGAACGAAAGCGAAAACAGTGCAGGCATTATTTTTGTCACGAAGACTGCAAGACGAGGACTACGAGGAAAGGAAAAAAGGTCCCTTGTTACAGTTTTTATGTACGCGTGTGCGCGACATATGTTGCTGCTCAATGCCGAGAAGCTGGAAAATCCAAAAGAAAAAGTAGGCAAAAGTGGGTCCCCGAGTTGGGGACAGCTCACTGTTCACAAAGCAAGAGTATGAGCTTACGAGTTGGCGTGGCAGTCCAAGTTCGGACGCGAGACCGTTCATATCGGCCTTGAAATGTATCAAATTTCAAATACATCCTTTTTTCCGACCACGGGCTACGTAGTCGTTCACACTCTCCTCGTGCATACCTAATCTATTCTATAATAACCCTAATTCATCGTGCTCGTCGTAACTGTTCGAGGTAGAGGAGTAGCCGCATACTCCAGCCGTCGATTTTTTACTCGCACTTTTCGTTGAATGTCACTTCACAATATACAAATGAAATTCACTCGTTTTGTTGAAAAAAGCCCAATTAATGAATAAGACAATATGCGAAACTACTTGTAGGTTCAAATGCGAACGTTCAAGCATTAAACAGTTATTATTTCTCAAAGACGATCTAAACTTCGATAATATACAGTAGGTGCCCGTTGTTTATTAGCTTTTGGGGCTGCGGGAGAGGAACTTTTTGTAGGAGAGGAGTTAAGCCGAAATTTCAAATGCTGAAATAAACATAGGAAATTCTTTCGGACGGAATGACAGTTCGCAGGTATAATAACAGCACTATTCCTGCAAGCAACGCTTTTATGGCCTTAGACCGTGAGGAGACCCTCTCCTAATAGTACAGAGGAACAAATACCTCTAGTGGACAGTTGCCTGCCTAATAGTCGCTGTACGGCTGTATGCAACGATCTTGATACTATTTTTCCTAAACGCAAACTTAACGATATGCATAGGGTGATAGCATCCCAACGAGATACATCCCTGCTACAATCGCCAACTGACTATTACTCTGACTATTAGCTCAACAAATGCATCAACCTAGGTTCAGGCTTACCCCTATGTAAATGTATATATATACACCATATACCTATACCTGTATATGTATGGATCATATAGGCATATAAAAAAAGATACAGGGACACGATACAGGGAATGAGGGACTATCAGGCACGAGATCTGAACTAGGTTAATAGCCGTTCATTCGAATGCGAGATCGAGCAACGAGAAATAAGGAAAGGGCGAAAGAACCGGAAGAACCGAGAGAAGAAAGAGGTTGGAGCCTGAGTGAAATGAAAATTTACGGATATAACGTGACTGAGGAGAGAGAAACGGAGGAGACTCGAGATATCGAATTAGCCAGCCTGGCAAGCGGTACGCGGGCCCAGTTGTCCCTCGCAAATATACCTATATCTACAGCTTTTCAGCTCTTTCCTGCAAAGGTTCGCGAAGAGCATGCACTCAAATGACTCGACTCGTATAAACATTTCGGTGAATGGATTGAAACTATTCTTTTTTCTATAAGAAATACATGCCTGAGAATAATATGAACTTCAGTCTATGCGAACAGACTCGTGTGATTTATATAAATCGGTAAAGGAGACATCGGTTTCCCCCTAGAGATGCGCGACGATTTTATGACCGCAGAACACTCGGAAAAAAGTACGGTACGGTAGATACCTAGAACAGGGAGAAGTCGTTTGCGGGAATTTGAAAGAGCCGAATATATAGGTAAGGTATACCTAGAAAGCGAATAACGAATAGCGCATTACGATAAAACTACTCGTAAAATAAGCAAGTTGAATTGCCATTCGAAACACATCACACATCTGTGTGATGTGATGAAATTTTGTCGAAAAGCACGAAAGGATAAATAAAGCACGAAATTGGTATAAAATGGAGCCTCTGCGTGTTGTCGTGGAATTCAATAGTGCTTTTTGTAAACAATTGTTGAATCTCACTTTTTCGATACGGTCGAGGTGTTTCTGTAAAGGCTCTTGTATACGAGACGTGTAAAACGCAAGATCTTCAACAAAGTAGTTACAGTCCGTTAAAGTATAGCATAGGCGTCAATCCGCGCTCCATAAAAGAAAGCTATAAACAAAAATCTCGGGTCGCAGGAATAAAAGTGCAACAACGACTCGTACGGCCAAACTAGTATTTCGCTTTGGTTATATGGTCATCGCACTTAACCTTCGTAACTGCTGACCTATAAGCGCAACCATTGGAATCGACAATATTTATGCTCTCTTTTTGCAAAAAACACCTTGCATGATAAAAAAAACCAAAGATAAACACACTGGCAGGGCCGAACGTGTATTTGGATGTTTCGCTCCCTAGCAGACACATATTGCAAATATTCGAACATATATCCGACAATGTGTCGCAGCGCATTATGTAAGTACATCTAGAGCAAGACATGTAGTACGGTATGTATGAAGTAGTCGCACAAAGAAAACACGCAAGATCGAGAGAAAATGGTTCTAGAGAAATTTTTTTATTTTTTCCCCCAAAAGTACGTCATTCGATGCATTGAAAAGAAGAGTGTGATTTTTAGATTGGATGCATTTTAAATATCCGAGCAATTTTTCATAAAGTTTGACAAAAGTTTATTGCGAATTTCAGTTACACACACACGCGCTCTCTCTCTCTCTCTCTCTCTCTCTCTCTCTTTCTCTCTCTGATATATACATATTTTTATATGTGCAAAATGGCTTGTATTCGTCAAACAGCTGCAGATATTTAATCGACGTACACAAAACCAGAAAGAAAAAATTTCGTTGGACGGATGAATAAAAGGTATAAAAATAAATTATTTGACTCGAAATCTGAAATTCATTTATATACTTCTATATTCGTAGTTGCAGGTAATAATATTTAATTTATTATTATTATTATTATCTTTTTATTTAGGCTGTATTTGGATCTAATTAAAATGAATTTTGACTTAACATTTTAATCGCGTATAAATTATATTCGTGTGCAGGAGCTATAAATATACGGCTATAGCCTTAAAACACGAATTTCTACAGACAGTACTCGGTAATAAGGGTCAATATACCGTGTTACGTTAGTTATTATTAGAACCTCCGCTGTAATATTATATTTTTATGGCAGAAAAGTTGATTTGCTTTTCTGCTAAAACAATAAATTTATTATATTACGTAAGTACATACAAGTATGATGATTGACTGAAAGAAGTTAAGAATGATGTTAAGAAGTTACTATACCTAGATTATGATGCACCGTAAGCAAGGAATTTCATTCTATTTATGCTCATATTTATATTATACAGAGACATGCCTGTGTATTCGTAGTGTATACGTTTCTACTTCTGTATAGAATTCACGCATAGATTTAAGATAACTATCCCGACTATCCGTATATAGAAGAATTAATTGTTATTGCAAGTACTGCTCGCAGAGATGCGATGATGAATGAAATATTTTTTTAACGGCACTTATAATTGATAGAAAAAATGGAATAACGAGTGGCCCAGCGAGTCCCATAAAAATCCATATCTGGGACATATAGCTCATGTGTAAAAAGTAGTTGTTATACGTCTGCATGAAAGAACGGGTCGTATCAATGGATTTTTTAAAAACTGTTGGAATCTCAGCTCGAAATCATCTGCGCAGAAAAATCAAGCTCTCGGAAGTACGGATAACGTGGAAAATTCGATTTCCCAAGCTTCGATCGTTTTTTGAGAAAATAAAACATATTCACACGCGCGCACGCTATCGTCGCTCGCGTAAATTAACGCTTTTATGCTGAATTTGCAGTTAACTCAAAGTTGGAACTGACTAGTTGAGTCTACCTATATCTATGAGCCCGGAAGACAAGTCGGTAGAGCGTAAGTAGTAGTGTATGCGCGCATGGCTTCATAAAGCTCCTATACCGTAGGCAGATATGTTTTACATGCCAAAGCGCGAAAGATCTCATGTTTACATACTATATAGCAGGTAGTGGCAGTGGTAAGGTTGTAGAAAAAGGTTGTAGACCTCTCGATTAATAATTAAGGGAACACATCGATTCAGTCTGACTGCCTGCTCTCGTTCCGTGCGGCTTTTAGCCGCACCAGCGCACTGCCCGTACGCGTGTCTATTTTATCCATACTGTCTATTTGACGCATAGAGATGAGCGTTTCATCGCATTGGAGAGCGGAAAAAAAAGACTGTATACTGCACAGGTGTTAACAAATTGTAAATCAATATAAATTGGTAAATCAACAGTGTATTTTCAAATCTGAGTTTAGCCAATGAAACTATACGAACATAGGTATATGAACATAGTCACGAATATACGAAGAGCCGCATACCACCGCATGTAGGTACTAGTTGCATGGCTTTTGGCCTGCCCATTCATTCTATAACGATAATGGGGGAAGGGGGGGAGGTACAATAAATGAAAGGCTAATGCTCATATTATTATATGCGATCGGATTTAATATAGTTAACCGATGTAGCATTTATGAGAATTATACTGTCGGATCTTTGAATAAATAACATAAATCGAGTTTGAATTGCATTTATGATTGCAGAACTTGTTGGCAGTTTAAAATCGCAATAGTTGCTGCCGCGCGGCACACTGCGCGGCACACTGCGCGGCCATAAAAAAGTTCAATTCTCGTTGATGTGAGTATAATATGTAGAGCTTAATATGCGTATAATTAAAGTACAAGATCATCGATCGAACTGGATGTTTGCGACTGAATTTAGCATTGAATAATTGGATGAAAAATAGCTTATCCGGTGTACTGAAGGAGGAATGCAACTCACCCAAGTGCGGTATCATTATTTTCTTTTATTCTCTAGTTCTGCTCTGTCCCTGGGCAGTAAAACTTGGTGTAAAAACTTGGTGCAAAAACTCGTCGCGTCTAGATGTTGTTATAGGCGCTTTTCACACCTGCTTCCGCACAGCAAGTTCCCCCCCGACTAGCGAGTCTACATTCGACGAATCGTACAATAGATTGAATATATATGTCACGTGCGCGTTGCAGAATCGTCGCGGTGGCTTTGATCACCGGCCAGCAGCGCGAGCTTTTTCACTCGGTTTACCATTGCCACGTGCTGCTACTGCTGCTGAGAGTGCTGAGCGAGCTCTCTTGCTTCTCGCCTCTCGCCTCTCGCCACTCGCCTCTCGGCGGCACGACGCACGCGCGTCGCCAAACGCGCGTCGCCAAACGCGCGTCGCCAAACGCGCGGCGCGAGAGAAAGGAGCTAAGTATAAGTAACTAAGCTCCCTCGTTAGCTAACAGGGTGCGCTTATACTTACGCAAAATTGTTGCATTTCATTGCATTTTTATCTATTTCAATAAGACGATAACACTATTTTTACGATCATTATCCTGCGCCGCGTCTTGTCATTGAATATTCATTTAGATTTATCGATCTGCCATTCTTTAAAGAGTTATCTCAAACTATTGGACTTGAAAACAAAGTCGATGTTACTACGAATATTCGTCTGTGGCAAGGAATTAGCAGCACTGTTGCACGTTTGAACGCCTGTAAATGTTTACGATTAGTTTTTCAAGGACTAAATACGTAACGTAGTCTCAGCCGAGCTTCTCTCGCAGACCTTCTCGATTATGTACACTATGTAGCGTATCATTATTATAGATTATTAGGTCCTGAGAGGCTTTGTTCTCGCTATTCTCCTATAGTTCGATATTCACCGTTCAGTAACGCGAATTAAACAAATTTTAAATTTTATTTTCTCCTTCCTAAAATTTAGTACTCCTTTGAGTTTCATTCAAAAGTCTTTGCCTATGAAATACTAAGCTCGCTACATTGGGCCCAAAGCCCGACGGGCATTATTATTACCGCCTGGCATCGCTACGCGTTTTGCGCTATGCGTTTGCGATCGCATACCACATTAGTGTTTCGTGCAATTATTCCATTTTTTAAATAATCATTTTTAATCAAATTTCCTTTTTCTCACACCCAACATTAAAACAAACGAACAACAGTTTCACTTAATGCATACAAAAGTCGATTTCAGCACTTTTTCACTGCCAATACAGTTCATTTAGAAGAATTTAGACTCCACTATGATCATTTTCCATTGGTCACATTCTTAGGATGCCTTATGTGCCTATATGTATATCTCATTGAGATAATCGTTGTATAAAAAAAAATGTTGTTATCAATCATGGAAAAAAAAATTTCTCTGATTTTTTTATGTTAAAAAGAACGAGAAATTTCAGCTTGATTGATCGAGAATCGTATAAGATATGGTAATAAATGGTTTTGCAATGGTAACATTATAAAGCTCTCCTGAATAATGATCGTGCCCAATGATACAATTTTAACTAGAAGGTAGTTAGATAGTACACGTGACACTGTGATCTTTGTCACTTGCGCTGTAGTTTCCAGCGCAGTTTCCAATAGAAATTGTTCATTCAAAGAATTATCAGTTTAAACTACATTGATCTGTAATATTTTGGAAATTGAATAAATCTGAAAACGTTTTTACTTATATTCCGTTATTCATATCTCCGATCTTTTTTAATCATTTTAATAATAATGGGATATGACAATTGAATCTGGAGGCACGATTTTCTTGCATCTATCGTTAATTTTAGAGAATGCTTACTCTGGTCTTCGCATCTCTCATGGTTCTATTAGTGAAAAAAAAAATACTTTTTTTCGAATATTACATTTGACTAAAATAAGTTTTCAAATTATTCTGATGTCAATTAAAATAGTTATTATAAAGTATTATTTTAGAATAAAAAATATTCTCCATCAGAATATCGAAGAAGTTTTTGCATAAGGGCTGTTGTGCGCAAACGGTTTCAGCTGGATCAATTTGTAATCTATACAAACAGTGCGCTCATTCAAATAGGAATATTTATGCAGTAGGAGAGGCAGGTAAAATAATTCTGCTGCAGAAGAAGATAGTAATACGATCCTAAGATCGTTCTCATGATTATTCGTTGAAATGGAATTTCTCTTATGTCGTTGAATTAAATTACTACTGGGTAATTGAATAATGTAACAGTGTTTATAAAATGGATTTTTGTACGTATTTTCATGCTGCACGCTAGCACTGGAAGTTCGGCAAGCTGCTAGACACAGCTGAAATCGGTCAAGACTTCGCAAACGCAATTTTAAAATATCTTCACCTCGTCTTAATTTTATATTTTCTTTACGAATTTGTTCTATGTTGAAACTTTTTCTCTTCTTAACCTGAAATTAGATGTAAATTTCTTATTTTTTTATAAAACAGTTTATATATTAAAAATAAAGTATAAAACGGTACATCAGGGAAAAGATATTGAAGTAACAAAGACTTAAGACAGATAGTAAACTTTACAACATTTTTGCACAATTTCATGAATCAATGAGATCGGAACACAATGAAAATCATATTTTTTCCCTTTTAGCTAATTAGAACTAAACTTAGAAGAACGATTAGTTTAAGTACCTTATTTGGATCTAGACAACACGAGACACAATATTCATAGATTGTGCAACAACCTTGAGGACTACATGTTTTACAATGATATCTAGTTCTTTTTAATAAAGGCACTGAACCAAATGTAGTTGTCTGCTCTAACAATCCTAACCTACAACAGCCATTTGAAAGTACTTCATGTCGAGAACATACGTAGCCTCTTTCATCAACAATCAAAAATTTGCCCTAAAATAAGTATTAAAATAAACTCTTAGAAAAGTCTATTATAGTGTTATACATATATTATAGTAATAATACATATATGGTCTATAAAATGTTTACTTACTTGAACAGAATTACGACAGGGTTTAGAAGAGGTTTCATTCTCATCGTAAGTACCAATGTTAGTAAACTCAACAGAGTTGGCATTACCAATATCGTTCATTACCTCCATTTGCCATAATAATGGTTTTCCTGAAGTCTTGATAATCTCTTCTTCATCTCCTTCTTCATCATTAAAAATATCATCACTGTTCTCTCCAATAATCATGTCATCCATATCGTCAAAATCGTTTCCAAAAGTCAGTCCTTTTTTCTGCAGAAAAACAATGGCTCTTGTAATTAAAATTTAATGAAATACAGTACATTATAGCATATTATTGCATACCTCACTGCGAAATAAACTAAGTATGCAGTATATAAACAAAAGTGCAAAAATCAGTCCAACTATTAATCGCCCACAAAAGTATCTGAATACATTCATCCAAATGGACATACTTTAAAAACTTATTTTCACGTCTGATTCTTAAAGTTTAGTATGTTTTCAAAAAACTTATATTTATTAAAAAATAAATTTAAACTGATCCTTCCTCCTTTACATGTGTTATTGGCATACATTACGATTGTTAAATTCAATCTTCTATATTTTACATCCATTCATCAACTCATCCATTCTACCTGCAACAAAGATAAAGTATAGGCTTGTAATTATTATAAAATAATGTACAAAATAATTAAAACCCCAGATAAATTAGGGAAAAACAAATAACGTACAATCTACTTAAATAGAGATTTAAGTAGAGGTTATGTCACTCGAAAAAATGAATAAGAATATACACTCTTAGACCGTATTTGCAAGATGCCGAATTGCGATTTTCAAGCAATGTATTATGTTAAGAATGTTAAAATAACTATCGAACTTTTGGGCATATTTACGAGTACAGAGGGTATAAGCGATCTATCTCTAGAGAATACAAGATCAAGACAATATTAACGCTTGACGGCGACAAAGAGATTGATCAAGCAGCTTATGTGCTTGTATCTGCCTCTTTCTCTCACTTAAAAGAAACTCTTACGCAATGTGTGCAAGAGTCAATAATTGTGATTATAAATTTTTATGAAAAAAGCAGGCAAATGTAATGGTTACTATGATATTGTTATATGCAGTCGATAACGACGGCATCTTCTAAAATTTCCTATGCCTCTATTTTGCACATGAACGACGAACGACGGCATCGCAGTATCAAATTCAATGTGGTTTATTAAAAAATTTCACTCGATTAGACTCGAGCTTAACTCCAGCTCTTCAACGATCATGTTTAATTATTTTAATGAAAAAAGTTTACAAAAACAAAAACGACTTTAATAAAAAAAAGCGACTATTATCTTCTTTTTGCATAATAGTGATACATTATTTTATAATAATCAAAAGATGGTTGGCGGAGATAATACACGAACAAAACTTTACTGCTTTGTGCAGTCATAAGTTGTTACTTAAGAATGCACGATAAAATGGCCAAGACTAAACAAACTTAGTATATACTTGTTAACATTCCAAAACTGGTACGCTGTACTGAGCCATCCGAATATTATATCGATGAATTATATCAAGCGATATGTCTCTCTCTCTCTCTCTCTCTCTCTCTCTCTCTCTCTCTCCCTCTCTCTCTTAGCTTGCTTGATAATATTACAATCCATATACTTCGATTTCATTACTCTGCTATATATATATAAAAATGATAAGCTATCTTGAATCTATTCTCAATTTGCACAGGCCTTGGTCGAATCTAACATGGAATAGTTCATCTTTGTATACATACAAATGGTTACCTGCAAGAATGTCAATACTGTCTTTTAGTCCTTTGTTGAGCATTTGGAAGAAATATTTTCTAGAGACGGCTTTAAAAATAAGAAAAATTCGGATTCGCTTTTCTTTTCTAATCGTTTTACTCAGGACCTTACGATTCTATGCTCGTTGCTTCTAATCAAGTACATGAAGTAACTAGTATATCAAGAACCTTATTTCGTGAGTTAATGTAGCGGCAAAATCAAAGGAAGGGAAAGGGAAAGGGAAAGAAGGTCGAGCCCACGAGTAGGCGTGGTTTACCTATTGCTATATTCCATTATATTCTACCGGTAAATGGTATACAGCTAACACGATAACAGATTTTTGTCGACCGCCTACTTTTCAAGAACAGTGAGTTTTACCTGATGTTTCAATTATACTTTTTATTTCTTTTCTTCAACAATACTATAAAGTTAATGTGAATTATACGATGATGAGCATTTTTTCAGAAAACCGATGATCGGTAGATGCGAGCAGTGTCACCTGTCGCTCACCACTGTGTGTCATTTAACATAAAACACAAAAATGCATAGGTTGCACTTATGTGCGTGAAAATATTCGGTCCCATCGTGTGTAATATTCAGTTGTATTGTTTCATATGACGAGATTCTATGCGAAACAAATCCCCTACATGTTTATATTCTAAAATTAGCAATAAACTAGTCATTCAAAATCCATATATTACTAAGCCACAGTAGAAAAGATTTTACTCGAAAACATTTGAGGTTAAAAGACATATACATATATATATCAAGATTTATATTTCCTCTACCACTAGACTAAGAGTTTCAACTGTTTTCAGAGATTTACGCACGTATTTCACTCCGTACAGTAATATTACTTCTCGACACGACGACACCTTTTTTTTCCAAGAAAAGCATAAGTGTGTATAGCGTTAGCTCTGAGAGAGTGAAACCTATGTAGCCGATTCAGTCGATTCAGTCGATTCAGTCGATTCAGTCGATTCCTCGGATTCAGCGGATTCAGCGGATTCAGCGGATTCAGCGGATTCAACGGATTTAGTGAATTCAGCTGATTCTCATCTTTCTACATAATATATAGTCATAAGCGGTATAAGCAGAGCGGTTAACAGCGCGGCACCACAAGTATAAATGTATTTCGTCCAATGAAAATGCGGCACAGCCCACATTCCCTCCATGACTCGTATCTACTGTTAGTTGAATGGTCTTCGACACAATATAGCCGAACCTCGAAACGAAAGTCAAGATTCGAAAACCAGTGCTCAGCTCACTCGTTCCTTGCCCACGAAGAAAGAAACTTCTGTTTATAAATATATATCTGCACTCACGGCATACATATACCGTATATGTATGTATGTATATAAAGTGAGAGAGAGGGAGAGGGAGAGAGAGAGGGAGAATTAAACACGTGCGCGACTGGCTAAAATCAAAGGAAAGGTCAATGGAGGGCTCAGCCTGTTGTCATTTTCAAAGGTATCTCATGAGCCGTAATCTTACAATAACACGCACGCATAGCAAGAACAACTACTTAAAATACGCCGAACTCTACGAAGCCTGTGATCGCTGCCACAAAGACATTCTCGACTCGCAAAAATTTTGCGATAACCCCTTCAATAACCATCGTCCAGGGAAAATACCGCGAGAGCGACTTCAACCCATCGAAGGCAAACTTGCGAATTTTCAACGATTTCCAGCCTTCGCACGTTGCAATTACGTATGTGCATACTGTATATATAATGCTAAGAAGAAGTACAGACAGAGAAAAGAAGATAAACGTATTTTACACAATACAAAGCCTAAGGTACATTTTCAGACGCGCCGATCATTTTTACGCATATTTTCTATTTTTCTAATCGATCTTAACGATGCAGTTTTTCAACGATCTTGATAAGCTCATCGGCTTTCAATGCCCAAATAACTTCGCAGACTTCATTTATTTCAGTTTCTGCAATACCAATTTTACATTGCAGCATTCATTTTTTAGCGAATATTGCCAGCGGCTAACTAACGTATAGTCACATAAGTAAGAAAAATTAGACCAATTCATTCTTTCGCTAGATTATTAGTTTCACGTTTAGTACACAATTTTTAATTTTTCATACTTGACAAAATGGAAACGAACACTTTTCTTTTTTTTATTTTATTTCCAATTGACTCTTGACGATTTCCAATTGATTAATCGACGCAGCATTTATTATCTATTCCAGGAAATTAACATTTTTACTGTATTATACGACTACTGTTTTAAATGTTCCAAATATATTTTTTACAAATATAAACTTACTTTGATTTCATAGCATAAACTTTCAATAATTAATTGGCCTAGTAAAGCACATCATATTTGACAAGGATGTGCCGATATGAACGTTAAATTAACATTGAACATTCTGGACAATTGTTCTTATATTGGAATTTCCTGAGATGCAAGCGTTGCAACACAAAAATTATAATAATCATTTACATGTGAACGATAGAAATTAGAGTGAAGTTAAAGGGTTCAACCTGAGGTAAATGATGAAATATAAATCGATGTGTTGGTCAGATAAAAAATACAAAAATATTAAATATAAATTACCGAATCCAAAAACTACTGGATCCAAATTTTCACAACAAAACAAAATTGTTTTTATGCTTTAAAAAGCTTTTATTCGAGGTATTGTTGAATTATTTTGTAGAACGATTGCCTATGACAAGACACATTGATACGTTTTTTTTCTTTCCGATAAAGGTGGTTTCTTTGTATTTATTTATTTGTATAAACAAATTAAGAAAAACTATAAATCATAATTACATAAGTTATGATTCTGTAATCGTAGGTAAATTAAAAAAGCAGAATAGTGTGCAAGAAAAGCTTTGTTGTTTGGTAGGTCCTGGGAGAGCCGCTGTGACGGAAAAGGTTAAGTCTAATGAATATACATAGTTTTACTTCTGTTTCTAGAAATTTCTTCAATGTTATTATAAGCTTCTACAATAGCTAATTATTTAGTTGACGGTAAAAATTCATTATTGTAGAATTCATAAATATTCTTGGGATGATTCTAAGTAATTTTTCATCGATCAACACTTTTCGTTATGTGGATCGTTCACGAGTGGTGTTTCAGTTTTTTGTTGAAAATCGTAGTAACCGTAATTCTCGAATTTGTTCACTTGAATTTTAACGAGATTCTAAACACTTAGGTATTGGCTTGTTAGCGCCAGAGGCCCTTATCGGCTATTTATCCCAAGCCCCCTAGTGGGGAGAGAAAGTACCTGGAATTGTATTGGTGGAAAGGTAACACGGCTATAGCAGAGGTTCGTATAGCTAGACTCTAGCTGCTAGAGTCTCTGTAGCCAACGTTTTTCTACAATAGACAATCTGGTCATTCTAGTAGTCTTATACGAATTAAAACTTAACTTACAGCCAACTTTTTATTCTTCTTAATGTAAACGCGAAAAGAAATTGTAGAAAACTAGCCGCCTTTAGCGCCTTAGAAAATATTTACGAGCCGTAAATTACGAGCCTCAAGAACTCGGAAAATCTAAGTGTCCGAAGTCAAGGGCATCAAGGATAATCTCTTTTATCTCCCTGATGAGTCTCAACGGTGTGAAGGGAGGGGGGAGGTACGAAAGAAGTAAGGAGACGAAGCACCGTATAGCATAAAAAGTAAAACAATATTATTTTCGGTATTTCCAATGAATAAGTTACAATATTCGACGATTGCCCGTTCACGAACAACAAGCACGAACAACAGTTCCCTATATATATTTACCATCATTGAGAATCGATATAAAGTACAAAAAATCTTCAGAATCAATACAGCACGAAAGAATAGTTTGAAATTTTTTTATCAGTCAATTCCAACGACGGAATCAATTCCAAGAATCACATGTGTGTGTGCTCGCATATTCGACAATGCTGGCATCTTTAACGAAAATAGTTGTTTATATTATTGTTAATTGTACAGAGCAAAGCGAATAAATCTCGAATATCGGTTGTAGTGACCAATAGTAATTTACATATACCCTATACCTATACCTATTTGTGTACCATTATTGTTTACAGTATATATACACTTCGTGTATACCTTCGGGTATATATATATATATATATATATATATATTGTAAATAACAAATGTTGGAATAACTAGTTATTATTAAAATGAATAACTAAATCTTGAATAGATGGTAACGTATTGGCTGGAGTTTTAGAGAAAGGTTCTTTCTCTCACTTTTATTACTTTACGATAGTGGACGGCTCAGATTTACTATGGTGCGTCGTGATGCGACACATTGCTTGAGCGTTGTGTTTACGATCAGCCTAAGCATCTGCAGTACGCATGTACTTATAGTATGAAAAGAAGCATTGTGTCTTATATAGAAAATACATTCCGATGTATTTTCTTCTTTACAATATTCTTTCTAGCCCTTACTTCTTGCCTGATCTTTCTAGTCTTCAGACGAGTCCTTCTAGCTCTCAGATCAGAATAAATACTTTAATTAAAATATTCCGAGTTCTTGTTTTATTTAATATAGCCATTTCCAATATAATAGCAAGCTATGATATGTTTAATTTTAGAGGCAATAGTAATTTTTTATATCTTTATTTTTTTAGATTAAGGCCAATTTAAAAAATAAGGGACTTAGTAAGGAGAATGTTAAGAAGGTGATCATACAAATCATGACAAAACCACAAGTGACATTGGCGAAAGTATCATCTGAGCTGTGAGTATATTTTTTATCAGCAAATACAATTTTTTGTAATACGATAGTTGTGAGTAAGTTGAATTTAATCTGAGAAGCGTTTCTTATTAGAAATTATCTGGATCATTATGTAGAAAAGTCGAAGGATTATTTGAAACTTAGTTTCCGCTTCGAGAGGTAGCTGGTAGAACATTAACGATATGGATTGTTTAAGAAACGCGTTCAGAGACGTTTTGTTAACGCTCGAATACATTTTCAGGGCATTAATATTCTTTTAAGTAATCGACTCAACATACTTAAAAAAACAGCAGACGCATAAATAGATGAAAAGGAAAGGAACCGAAGGAAGTTGTCTTAAAAACTTACTAAATATGTATTACTAAATATGTGTGTACGTAAGTAATTGCGTAAATAATTGTGCACATGACGGTACGTGTATTATGAACGTTCCTCGTCTATAAAAAACCTGTGTAAAATACTTCTGTTTGCTTAAAAGATCACAGAGTCTTGTAAAAGTAGCCATTATAAATATCCAAACAAGTAATCTGTCTGTGCAACGTGAAAGCGTCTTTGTTCTATACCTACCTTAGGTAGGTATAGAACGAAGACACTTGCGATTTGCACTGCGTCGAAGAAGAGTGGAGATGGGGAGAGGGAAAGGTAGCCGAGAGATGAGCGTGCTTTCCCGACAGTTTCACGCAGGCCGTCGAGCACGAAAGAAGTCTTTTGAGATATCGAAGTTGTTATCGGCTCTAATAACTAAACTGTTCGATTGTTCTCCTTCTGTGCCCTAATAGACAGCCACCGTATATAATTTGACCTCGGATTCGGATTTCCGCGGCATTTCAGCGGCATGACAATAATGTGCGCACGTCGGAACTATCCGTAAACAAATGACGGCAAATGCTGTTGTCGGGTAGAAATATCTCTGCGTCAGCGACTAAGAGTAATGAGAATGAACAGCGACCGGTACTGCGATTATGTGCACAGGCTCTATCAGATCTCGGGTTTACCGGCGTATTTCATCGATAGCGACATTCTACCCCTGAGGTACATACCACACAAGGATGATCCGCGCCGGGAGCGCAGTCTCAAGCAAGTGCTCGACATTCAGCTATCGAACGAGGAGAAGCCTCTCGGCGTGGTCGTAGACGAGCCAAAGGACACCGACTACCAGCGGTTGCTGCACCATATCGTCGTGTCGGCAAAGCGCTCGACACCGCTGTCCGACATTGCTCACATGCCCAATTGCCGGGATCCCCGACGCTTTCGCGCCTGCAAGCGACGCGGCTTCCTCGTCAGTAAGATCGGCCCGCCCACTCTAGTCGAGAATCCTGAGATACCCGCCGAGGAAGAGACGTGTCCCGTACTCACCATCGACTACAGGGACTGGCCACGGTCGCAGTACTCCTGCATCGAACTGGTTCCGCACGAGTGCAACATCCTTCGGGCCAGCGAGTTCGTCTGCTCGGCCAACGAGCAGCTCGTCGACTGCGATAACGAGGGCGTCGTGGAAATTATCGACGATGACGTGACCGAGGTGTCGGGTTACGATGCCGGCGACAGCAATAAGCCCATGCTCGAGATTGCCGACGGTTTCAACGACTCTTTCTACGACGTCGAAATGTCAAGAAAGCGCTTCTTTGGCGACGACGAGCCTACTCCCCTGACAAAAAGAGAGCCGACGCCAGAGCGAGCCGTGCCAAGCTTCAACGAGAGCAGCATCGACGTGGTCGATCTGTGCAGCAGCGACGACGACGACCACAACGACGAGTACGTCAATGAAAAATCGGCTACAGTTATTCACCTGATAAATCTCGACTCAGACGAGGAGGAGGAGGGTAATAATGGTCGAAGACGGAATTCAGTAGTTTCGAGCGACAATGGCACAGCTGTGCAACTAATAAATTTTATGAGCTGGAATAGCGAGCTCGCTAAACACCCTGTAATTTCTACCTCTTTTCAGAATGAGGAAGACAGTGTTATTGACAATGTGATCGACGAAGACACTGCAATGGATGTCGGGGAGACGATTACTGCGGATAAAGCGCCGAACTGGGGACAATCGTTCAAACACGTTGGACGCTCGATCATTCAGCCAGAGCGAGATTTAACGAATTGCGGCGATTTCGAGGAATGTCGCCAAATTTCCAAGAGCTCGGAAAATCATAATCAGTCGGAAATTCGAAAAATTAGTTATTCTATCGAAAACGATGCAGACGAACCCGAATGCTCGATGAAACTCCAAATCTCCGCTAGCAATATGAGCGAGAAACGAGTGTCGCGACGAATAAGTATCGTAACGAGTGACGATTTTAACGCGCAAAAAAAACGTCTGATCGACGTGATTTCGAAAACGAATAACGTCGATGAATCCGACATCGAGAATACACCCAGAACTGTAGCAACCGAGCAGCTCCAGCAATTAATAAATAAAATGACGTCCGCCAATTATCTAGGCAGAGCAGTTGTCGTAAGTAACTACGAAGCGACGGAGCAAACCGAGAACAGATGCTTGCAAAAGAGAAGAGACGACGATTCTCCGGAGTTGAACGATCATCGACAATTCATAGTAGAGGCAAGGCTGAGCTCGGAAAAGAATCTTTTGGCCGAAGCTGCGACAGAAAGTTTCGCGATGGAACGAACCGAGACCAAATCGGCGAAGACAAGGAGTCAGAGACAAAGACAAACACGACGACAAGAAGAGAGAGAGCTACACACTAAAGCTAATGTGGAAAATATCGACGAAGCTGTCAAGTCAGTGCAAGCGATCAAGCCGGCTGGTACAATTTTTCCGCCTTACCAAAACAAGTCGGCTTTCTCTATACCAATTGGAAATAATTCAATACTGAGGATCAGCGCCAGTCTCATCGACTTCAATCGAATGATGCTTAACAATATCATTAATTATATTCTAAACTACAGCATTGAGCCCTTGAGCATAAAGTTATTGCTCAATGATTATGGTGGACTCAATATTCTCACAATCATGCAAGTTGTCAACGAGACTTTCTGGCACAACAGGTATATTCATTTTCCTCTCGCGAACACGATTACGCGCTGGCGTATTTATTCAATTCAGCATTGACCGAAATTCGAATTCTAATACCAATACCAAGGGTCTATTCCATAACCGAAAATTCCGACGATTTCTAGCTGTGTATAAATGTAGGATTCTATATAATAGGCTTTTGCCATTTCTCTATTCTTATTTTTATACTGTATTTACATATATTATAATAATATTGATAAATTTATCCTTTTAACTGTTTAACTTTTAAGTTTTAGATTAACATTATTTTATTCTTTCTTTCTAGGTACAATTACTGGAATAATAAGGATAAGGGCAGATGTCTTCATGCAGAATCAACTAATTTGTCTATTCGTGATGATACAATGGCTACTTTACCTCGAGATGACCAAACCAAAACTAAAATAAATACTGCATATTTTCTGAAAGACCCAGCACCAAAGTCTAACAAACTTCAAGTACATTCAAGTGCCAGTAATACTGCTAAAAAATTAGTTGAGCCAAATGATTTTGATAACAGTGGCAGTAATTTAGAAATTAATAAGATTAACAAAAGGCATTCGCTACCGACAGCCATTATTCCTAAGCTTAAAACTGATTTTAAACGAGTAAGGTCAAACTCCATGGATTCATGGTACAATGGTACTGACAACAGTATCAAAATGAAATTAACAAGAGATCAATCTAATCAACAAAATTGGATTGCATCAAAAAAATACACTTTTAATGAAACAGTTCATAAGTTCAATTATTCCAAGGAAGAAATTAGTCACAAAGATAATGCTTTTCAACCAAACAAGCCTTACACTAAAGAAAAAGCAAACTGTCATTTAATCACAGATGTTCCTAAATTTCAATTTTGTAGTGACAAGACTGTTCAAGAGCTTGAAAATGATGATTATATCAGTACACCAGTATTCAACTGGAACAACCATGAAAAGCAATGCTTAGAACAAAATTTATCCCCATTTTTAAAGAGTAAACTAAAGAGACAACATGGCTGTGAAGAAATTTTAGATATAAACCAGCGACTATATTGTGAATCTAAGCGTCCAAAACTTCATGAGAACTCATTTTGTACAGAAGCCAATATCAATATCAATATTAATATTGGTAATGATGTAAATAATCATGAGTATTATTCAGACATACAAGAGCAGAAATTGCTAGCAATAAGCAAGACATTAAATGACTGTTCAGAGAAGAACTTACCAAAGAACTATAATAATGTTTCAAACTTAAACATTTCTTTAAGTTATAGAGATAAGTCTAAAAAACAAGATGTACATGATAATTCAAACATTGCAAAGGATAATCCGGAAAAACAAGTAATGCCATGTTCAGAAAAACTTAATTCAAACGTTTACAGAAAAAAGAAGAGAACATCACAATACATGGATGAAAGAAAAAAGAAAAAAATTAGCCAAAAATTTGCACTAATTTTTGGTGATTCTGATTTCGATGCTTTAGAGGATTTATCTAGTCCAAATGATTTACACACTGATAATGGTTGTGATGATAATAAATATGACAGTAAAGATGAATGTCACAAAAACACAGTGCAATTAGATGAGAAGGACATGAAGACAAAATCATTAGAAATAGTGCCTATAAATTCAAAAGTTACATCAGTATTGGAGAGTGCAAAAAAATCTTCTGAAATATTTAAAAATCATTTACAGATTGAACAAACAAATCAATTATCAATCAGTATTCAAGAAAATCAAGAATCTAAAGAGTTAGACATAAATAATGATTCAATGAAACAGTCTGACAAATATATAAAGTCAAATAAACCATTGCATACTTTGATGCATGTGTCTGAGTTGCAAAACCTTAGTAAAAATAACAATTTGGGTTCCAATGTACTACTGGTAAATGAAGAATCAAAGGAATCATTAGAAAAAAGTGTTCATGATGTGCCATTCGAAAATACTTCGTCTAACAAGCAGGTAATGTTAGGAAAAAATTCAAAAATTCTAATACCGAACGAAAATTTATTAGCTGCTGATGGTACAGAGTCAGTGCTTAAAAATTTAAATAGCATAAATAATCTTGCAAATGACAATGATGGTATAGTAGATACACGAACAGTTAATTTGGAAGAAGGTGATTTTGATTTTGAAGTAGATATTAGTTCCGAATGTTCATATGATGGATCTACAAATTCAGATGATGCAGAATTCCGAACTATAAATGGCACTAACTGTGTCACTGTCCAACAATTGGGAGATAATGAAAATAGTAATAGTTATGAGATCATAATTGAGGAATACAATGATCCTGTTTTAGACAGAACATCTGAATTGATTAATAAACGTGTTCCAGAAGTACATAATGTTGTAGCTGAAAATAGTTGTATCAATATTGATCACGGGGCTACTGTAAATTTCAATAGTCATAATAAAGAAAAAACTAATTTGACTTCAGAAACTAAAGTATCAGCACCAACCATTTCAAACGATATGATTACTCATAATGAGGGCAAATCCGTCAACGAAATTAATAGACTTTCAAGTATCAATAAACATTTAATGTCACTAAAAAATGATACTGTACAATCAAGGGATAATTCAATTTTTTCAACCAATAGGAATTTTTATGATGATTTAAATAATCAAGTTATTTTGAAAATGTATAACATATTTATGGAGGAATCATATTCAGAACAAACAATAAGTAAATCCTACGAATTGATTGAAAATTTGGAAGTAGAAGAAGCTTGGAAATCTTTGAATACAGTAAATTCCAAAATTTTACTGTCAAAAAAAACATTAGAAGAATGTAGCACTCCCTTAACATACGGCGAACTAAAGAGTATGACTGAAGACTTTAAAAAGTTCAATATCATTTATGTTCATATTGATTCAGAAAATTTAAGCAATTTGGTTGACTCAACGGATGAAAGCAATTCAACAGTTAAGAGAAATGTTGATATTCATTTCGATAACATAAATAATTCAGTTAATTCAATAGATAACAGTAATGCAAGTGTAAAAAGTTCTTCAAATATTTTCAAACTGCGGGATATAAATGATTTATTAGAGAAGTCAAAAACATCACCAAGAAATCGAAATGTAACCAATGAGAAAACATTAGACGATGTATACATAACATCAGCAAATTCTTCACAACCGGAAGAAATGATACAACTTAATGCTATTTCCAACAGCATATTTTTTACTTTCAATCGATTAATTAATCACATGAGTGTTCCTCAACCTAATAATAAATCCTGTAAGAGCATATTATCTACCAATTCAATTCTACAATCAATGGCGCTCACAAAGGATTCCCAAGTTTGTATTAAATTGGCATCTAATATATACAGCAATGAATTTTCTACATTAAATGAATTGCCAACAATATTTTCTATGGAACCTCCTCCTTTAAACACTCTGAAATTATTATTGCCAAAATGTGCCGAAAGTAAAAAAGTTCTACGTGAATACAAAGAAAAATTGCTAAATAAACTTGATTCAAACTTAGAAATAGTTCAAATAAAGTACAAACAGGATTTTTTAAAGTATAGTAATGATCTTTTAAATTATAACACATTATCATTAGAAACATGGAACTTTCAGTCTGTAATACTTACCATAATACAGTGCCTTAGCAGACTTATATTTTGTGCTTGTGAGGAAAAGAAATGGCATATTATACAAATTATAGAAAAAACAACAAGTATGTCTAAATTGAAGCAGTGCTATTTAGAAAAAGCTATAAACCTTTATCTAAAATTAGCAAAACAAGGTCTATGCCATAAACATATATTTTTATATGATCCTATATATATTGAAACTGTAGGTCACAATAACTTAACTTTAAAAGACTTAAAGATGACGCTAGATCAGAATGCCATTTTTCTTGAACAAATAAAATTTTACCGGTCACTCCAAAATCTTCCACATATAAATATTTTGGTATAATAAAATTAGTTTAATATTAAATTTATACAAGCATATATATTTAGTTTTATTTCAGTACAATTATTGTAGGGGCCAAAGATATATATATTGCCTGTTTTAAGCTCTGTATCTTCTGATGCAGAGAAATAACATGATCATTGCCAATAAACTATTAGTCAAATTAAGCATACTTAATTAACGTGTAAGCAGAAAAGACTTGATTTTGGAATAATATATTAAGAAAAATATTCACTAGGTTGTAAAAAAATTACATAAAATATAGTTTTATATTTACTGAAACCAAGTTTTCAAGACTTTGTATCATACGTTGTAATTAATGTTATAGTATTTATTGTTGATTTATATAAGAATACTTTAGAAAATGTTAATGAGATTTAACATTTTTATGTATAAAAATTATATAGTTAAGTCAAATTACGTTGTAATTAAAGAAAAAATTTTTTATTTTTACATAAAAATTAAATATTTTTAATAAAATTTAATTATTGTATTTATTTACTCATATCCAATATCTCAATATAAGAATAATGTAGTAAAAAAATGATTCATCGATTGAAAGAAAATTTATTTTTCAATAATTTTATTTCTTCTGCTACTTACATGATATTTCCAAATAAATTTTTATAATGAAACTGGCTTATGCAATGATTCTAATTTAATATTTTACCATTTCATAGCATATGTAACTTAGGTTAACTATAACATCTTGAATGATTTTCAATGTTCGTAGCCATTAGGTAAAGCATTTCTATGGGGGTTGTGAAAGAATGAACGGTTTCCATCGCCCCATGGGAATCTCTAAGACACGTAAAAAAATACACATAGTTAATAATTACATTTGTTTTATGTTGAGTTTAAAGTGATAATAGAATAGGTATAATTGAAACATTCTTGTTATCATACCTTTGTACGAATTCTTAAATGTTCATATGGAATGAATTCTGGTGCTTCTTCGTGTTCCTCATTCAGGTAGACATTGAGAAAACCAAGAGCTAATACCACGGGTACTGCAAAAATACTCAAATTTTTCCACAGCTTATATGCAGCCTCTGAAAATTATAAATAAACACACATTATTGAGCCTTTAGTATTTAGTATAATAAAATATTATTAGAAGGTACTAATAGTTCTTGTTAAAAAGATAAAAATTTATGAAAGATTTTGCTATAACCAAACATTTATTATGTAACTATTGGAAATAAGATATTGAGAGAAACATCAAAACTCTATTTAAGACCTAAGACTGTAAAATAAGCAGAGATTTACAACGAAATTTTATCAAACAAAAATAATAAGTCAAGATACTTGTTAATTTTATTATTAATCATTAGCAAAAGGTATGAATGAGGGATGCGAAATATATTTAGTAATGCGACAATGAGTCTAATCTTAAATTTATCGATGCTTAAAATATTGAAAATCTAACGAATTTTTTAGTTACCAGTCTGCTTTTGATCAACGTGCGCAGAAAAACTTCTGGTAAATAATTTTTGTGCAATTGCACGACGAAGTAAAATAGAAGCAGCCATGTTTGCTTTCTTGAGCAGAAAACACCTCTACAGTTCTATACTCTAGTCCGACCAGACACCAGACCAGATTGCTCTCTCTCTCTCTCTCTCTCTCATACACATTATACCTTAGACCTAATATATAATATATACTTATACCAATAGATGTTGTAAATCGAATGAATGTACAATAGTGGAAAGTTTCGATCGCAATATTAATCAATTAACGAAATTATTAATCTTAATTTAGACAAGATTTTCTTAATAAAAATTTAGAGAATTTAGGTTTTCATTTTCGAATTTTTGTATTATCTCGATCGATTGGAATCTGGAAATAAATCGTCAAATTGAAATCCTCGTCTCGCACTTATTCAACAGTCGACTCTCGACTCTCGAAAGTCGAAAGATTGAAAAATCGAACTTCGACTCGTGTCTATTTACGCTCCCTTCTTTCCGGTTCGCATCAACGCACGAGCAGGTAGATATAACCGTTAAAGTTTGCTTTTTTGTTATGGGTTTAACAATATTAAATTATTATTTAATGCATTGAAGTCTATTTTGTTAATCTTCTTTTATAGACAGTCAAAATGGAAAACGACGCAGGAGAATTCGTTGACTTGTACTGCCCAAGGAAATGGTGAGTAATCCACGTGGTTTTTCTACTTTTAATATTCTTTCTACTTATAAATTAGGGATAATCATATTTTCTAAGTGATATGAAAAGGTAATCCCAACATTATTATGTAAAAAATGGAAGAATAATTATTTGCTAACATCAAGTTTTTTTATTCTCGGACCCAAAATTTAGGTTATCTCTTATAGAGTAGCTTGAGGGAAACACCTTGCATGCACTTGAATGAGACGAAGAATATTTATCATAAATTGTGATTAATCCTTTGCAGCTCTGCGAGCAACCGCATTATCCACGCCAAGGATCATGCTTCCATTCAAATTGCTTTGGCTGATGTTGACCCAATAACTGGACGCATGACAGATACCTACAAAATGTATGCTATCTGTGGAGCTATCCGACGCATGGTAAGTTTGATGGTTTCTTTATATTGTAAAAAATTTAATATTAGTTTTCATGTTATTAATATTTTTTCATTTATTAGTTAAAAACTTGTACAGATTCTATTTCTATGTAGAATATTGAAATTCATTTTAAATACAATTATTATTCATGTACTTTTTTAACATTACATTATTTTCTATTATCAATATCATCATCATCTTCATCATCTTCATCATCTTAGTCTTATTGCCAGAATACTAAAACAAAAATATTAAATTATTTTCAATTTTTATTTCAGGGTGAATCTGACGACTGCATTGTTCGGCTTGGCAAGAAAGATGGAATATTGGCAAAAAACTACTAACCTATATAAATGAAAAAATAAATTTTTAAAAACAAATTATCATGTGTTCAACATTTTCTTTATCCCTTCTTTATATCCATTAATACTTTATAAATAAATGATTTATTTTTATCGAATGAGATAAATAATTAATTTGTACATGATGTTAACGATTTGCTCAAAACCTATCAATTTTATTTGACTTTTAATCTAGGTGTCGTTATTAAAATCTATTTTTTAATCAAAATCGCAGTTTATGAGAATGTTTATTCTGAAAATAGGTTATTTAAAACAATTTATTGCCTATCATTAGTACCCCAGATTTACATTAAATTATAACTTTTTAAACAAGTACAAATCTCTTTTCTTCGACTTGTTTAAAAAATATAAACAGTAGGTTAAAAATCGTTTAAAACATATTTGAATTAGTATGAATAGATATATATGTATTAAAAGCTTATAGTAAAAAAAAATATTTTAATTCAGTAGCTATTAGTATTTTTTCATTAGCATACAATTATGATTTGCTCTAAGAAAAACATGCAGTATATTGATTCATTTATTAAACAATAACGGATTATTTTGCGAATGTTTTCTTCGAAAAAGATTTCGAGATTTTAGCATACATTTATAGTAATTAATTAATTTTATTATTTTAATTTAATAATTGTAATTATCATATTGAAATATATCTAGGGGTTTAGTTCGTAAATCCCTAGATATTGAATCTTTACATCATGATGTATATATATATATATGTATTCTAGTATACATGAGCATCATCATACAATATGCTATATATATATATATATATCACATCACATTAAGCTATAGTCACTATAGCTGCTAGTGCATCTCTAGAACACGTGTTTATCTTAACGTCAAACATAACCTCATAGGTAGTTAAGTTTATTAACAAGAGCGAAAAATGTATTTTAAATATAATTATTTTTATGTCTACTAAGAAAAGAATTTAAACAAGTATGTTAATGATGCACATATTTTTCAATATATTTTTCATGTCAAGTCAGTTTAATAAAAAGTAATTTACATTACATGTGAATTTTTGCTTGAATATGCATTTTCTTGTTTTACTAACGACTTAAAGATTTTAAACATATTGATTTACATACTGATTTTGTCAATATTTACTAGAACTATAAGTTAACCTTATTATTATTTGAGTATCATTTATTTACATTATTGTTAGTCACTTTATTTTTAATCTCTTAAGCCTAGGCATGTAACTTTATTCATTTTTTAATTTGAAATATTAATTAAATTTTGTACGTTTCAGATTGCACATGGATTTCATTGACATTTAGATTATTTATAAAATTAGTCGTTATTAACGACTTACGTTGTCAAAATGAGCAAATATCAAAAATCTGGTTTTCGGATGACAGTAAAGCATTTAGATCCAAAAAGTCTGACATTTTCAGTTTTTACTGTCGACGATATAAGAAATTTGAGTGTAAAAAAAATCACTACACCTGATTCTTTTAATGTACTTGGCCATCCCTTAATTGGAGGACTACACGATCCTGCTTTAGGTAAATTCCGTTAATCAACATTGCAAACAAAATGATAAAATATAAAAAGTGTATTTTATTAGTAAAAAATATTTCATTTATTGTAGGACCTCTGACAGATACATCTGACCCATGTAGAACATGCGGTTGCAATGTGTATAAATGTCCAGGACATTTTGGCCATATAGATTTACCTATGCCTGTAGTAAATCCTCTATTTCATAAGGCATTACAAATTTTGCTAAAACTGTCTTGTTTAAATTGTTTCACGTTGCAAATTCCTCCTCACGCAAAGTTATTATTATCTGCCAAGTTACAACTTCTGCAAGATGGACTTTCTAGTAGCATAGAGGGATTGGAACAAGAAATAATGGCAAATATTTCAACATCAAACGACGATCAAAGAGCTGATACTGAATATCTTCGAGATCAAATTGAAGGTTACATAGGAAAAGTTCACAGTATAGAAAGATATAGAGCGAGTCAGAAAGTCCCGGAAGAAAAAAATTTGAATACAAAAAATACTAACATGCAATGGCATCATTACGTCGATAGTTTTTTAAAGCAATATAGCGCTGGAAAAAAGTGCATTAATTGTCACGAGGCAATAGCGAAAATCACAGTTTTGAAAAATAAAATAATGACAACGAGAGTTCTGCAAAACGTCGATGGCAATGAAAGTCAAGGTATAGTTCAAAGATTAGAAACGATTATTTTGATGCCAGACCAAAGTAAAGAGTACATGCAAAAGCTATGGCAGAACGAGAATGAAATATTGAAAGTTGTGATTCCTTGTTTGAATAACTTGAACATAGAAAATCCCACGGATGTTTTTTTCTTCGAGGTCATACCTGTATTACCGCCAATAGTTAGACCCGTGAATTTCTTAGACGGTCAATTAATCGAGCATCCTCAGACGCAGGTCTACAGATCGATAATCGTTAACTGTCTGACTTTGAGAAATATCATTCAAGCCATTCAAGATGGGGATCTTAACAAATTACCAGATGCTGGGAAACTCGTCTACAATAATACTAGAGGTAATTCTGCGATTGAAAAATTGCACAATGCCTGGCAAGATCTGCAAGCCAATGTTGATCACTTGATAGATCGCGATATGAGTAAGACAAGCGATTCCGCCAACTGTCAAGGTTTGAAGCAAGTGATTGAGAAAAAGCAAGGCGTAATTCGTATGCATATGATGGGTAAAAGAGTAAATTACGCTGCTCGATCTGTCATCACACCAGACCCTAACTTGAACATAGACGAGATAGGAATTCCAGAAGCGTTTGCGACAAAACTCACTTATCCAGTGCCTGTAACACCGTGGAACGTCGCCGAACTGAGGCAATTGATTTTAAATGGACCAGACGTGCATCCCGGAGCCGTGATGATCGAAGGAGACGATGGCTACATCACAAGATTGATGGGGCAAGATCGAGTGCAAAGGGAAGCGATTGCCAAGCGACTTTTGACAGTGACGGAGAAGGCTAATAAATTTTTCCACGGCGTGAAAGTAGTTCATCGACACTTGCAGAACGGAGATATGCTTCTGTTGAATCGACAGCCGACCCTTCACAAGCCGAGTATCATGGCCCACAAAGCTCGCATCCTGAGGGGAGAAAAAACTCTGCGACTGCACTACGCGAATTGTAAGGCTTACAACGCTGACTTCGACGGTGACGAAATGAACGCACACTTTCCTCAGAACGAGCTGGCTCGCGCTGAAGGCTATTACATCGCGAACGTCTCGAATCAGTACCTGGTACCGAAAGACGGAACGCCACTGAGCGGTCTCATTCAGGATCACATGATAGCCGGCGTGAGACTGACGCTTCGCGGAAAGTTCTTCGAGAAGGAGGATTACATGCAGCTCGTCTTCTCGGCTCTCTCCGTGATTCGAGGCAACCTCCTTCTACTGCCGCCAGCCATTCTGAAGCCCGTAGCCATGTGGTCCGGCAAACAGGTAATCTCGACCATCATTATCAACATCATTCCACGGGGTAAGGCGCTGATCAATCTCACGGCTAGTGCCAAGATAGGACATCACGAGTGGCAGGCGAGAAAGCCTCGAGCTTGGAAATGCGGCGTCGAATTCGAGAAGCCGAAAACCATGTCCGAGTCGGAGGTGATCATTCGCAACGGAGAACTGCTCTGCGGAATATTGGACAAGAAACATTACGGTGCTACACCCTTTGGTCTCATCCATTGCGTTTTCGAACTTTACGGTGGTGCCACGTCCAGCAAACTGTTGAGCGCTTTCGGCAAGGTCTTCCAGACGTATTTACAGAGGATCGGCTTTACCTTGGGCATCGAGGATATCCTCGTCCGACACAAGGCCGATCGGAAACGCACGGAAATCGTAAACGAGTGCAGGACGATTGGCGAGAGCATTCACAAGTGAGCGCACGCTACATGCATTATATCTTTATATTTATATCATTATATTTATATCATTGTATACGACGGTATTATAGTCGACGATGAACCTCCATTGACTTTCCACAGATCGATATTGGAAGTACCGGAAAATACTCCGATGGACGTTGTTGCAGCGAAAATGGAAGAGTCCTACTGGATTAATCCGAAATTTCGCGCTCAAGTCGACAGAAGGTACAAGATCGCACTTGATGTCTATACGAACAACATCAATAAGACCTGCCTGCCATCGGGCCTCATCAAGACTTTTCCTCAAAATAATCTGCAATTGATGGTGCAATCGGGTGCGAAGGGTTCCACCGTTAACACTATGCAGATTTCCTGTCTCCTGGGGCAGATCGAGTTGGAAGGCAAACGGCCTCCACTCATGATAAGCGGTAAAAGCTTGCCGAGCTTTCCCCCGTACGATTCGACACCGAGGGCCGGAGGTTTTATCGATGGTCGCTTCATGACCGGTATCCAGCCTCAAGAGTTTTTCTTCCATTGTATGGCCGGTCGTGAAGGTCTGATCGATACCGCTGTCAAGACCAGCAGATCCGGTTATTTGCAGCGTTGTCTCATCAAACACATGGAGGGCCTGACCATCAATTACGACGCGACGGTTCGCGACTCGGACGGTAGTCTTGTGCAGATATACTATGGCGAGGACGGCCTGGATATCCTAAAGTCTCGCTTCCTGACCGACGAGCAATTTGAGTTTCTCGTCGAGAATCGAAACGCCATTGCGGACGAGCATCTGCTCAAGCAGCTTAAGGCCAACGCCGATCCGCAGAAAATCAACAAACTCGCGAAGAAGATTCACAAGTGGGAGAAACGCCATGGGAATCCGTTGGCCAAACATCGTACCAGTGAGTTCGCCAAGTTCTCTGCGGAGTACTCAAAGCCCGACAGTTCGAAAAACAAAATTATCATACCCGCCTGCGGCAGAAGCAAGGCATCGCTTTCGCTTATGAAAAAGTGGATTCAAAACGACGACGAGACAAAGAACATGTACAGAGCGCAGTGTGTCAGGTGTCCCGATCCGTTGACTGCGAAATATCGTCAAGACGTTGACTTTGGCGTCCTGTCGGAGAAGCTCGAGCAGTTGCTCGATAATTACTTTAAGAACAGGTCTGCCACCTCGTTCACCACTGCTATTGGCAAAGAACATTTGCGGGAGGTCTTGTGCGCCAAGGTCATGAACACACTGTGTCCGCCTGGTGAGCCCGTCGGCTTGTTAGGTAAATGTCCTTCCCATTCATCGTTCCGTCTTCTCTTTTTCTCGGCCTCCTCTCATTCTGTTTTTGTACAGCTGCACAATCCATTGGTGAACCTTCGACTCAGATGACACTGAATACCTTCCACTTCGCCGGTCGTGGTGAAATGAACGTCACTCTCGGTATTCCCAGATTGCGAGAAATATTGATGATGGCCTCAAAGAATATCAAAACTCCGAGTATGGAAATTCCATTCAAGAAAAATCAGTCTAATATAACAAAACAAGCGAATAAGGTGTATTAATTGAATTCACGTTATTAGCGTCCTCCTAAATAATAAATATGTTGTGTGTACGTAACAAATAATCTAATCTGAATTCCTTAATTTACAGGTCAGGCTAAAGTTGACCAAGTGCTACATAGCGAACGTATTGCAAGACATAAAAATCGAACGTAAATTGGTGCATCGTCCTCAAAGGCAAATGCAGTACACCATCACCGTCGAGTATCTGCCTCATAAGTATTACAAAAACGAGTTTGGCGTGCAACCGAAAGACGT
Organism: Apocrypta bakeri; assembly: GCA_018906985.1. Taxonomy (NCBI): domain Eukaryota; kingdom Metazoa; phylum Arthropoda; class Insecta; order Hymenoptera; family Pteromalidae; genus Apocrypta; species Apocrypta bakeri. The sequence goes on along the minus strand of JACCIA010000007.1, from coordinate 794,023 downwards.
AATCGCGAAGACCGAGAGACTCTTCTTCCGTGAAATATTCCGAGACATAAAGAAGGCTGCTAAATCCACGGGTTCGATCGTCTACTTCAACGAGGAAAAGAAGCAAACGAAAGTCGAAGACTCAAAGTTGGACGAGGACGACGCGGCTGCAGATGACGAATCCAAGTCGCGGAGTAGGCTTGACTTGGGCGAGATGCACGAATCGTCCGATGAGGATGATGTAGCCGATGACGCCGATGCGACTATCGCTAGATCTGTGTCGAGACATCAAGAGAATCGAGAGTACGACGATCCAGAGGAAGACGAGGAAGAACCTGAAGAAGCTGACAACGACAACGACAACGACAACGAACACGAAAGTAACAAGGCACGGGTCGCTGATCCGGGCGCAGACGAGAACGATGGGCTATCTTTGCACGGAATCAACAGGCTGCAGTACGAGCAAAGAAAACTCGATCTTGTCAATATGTATGTGCACGCACTCGATTATGATTACGATGCAGAGAAAAACCAGTGGTGTAAATTAAAGTTTTGGGTGAGCACACATTATTCATTATTTATATTTACATTAGTTTAACTAGGATTTTTTCAATATTCTATTCTACATTTTAGCTACCCATTAAATTGACGAATATCGATATGCCTACGATACTTCGAAATGTAGCCAACAAAGTAGTATTGTGGGAGACGCCAGCAATTAAAAGGGCTTTTACTTTTCAAAATCCAAGTGGTGAGACGATTTTAAAAACTGATGGAATCAACGTTGTCGTATGTATCTTGTTAAGCGACATTTTACATAGATTTAGTTTTTTTTTTTTTTTTTTTTTTTTTACTTTTTTAAAACTTCTTTTATATTTTTACAGGAAATGTTCAAATATAACGAGATCTTGGATCTGCATAGGCTATACTCTAACGATATATACGGCATATCTCAAACGTATGGTATTGAAGCAGCAAACAGAGTTATCGTTAAAGAAGTTAAAGATGTATTCAAAATGTATGGAATTACGGTTGATACTAGGCATTTGTCATTAATTGCGGATTATATGACATTTGAAGGCAGATTTCAACCACTGAGTCGTAAAGGGATGGAAGATTCAGCTTCTCCACTGCAGCAAATGAGTTTCGAAAGTTCTCTAAATTTCTTGAAAAATGCTACTCTTCAAGGTTAAAATTTCTACATTTCTCATGATACGATTAATCTATCAAATCAGAGCTAACAATCGTCTTTTTCCTTGTTTAGGTAAAAACGATGATCTAACTTCACCATCAAGTAGATTGATGCTGGGTCAACCATGCAAATCTGGTACTGGCGCTTTCTCCTTATTAGTAGATATCCAACAACAAATAAACCAACATCACTCTAAGCCTTTACTAGATGTAAGTTGATACAGTTATGTATCAAGTTAAAAATAAACTTATTATTTTATGTACAGTTTTAAAACTAAGTTTATAATATATCATTAGAATGTTTTATAAATAAGTTTTTATTTAAAAATATATTGAAATAAAGGAACATTTAAAACGATTTTTTCTAAGACATTTTCATTTTATTGTATAAAAATAAAATAGTGTAATGTTCATATTTAATCATGATTCAAGGTTGGTAATCAAAAGAATTTTAAAAAATAATTGTGTACTTGTATATTACGGTGTATATTAGCGTGAGTACGTTACATTTAAAAAAAAAGTAACAAATTTGACAAAAACGTAGTAAGCAACATTGTGCCGTACTCGGATTTGCAGCTATTTTGACTTGCATTTGGTTTACAATCAAAACTTGGATAAAATTTACTTGTGTTTTTGTACAGTAAGCTTGACTTTTTCAATATTGGCTCCGGAGAACTTGTCCAGCTGTAAAGAACATTTTTCTTAATTAGCAAAATGCTACGGGAGAAAAGTGCAACTTTAGTTTTTGATTTATATAGAATACAAATACGTACAATATTGCCATTCTTGATGAATACAAAGGTAGGCATGCTGTGAATATCATATTCGTCAACAACACTTTCCAACTCATCGACGTCAATTTTCAAGAAAACTACATCGGTCAATTCCTGTAAATTATACATTGTTAAATTTGAATATTAATCTGAGAAAATTTTTATAAATATATTACATACCTGAGAGAGTTCATCGAGCTTGGGGGAAATCATTTGGCATGGTCCACACCATGTTCCAAAGAAGTCAATAACAACCAGCTTGTCCCCAGCGTCAGTGAGCTTGGTTTTGAGTTCTTCCTGCAATCACCAGAAAAATAAAGGATTAATCATAATTAAAACAATTACTAGAATATATTCTTGTCTATTATGCAATTTCATATAATGCATCACCAAGACAATTGGTTGTAAAAGCAAGCTATGCTTTCTTCTAAAAATACCATTCAACAATTGTTTATTATTTAGAATCCGCCTAATGGTAGAATGCATTTTGATTTTTGAAATGTTTGTTTTATCGTATCTTGAGGCAAATCAGAATATACCAGAAGAATGAACTATTTTTTTCGTGTCTCTTCTGCCAATGTTATATAAGAAAAAAAGTGAGCTACCTGATAAAGCACGGTTTACTGATAAAAAAAAGTTGAATCCAAATAGTATTAAGTGGAATAATCGTGTTACATTAAGCAATGAGTAGTTTGGCATTTGAAAATTTTTCAGAGATAAGAGATTTACATGTATAAGAAAATATTTTATACTAAATAACAGCCGCAGTGCGTTAATTCAGATGTCATATTTGCAGCATGTTCAGACCGATTACACTATATACTCAAGATTTGTGCAAAACAGAACCAATGACCTAGTTAGACATCTCTCTCTCTCTCTCTCTCTCTCTGTCTTACTCAGTACTATAGTTATTGACCAGCAGAGCGAGTGCGTGCTTGGATGTTACTTAGATGGCCAACTAAGAAAATTGAGAGGGTACAATTTCTCACATGAAGTCATAGTACAAAATCTATAAATACCATACAACTTAAGAGATATTTTTCCTCTTGATTAGTTCTATTCATAGTCAAGGCATCACTAGAATTAATGAAATTAGCCGTTTTTCCCTATAGAACAAATTTACTACTCTAAAGTCGTATTAGAGTAGAGAAAACATCGCACCTCGATCTTCGCATTCTCATCTTACAATCTCGACAATACGTATATCCGGTAGAATGAGTAAAAAAAGCTATGAGCAGCGCACATTTTCCAGATAACTCGACTCGAAGAAGTCGCTGCGAATAGCGAGAATAATTAATTGCAGCTGATCGTCATCGGCCTGCAAGTAGCGACACACTCATTCGCGTTTCGCAAGAAGGCTTTAACAGCGTTGTGCAGGCAGGCTTTGGCGATGTACACCGAGGACGAGTCCCGAGGAAAATAAAGGAACATAAGCATACATAAGCAAATACATGCTCGCGTTATAAGCCACGCGCTTGCTTTGACGACAAGGAGACACACATGCCGGAAACATCGCACGACGCCAATCGGATCTTCTCACGTGGAGCAAAGCAAAGTGTAAGTAAATTAACGAAAGATCCAGAGAAATCTAACTATATAGCTAAGTAAAAAGTATATGCGAATGTAATATAAAAAAGCGATTGCGTAGCTGCTGGAAGATAATGTTCGATTTTTTGCGTCGTCTCAAGGTTACGTTCGATTTCACCCGCGGGAATTCCAGCCGCCAATGGTCATAGAATTTGAAGGTGTCTTTCGTAGAACGTTGTAACGTTATAACGAGCTTTGAGAGCCGATAAAAATACAGTCGCGGAGTGTTAATACGCAGTGTGTGAAATATTACTTACCGCGGTTTTGATTTCGTGTACCATTTTGATGGGCGTTCGAGGAGAATGATCGACTACGGAAACTGTGTTCAAGTGAGCGCGTTGCGAGTCACTGTAGAGTCTAGTGTAGACTATGAGTGTAGAGTATGAGTGTGGCGGCCTGGTGGCTTGGCGGCTAACTACGTCATTGGACAAGGAGTGGGAAATGCTCTGCAACTGTTGGTGACTTGGTGTTTGCGTCTTATAAAGGAGAGTACGTATACTGGTGTACTCGCGTACTCGCGTACTCGCGTACTCGCGTACTCGTGTACTCGTGTACTGGTAAGCGGTAAACTACTTTGCCCCTACTGCCGCTAGGCCACCACGCTGCTAGCGACAACGTGACTAGGACTACTACTTGCGTACGTGACGACCTCAGTATGAGAGGTGGGAATAATATCAAGGTGACCAGATTCCATTTGTAATGCATCGCCTTCTAATCATTACAGATATATATTGTTGTACGTTTGTGTATAGGTCTGTATTTGTGTAGGTCTTGCGGCTCAGGGTCGTGCGCGCGCAAGCGGATTCATGCTGATTTGCTGAATGCTGATGTCACTCGAAAAATACCCTAAATTAAATATAATTTCTAAGACGGGGCGAGATCGCTCGAATACCGGCAGAGAATCAAAGTCGGTGCTTGCAGGTTCAACGCAGTCGGGATCTGCCGTCCTTCGTCGTCTATCGGTCGTACGAGCATCTTGCATGCTCAGGATGGTGCACGGTGCGCGTGAATTCTCCGAAACACGAGAATCACAAATCTAAATATATATGCGCGCGGAGCGACAAGCATAACATTATTGTCATATTTGGCACTTATGTCCATTCGGTCAACATCGTCGCATAGCTTATAAGAACTCTTGCATCGAGATCACCGTAGCATATTTCAGGATTTGTTGCGACATATAGAGTGATTGGAAAAGCTTTTTAAAAATTATATCGGATATACGTGTATAATGATCATAATGTCTAAACGTGCCCCTTTTTATTTTCACACCGCGTCAAAAGTATACCAGTATACGCAGCGCTATTGTAACTTCCGTTCAATTTGTTCGATTTGCTTCACAACGTAAAGCAAATCTCGATCCGCAATAAATAACGAACCAGTTAATAAATAAGAACGCACATCCTAGTATAGCAAATAATATATATATATACAGAAAAAAGTTATTTTCCCAGAGTAACTCCCCGAGTTTTCGCGTAATATAAATCCTACAAGTATATTTTTGTCGGATACGCTTTAAATTAAATTTTTTATTAAATTGTGAATTTACGCGATTGATCTATGTTTTATAAAGTTGTCGGTGTTATTCCGTATACGACGTTCTTGTGTGTCTTAGAGAAGGAAAACGAAGATGACTTCCTTCATCCATTTCATCCATTGGCGATTTTAATAGTTGAATGTCGATTGATTGTGTATAAAGAAACATCGTATATACAGGATACTGTTGACTGAATTGTTATTATTTACGATCGCATAGTTCAGCCATTTTTCAAGCCTTCAAAAGAAAGACAAATTTTCAACTATATTAGTTACATTCTGCATATTTATATTATGCACTAAGAATGAGTTGTCGTTGTAAGTATTAAGATACTTAAGGTTACAGAGGAAAAGTCCAATCGAAATTAGAACGGTTATATATAGATATACATGTACAGAAAATGTATTACATGATTTAATTACGAAACTTTGGAGGCTTGCCTTGACTTATCCCAGAGTTTCTCCCAAATTTTTTTTGCAAATTAATGGTCTAGATAATAAATATTATTGCTGAATATTATTCATTTATAACTACTGAATATAAACTACTCAATATAAACAACTGAATTTTATAATTTCAAATTATTTTTAATTTATGGTTATGTAGAAAGAGTCAGGTTCACATAATGACACAGGTTTGACAATACATATTTCGAAATAATAAATAACTTATTGGGCAATAATAAGTAATAAAATTAAATTTTTTTTATTAACGACATATTATCTCATTAAATAATCTTATTTTATTGGCGAAACGAAAAACAGACTCGTATAATAGTAAAAATTTGATAACTCTGTTTCTATAAAAAAACATTAGTACGTGTATATTTTTAAAACAGAGATCGTAAAATTACGTGAACTTCCCTTTGAAGTTAGTTAAAATAAATTATAATAAAACATAAAACTGAAACCCAAACACTAAACACTATACCTATTATTAGTATTATTAGGCAATGAAATAATCGTTTGTATGAGTAAATGGAAATCAGTGATATATAATCAGTAGTTATAACTATATGTATAGTTTATAACTATACATGGAGTGTAATGAAAAAGTTATTGTTCGTTGGCAACGGTTGATATCAATGTCCGTACATAGCAAGCTTTCTGTATTGTTATATTTATTTATAAGAATACACGTAAACGAGTGAAACGAGTAAATAAAGTCTCTTGTTGATAGAGCAGAATCTGTTGACTCTGATTTAACAGAGTTATTCTTTTACATGGGTGAGAAAAAAGAAAAAAGACGATACGTCGTATCCCCTGATGTTATATGCACGTTATAGCAGTTGGTTATAACGCAAATTGTATACATCCGCTCTGAGCTTATAGGCAACCCCTTTATATAGGTATCGATCAGCTGGCTCGTCGCTCTTCTTTCTTCTACCTATATGTATTATATTATATGTAGCTACATATCTATATCGTTTAGTATGGAGTAGGGGTCGCGTGGGGACGGGAGGGGACGGGAGGGGACGGGAGGGGTCGGGAGGGGCAGGATACCCTTGCGTCGTCGCTGTCGCGCTGTCGCCCTGTCGCCGACAAGACCGCTTCGGCTCTTCGTGCATAGAGCTATTGCCAGGAAATTAGTCGTACTCGCGATATGGCCGAGCGGGAAGAGTTGGAGTACAACTTCAGTTTCCCTGAAGCCACGAAGCCGATAGCCTCTTCCGCAAGCTTTGCAAGCTCTGCCAAGTCCGTCGATGACTTCGTGTTTATTTACGAGGAGCAGAAGAGGCCCGTTGTCGTACTGCTGGGATGGGCCGGTTGTCAGGATAAGTACCTCGCCAAGTACAGTGCCATCTACGAGGAGAGGAGGTGCGTTCATTCGTTTATTTTAATTTCATTTTTTGCCCAACACTCATTCACGAAAGCGAGAGTCTTGAACGTTATTAACGGACAATTATTGATCAATTGTACTACTGCTGTTGCTGTTGATGTTGCTGTCGCCGTTAAATGCTACGGTTCAAGCTTTTATTCACGATAATATATACTTGTATAGTTATGTAAATAGGGTTCCGGGCTCGGATTTTACCGAGGAATAAACTTCGCGAATCGATAATCCTGCGTAACTCGGGTTACAGTGACCGTGGAAATTGAACTATCAAACTATCAATTTTTTATTAATCCGACCCAAGCTTACGTAAGATTACAGAAAGTGCACAACATCCGTCAACCGCGATATATCCTATCGATATTCTATGGAAATATACCTATACCCCCTTTTGATCTATAAAAAGAAGGCAATGAAAAAATGTTTTACTGATCCAGCTGCATAACAGTGCGATGCACGCCTCCCGTGGAGTATCTCTTCTGGCGTCACGACCGACTGCCTCGAATCAGTAGACGCCTCGTCCAGCTGATCCGAGAAAAGTGTTCCGACGAGCATCCGATCTTCTTCCACCTCTTTAGCAATAGTGGGGCTATTTTTTATCATCACATTAGCCTCGCGATGCAACAAGCCGGCTTACCGTTCAAGGTACCTTTGCACCGAATATGTGCACACATTTGTAGTTTCGAGCCGCGTTAACGGTAAACGGTCGAGTTCATTCGTGCCATGCGTTTATGGTGAATTAATTTTGTTCTTTTCTCGATTATTTTAGGTGAAAGGTGTTATCTTCGACAGTTCACCGGGAGAAATAAGAGTTTCGAGTTTGTTCAAAGCTATGAGAGCGATAATTGGTGGACACCCATTGACGGGCGTCCTCTTATCGTTTGCGGTCACGCTCTTCTTCACGTTTATGTGGTTTTTCGAGGTTGGCGCCTGACTATTTCAACTTAACTTCACTAATTCAACAAATAGCATTCTATTTACGCGTTGCGCCTTTTTTCTACACAGGCAATAATTTATCGAGCTTTGGGCAAAAAAGATATAGCGAAAACTGACCCGATAGCTCTGACCAAAGAGCCAAACGCCTGGCCGCAAATATTCCTCTACTCCGATTCTGACAAACTTATACGTGCTTCCGTAAGTATCTTTATGCTATCTTGCTTTTAAATTCGCATTCAATAGACTCAGGAGAACAAAGTTGATAAAATGTTACACTCGCAGAACAATTATAATAAGTCGAGAAATATGTGAACTGAAGCGCCTAGCTCGTTCATCAAGACGATTAACCAACAACGATGTTCTTTGCGCAGGACGTAGAGAAATTCGCTAGCCGACGAGCGGAGCGCGGCGTGCGTACGCAATTGGTTCAATTCGTAGGCTCGCCTCACGTGAAACACCTCAACTCCTATCGTGATATCTACATAAGCACGGTATGCAGATTCATCAATGACTGTATGCGCGACAACCGCAGCCCAGAAAATGAACCGGATACACCGCTTTACGTCACCAAACGTATCGTCCTACCCCAGGAGGCTTTCCCTACCAAACAGTAATAATCCGTCAGGCATCTGACCCATGTAATCCTTCATTTCCTCGAACTCTCCTCATGGCACTTTTCCATCTATTGCTACCCAGAGCTACCCAGCAGAAATCGAACAATTATTCACGAGGGCATACTGATTCCGATCACAGCGGATACGCCTCTGTTGCGGAGACAAAATCTTTCGTTATCAGCTATAGAAATATCGCCAGACCCGAAGAAAAGCTGAATTTTCACAGATCCTCAAAATATCATGAACAACTTGTTTGAAAAGATCTGTTTGAACATATCTCTTGATCAGCATTTCAGTATATCCATAACTGAGAAAATGTTTTGAATTTGAAAAATTTCACTATCGACATACATAGAGTTATTATTGCGTTTCAAGAGTAACTAATGACTATTAGGCATACAGGGTCCGGTCGGCGTGCCTTCGTGAACAAATTTACAATGCATATTAGTTCATCAGTGTACACGACAGACACATGAAAACTCATGTTTTATTGTACATAAATTCATCGATTCGATCTATGTATATATCACTATTTCGCTTTAATAATTAAGGTAACTTATTGAAAAAATGAATATTTCCAACACAATGTGTATCTGAGATTTCGCGAAACGAAATAATTTACAAATTTTTCTAAAAAGTATTTCGTAATCATCTTCTAAAAATACGAAAACATTTTAAATGTGTATGAATTTTTCATTTAAAATGTTTTGGCTAAAGCTCCTCGATCACGATAATTTGATAGATTGCATTGTTTAAGAAACAAGAAATCATTGTTAATTTTAAGTCGTTTAGTAGCACGCTCTAATCGAATAAAAAGGTCATTTTAATTTAGAAACAATTGGTTTGAAGTAATAAATGTCGTAGACGATACCGTTGGCATGGCTGTATTTCATAATCAAAGTCGATCATGTCAAAACAGTATAAATGTATGTATGTAGATATTAATAGAAAATAAGACATCGAGCTGGTCTTGATGCAGGTGCTATTTTGTAAAGAGTATTGTTTAACAAATTAACAGTAAATATAACTTAGAAATTCGCCTAGAAATGTATTTATTGATGCAATTTTTACTAACAGAATGTGATTACGTTATAAATAGATTTATTTTTAATGGAATTTTGTAAGACATTAAGTTTTTTCGTTCGTGTACATTATTCATTAGTCATGAATAAAGACTGAATCAATGATCCCAGAGACAATGAATGTTGAGATTTTTTCAAATGACACATTAAAACGTTAGTGTGTATTTTTGATGATTAACTTGCTGGATGGGCATAGATGTGATTAATAGATGTGATTAATAGATGTGATCTGTACCGTGTTTCTATACTGGTAAGAAATACTTAATATTGTACAATGAAATATATAATTCATATATTCATTCCATGTTTTCTTTACAAATAGCTAACTTCCGTTTTGTTTATTTATTCATATGGACAGTACGAGGTTTGTCACGATATTTGACAAAATAACTATCGGTATGAATGATAGAAGTTTGACAAATTTCAAATTGTTTTATTAAACGAGCAGTGCAGGTAGAGTCGAAAAACTGGCGAACGTTAAAGTAAAAAGTTCAGTCAATGGCACAGGGTATTCGTCATCGATATCGAGGTCTAAAGTGTGGGATGGTTCAAAAAAAATTTACGATTCAATTGAAAATTACAAACGAATTAATGCTCTTACTGTTTTCTTGAGGGACGATGATTTGATGGAGGGTGCTGGTGTACCGAAACCTGGCAAAGAGAGGATTAAGAAGTACATTTGACAGAAGACAGAAAACATTCTGACAAACAAGAGTTCGTGCCAATTTATGTAACCTAATTATTATTGATTTTTAGTCGGACGGTAGCACCAAACATTTTTAAAAATAGCGACAAATTGACAAATATCAAACGCAAAGAAAAATTCGACGAGGTCATCAGAACTTATACGGCACCAAGTACTTATACCTCGTAAGTTGAATCGATAGACTATTGCGTATTATTATCGTCTATGTATTTTTCTTTAATAATGTCTTTTCACCGCTTCACCAGAAGTGATAGTCTAAAGCAAGGATTTAAGCATAATTTCGCGGAAACGACATCCAAAGATCGTGCGGACAAACGTCATTCAAAATTGAGATCAGAAAATATGTCTTCCACTAATAGAGCATCAGGTGTAAAGCAAATTTGTTCAAAAGATCACAAGGTAAAGTTAATCATCAAACTCACTGAATACTTGGATAATACTGAGATCGAATCTCATGTCTTTCTTCATCATTAAATAGTTGTAAAACGTAAAAAATGTAACTATCGGCATTCCTATTGTATCGTAGGCGCGAGAACAGGCAACAGCAGACAAATATATGTTAAAAGTTAAAAAACAAATTAAAAGAATTCCTGCGACTCAGAAATATATATACACTTTTGATGAGCTGGCAAGCGACGTAATCAGTTTTAAGGAAAAAGATAATTATACCGACGGTATTCATTGTTCAAACGATAACCATAGAACATTTTTCATAATTATCTTGAAATATTCAAACGAATGTTTTTCTCTTAGTTTAGATGTTAAAAGCCATTTAGCGATAGAGTTAAGTAAGCGTAGAAAACAAAATTCGGCTTTCATCAAACGACAAGAAAATAAAATTCAAATTCCAAAGCCTTCTCAGCGTCTAGCCATTGAGAAACAAATGATAAGAATTAGATCTCAAAAGAAGCAAATCAGTCAAATGATAACTAAAGAATTGAGAGATACAAAAATAAATTGGCAAGAGTTGACTGAGAAGAAAAGCTTATCCAAGGCCCGGTTGAATAAAAGTCAGGATCCTCGCGTCAAAAAGTTATGCGAGTCTCTTGCAAAATCAACTCAACAAGTCAAGAGTCTATATCGTTCGTTCACGGACTTGGGTTGTGCAAGAAATGATCCAGCGTCTAAATTTCATGAACAGTGTCACGGTATCAAGTTGGCGCACGAACGAGGAGACAATAATGAATCATCCTCGTTAGAAAATTATGCTGAAATAATGAAAACTTGTTTCGACGATAACGTATCGGTAGAGCCAAATACGTATTCAGTGCACGCAGATGGTATTTTGAAAAAATCTACAACTACGACACCAATTGAAAATGTCGAGAGAAAGAATTCGTTGACTGTTAGCGCGAAAGATAGTAATCCAACAGATAGTGCCAATCCGGACATCGAAAGCACAGTGAACAGATTTGCGAATTTAAATATTTCCAGATATTTTTTGAAACATAACAGCGACGAATGTCTAAGAAAAAATAGTTTAATAAATCCAACGACAAAGCAAAGTTCTGACAGATCTAGTCAGGTTGGCATATTCGATACTGTCTGCGTGAGCAAAAAACTTACGAAATGTAATAATTATGAATTTCCACTATTACATAAATCAGAATACTTAAGGAAATCGTGTGGTTTAAAACAATAATTTTTTTTACTTAATATTTTTTTTTCTTTAATTTATTTGTATTGTCCACCAGAAAATAAAGAATGATTTGCGAACTATGTTTTTGGCATAATTACTCTTATGTTATTTATACTAATTAGAACTACAGTTGGAAAAGTATATTTTATGGTAAAAACTAACATAATGTCAAAGTTAATTGATAGCACCATACAATTTTCTTTAAATTTAGATTATCATAAAAAATGTTATTTACGATGTTACAATTTATATTATATACACATTATTTTTTGTCACACAATATACAAAGATCTTTTGCAAAATAAAGATACGATTCATTTTTATCACGAACTCGATCATATTTTCGTTTGACCATGTCAAAATTTTAATTTTTTCACACTTTAATGTCTCTTGTATGATATGCCTATTGAATACCTTCTTATTTTTTTTGTATGAAACATTCGTACCAAAACTCGATTGTTGTTAAAACTTAATTGACACTCGAAGTCCTTTACTATTCACTTAGTACACATTAGGCTCGTTTACAGGTTTTGGCAAGTGCATTGTCCAATCCGGTCTTACTTGTGCATATCACAATACTGGCTGCGCTGAGCTATGACTTTGGTAAATTACGGCTCCAGTAAAATTGATGGCGGCCGCCAATACAAATACAGGCATCCATCGACCGTGAGATGCAGTTACTAATTCAGCAGTAAGCGGACCACATAAAATTCCCGGTATCGTTGCCTAAAATTAGAATGTTATTATTAAAATACAAATCTACAGACGATCACAATAAACTGTCATTGATTAAAGCACATACAATAGTATTGGATACAGCAAATGTAATACCAGCATGGTTTGGTGCGACGTCGGCATGGTTGCTTAGATGACCAGAAGAGTTGCAAGCGCATAGTCCCATTGATATTGAAACAAATCTAGATATAAAAGATTATTTTATATGCGTTTCATGTATTAAATAAATAATAATTTGGAATGTTAATTGTTTGGTCTTACATCACCGCTAGTAATAAATTGTCAACGGCACAAAAAGCTAATAAAAATGCTCCTGGACCAATTAAACCAATATTGGTCATGAGTCTACGAACAGATAAGACCGACCATCGCTTCTGTATAAGATTGTCGGCGCTGTGTCCCGCAGCTAGATGGAAAACAAATTTTCTTTAATACTTTTGCATTATTTAGTAATTTAAAAAAATATAATATTTTACACTTACCAATGCCAATAAGTGAATTAACAATGTATGGTAATGCTGTCAAGCTTATACTTTCTTTATTAGCTGACAGGTTTCTTGATAGATAAGTTGGTAACCATTGCATGATAATGTAATTGCTCCAATTCATAGCAAAATGTGCTATGTACAATGCCCAGAGAGGCCAGTGAGCAATAAATTCAGTCCAACGTAAAACGCGATATTGAGATATCTGTATTGTTAAAGAAACGGTAAGTATAATATTTACTAATCTATAATATCATTCATCAAATATATGTATATATTTACCTTGGGTAAAAATAATGGAATTTCATCCTGTGAATTAGTTTCTTTATAAAGGATTGACCATAGCATAGTCCATAAAATACCTACTGATCCAAACAAATAAAATCCTGTTTGCCATGCCAAGTGTGGACATAACTAAAATATATATATATATATACTTTTTTATAGGTTCACGAAAATAGTTCCATAATTTGTTATTCTAGGTTGACAATCTTACAATTGATGCCACAACTTGACCAACGGATCCTGCAGCAACTAGGTATCCAAATGCACGAGACCTTTCTTCTACTGGCACACTGTGGGCAAACAAGTGGAATATCACGGGTAAACCTGAAAACATATCGTTAAATGTTATGGATGTTTAATTCTGTCAAAAAATTATAAGAAAAAAGATTGCTTCTTACCTAGACCTTCACCAAGGCCAAGAATTACCCTTGTTAATATAAGTAATGGAATAGACTGTGCTAAGAGTGGAGTAATAACGGTGCTGATGGACCAAAGCAGCACAGCTGCCATCAAAACTGTTTTGCATCCGAAACGATTAGCTGTACTGGCTCCAATGATCTTTAAGACAATAAAACAGTATGATTTATCAGGAAGAAGCAGACTAATATAAAGAAATAATTCATACCTGGCTTGTAAAGTAGCCAAATGCAAATGCAGAGAGAATCCATCCTTGCCAATGAAGGTTCCACTTGAACTCATCGGTCATGGGAACTATGGCAATGGGCATTATGACTCTGTCCGCAGCGTTTATAAAGTTTGCCGCCGAGCAGAGAGCAACGATACGCGAAGTTCGCGGGAGCAAAGCTAAACGAGGCATTTTCGCTCATAAATACTGATTTTCCTTTTATGACAGACGACAAATGAGCTGAAAATAGAAAGTAGAAGGGAAGATTTTCAAAGATTAACAAAGCCTAACCTCTCATCACGAGGAGAGTTGGACTGAAATATTGTAATAAGGACTTACCAGTGCGAGATGAGTCCATGGTTTAGTGCGGCAAACCATGTTCTCTTCGACTAATTTAAGCTCTGTAAAACGCTGTTTTAAAATTACGAAAGTGATATGTAAACATATTGCGTGTCTCGACGATCTTTAGTTGCGTATACCGGGATTCCCGTTTTGGAATATATATTCGTACAGTGTAAGTATTATAGCGTGAGTATACTGTGCAGGTGTAGCGCTCTACGTATATTTCGTGTAGCCTGTCACAGTTCACAGTGTTACCGCCAGTCACTAGCTCACCCGCTCACCCGCTCACCCGCTCACCCGCTCACCCGCTTAACCCCTTATCGCTCACCGGCGTACCAGTCTGCTATCCGGTAGTCTGGTTGTACCGTCTACCACTGTACCCTGTATTGTACCGCCTATAATATTATTTTAAATGTACGTGTCAGTTAATCGGTTAATCGATTCAATTCGCAATTTCGCAGCTCGCAGCTGTTGATCTGGAAGATCTAGATTCTAAACTCTGCATTCTGTTCTGACTTTTTAAGTATCCGGCGAGTAATTTCCTCGGCAAAAGACAGATGGCAGCTAGTGTCTAAAATTCGAAATAGAGTGCTCGATCAAATGACTGCTGACTTTATACGTGCATTATTAGTACAAAATCTATTTCAAAGCATTCGTATAATCGGATTTCTTCTTTTCTTCTTCTTCTTCTTCTTCTTCTTCTTCTTCAAAAAAAAAAAAAAAACAGATATATTATAGCACAGAAGTTAATTGCATAATTATTATTCTTTTATGTAAATATTATGTATAAAAAATGTATAATCTTGGCTAAAAAAGTAAATATATAAGGATAAATATATAAGGATAATATCTGTAATCGTACGTTAACCGGTTTTCAACTAGAAAATCACTTACCATCTGTTATTTCTACGAATATTGTATACAGTCTAAAAAAGTCAATATCCCCATTTGAATGTATGAGTGTGTGTGTGTGTGTGTGTATATATATATATATTATAGGTGGATTTATAAATACGATTAGGCTTATGTAAGCGTAATTAAAGATAACATAGCAGGCCCATACTTTATTAGAAAACTAGAAAAAAATTCCAGACGACCCGAGGTATACGCGCGATGGTGCAGAGGCCTTTTTTCTCCCATTATCTAATATGTTTGGAAAGCCCGTCTTCTGTAGGCAGGTCTTTTATATTGCAAGGCTGTAAGTCAAAGCGAAGATGATCCAAAAGCGAGGATTGGAAGGTGAGCGGCAAGAAAGGAACTAAACGAGCGTGTTGCTCTACCTACAACTATCATTGCCTTTAGGCAAAAGAAATTTTTTTCGTAGTAGGAGGATGATCCAAGAGTGGTCCGAGTATAAAATGCGCCCAACAGGCACATGTCAGCATTCAGTTCTTGTCTCCTCGACCCATTCGGAACTTCACAGTTCACTCAAACTCTCTCTCTCTCTCTCTCTCTCTCTCTCTCTCTCTCTCTAGAGCAACATGAAGACGGTACGTATAGTGATTGTGCATTAAAAAGTGCCCAGAAAATTGAATAGTTGGTATTGCAGATCGCAGTTCTAGCCTTTCTCGTCGCCGTCACCCTGGCTGCTCCCCAGCGAAGGCAAGCTAGAAACCCGAGCGAGGTCGTGATCGTCAAGGAGACGCCCTCCGACAACATTGGCCTCGACGGCTATCGGTTCGCATACGAGTTGAGCGACGGATCGACCCGCGAGGAGTCCGCCCAGGTCGAGACACGAGGACCCGAAGATGCCGTTCTTCGCGTTCAGGGATCCTACAGCTGGTACAACCCGGAGGACGGCCAGACCTATACCATCACCTACATCGCCGACGAGAACGGCTTCCAACCCCAGGGTGCTCATCTTCCCACCCCTCCACCCTCCGCATAGATTGAAATAACTTATTTATTTGAATAAAAACTTTTATTTTTACCAAAATACTGCATTTTTTTATTGCATATTTATTGCATTCATCCTCATCAAGATCTTCGAGCATGCTCTCAACGAACAGATTAAAGCCATTTTATTCCGGGACAATTCTATGCAACGACTACTGTCGTCGATCTGACTACTACTGTGTGTCACATTTTACAAGTATATCATTCCACTTTCACAAATAGGATAAGCACGATGAGCTAAAGGTTCAGAAAAATGGCAAATAAAGTTGCCTTTATTTAGGTAGACACAGCAGCACCTCAATTGCCTTTATTCAAACTTACGTATTACATACAATTGTATCGTACAATTGCATAAAAAAATAGCTTTCCACTAAATTTCTATTAATAATGAATTTATTTAGACTTGAATTCCGATGATTCGTCAATTGCGACAACTTCGTAACGTTACGTCAAATACTAAATCATTGAATGAATCTCTTTTATTTAAAGATCTAGAAGTAAGAAATGTTGGGGAAGACAAAATGAACGATTTTTTAAAGTAATTTTGGTAAAAAGAGCATTTTATTGAAATAAATAAATAATGAAAATCTAGTCGGAGGGTGGAGGGCTTGGAAGCTGTCGTTCTCGTCGGCGATGTAGGTGATGCTATAGGTCGGGTCGATCCACTCGCTCAACTCGTATGCGAACCGATAGCCGTCGAGGCCAATGTTGTCGGAGGGCGTCTCCTTGACGATCACGACCTCGCTCGGGTTTCTAGCTTGCCTTCGCTGGGGAGCAGCCAGGGTGACGGCGACGAGAAAGGCTAGAACTGCGATCTACAACGACAGGAAATTTGGATTTACAAATTCTATGCAGAAAAATCCATCGAATTTCAATAGTTCTTATCGCAATACACATTGCGGATAGATTACGTATATTGCGATGAACTTTTTACTCGTATCTCATAAATGATATCTGCATTTTTTGGAATCGCACACTAGGAGACAAAATAACTACGTACCGTCTTTATATTTTATGAAGAATCGATGAATACTCAATGGAAATAATACTTCTGCGGGCTATTTTATATACCTGTTTCGTCTTAATCTCCCATCTCATGAAGCAACAAAAAAGAAATTTCTTGCCCATCGGCGATACTTCGAACGTTTCAATGAAACATTTTGTCACTGCTCTTGACACTCACCTCTTGCCGTCACTTTTGGATCATCTTTGTACGAACCTACACACAAACACGTTGATGATATAATAAAGTGAAACGTTAGATAATGAATGGGCTCATCTTTTTATTTGCGTTTTAATAGTTTTTTTTTTTCATTCTAATTATACACATTTCACACGTGTCAAACGTTCTCGATTAAAACAGATTATATATGAGTTAGAAGCTAACTTTGTTCAATCATTTTATTTTAATTATATCTTTTGCTCTCTTGGGATGCATTTTATTCCATTAACTGAATAATTGCTTCACCATAAAAGGTTTAACGCGATCTCAATTTTCAATTCTTCAAAAAATCACGCAGGACTGAACGTGAAGAGCGTGTGTGTTGGAGGTTTCTAAACTTTTGATCATTACTTATAACATAATCATTATCTCTGATTCTTTTTTTCGGTCGGTGAAGATAATTAAAGAATTTTCTTTATTTAGTCAAGACTTGATGATTGTCAGTTAGGAATTTCAAACAAATTTAATAAATGAACAATCATTTTTTCCCTCTTAACAGTTTTTATGCGCGCGTGGACATTTTTGTTTAAACCTGTAGACAGTGATAGATATAGGTAGTTCCGAGAGAAAAGACATAACTCTTTGTATTTATGATTTAACGTTAACGTTATCAATGTTAACCACTTCGCAATGCTTTCATTTAACTAATATTAAATCTGTAATGAAAAACTGTCATTAAGGAATTCGTTACAATAACCTTGTAATTTCGTTACTAAAATCTGAATTTTTCTAATTTACATCAGCGGACTAAAAAGAACAAAAAAATTTTATTTAAACTCTTTACATTCTTGGATTCTAAGAAGTTAATATTATACGCTCGTAATAGACAACGAATTCAGACGACGAACGCACCTGTTAACCATTATTAACCATTATTTATTACAAGAATACCAATGATAGCATCGAGAGAAAAGTTTGTTGTTTCCAAGCTACGCTTTAAATGTTACAATCCATAATAGTTTTATTCTAATTTTAGCATAAGACAGTGCGTATTACACAATACGGATAAGCGTATGTATAAACTATATAAAATGGATAATTGATGATTTTTTATTGAGATTAAGTTTAACGAGTAGTAACGTTAAAGGATTGGCGAAAAGTTTGGCTAACGAAATCACGAGAAGGAAAATAAGAAGAGAAGAGATATATGTGTATTAAACTAAAGAGATTGAAATTTATTTAGGCTACAGGAGCTACAGGAAGGTGGGCACCCTGGGGTTGGAATCCATTCTCGTCGGCGACGTAGGTGATGGTGTAGGTGATACCGTCGGCAGGGTTGACCCAGCTGTAAGATCCACGGACTCGGAGAACGGATTCCTCGGCGCTGCGGGCTTCGACCTGGGCGGACTCTTCGCGGGTCGATCCGTCGCTCAACTCGTAAGCGAACCTATAGCCGTCGAGGCCAATGTTGTCGGAGGGCGTCTCCTTCAGGAGAACCACCTGGTCAGCTGAACTTGTTGTTACTTTCTGTTGCGGAGCTGATAAGGATACATCTGGAGCCAAGTGCTTATGGGGCGACCTTCGGTGAGGAAGTAGACCAGCCGAAGCGATGGCAAAGAAAGCGGCGAAGACAACGAACTGTTAATGAAATATTCAACTCTGTTAAATAGAAATTAAATAGAAAATTCTCGAAGGAGCAATGCTGCTATGATCATACGTACCAATTTCATTTTGACGATCAACCGAGTAGCTCTGAATCTGGAGAGAGAATTTGAGAACTGAATGCCTGCAGGTCCGACATCGACCTCTTTTATACTCCCAGCAGTAAGCCCTCCTACTACCATAAAAAACTATTTTGCATAATCGGATATTCGTAACGTAAAGAAACGTATTAGATGCTTATCTATTCCTGCCATTCACCTCTCTCAAACGACATATTTGGCTCATCTTTTTAACGAACGAAATCGAAACCTTTTTTATGCCGCAAAAGAATCACGCGGCTATTTAGCACTAAGTGCGAGCAACGTTAGTATGACTGCATGTAGTAAACTAATAACTACATGTAATGAATAAAGTTAATTTTTAAACGAGTTTAAAACTGAGAAGAAACAAAATGTTAAATGTGCATTCTTCTTTTATTATGTATATTCCATGAGAAGTTTATCTAAATTCACGCACCACAATTATAAACATAAAGATAAACAAAACCAGCTCTGATAAAAAGCCACTCACATTCGATCGACGCGGCTACGTGCAATATTCCTAAGTGAGTCATCTGCATAATATCATAGATACGCTCGAAGGTCAATCAGTCTCTTTTAGACTCTGCAGCCCAGACTCTTGTGCTATAGCAGTAGTGTATACAGAGTGAAGATGAACCGAACGAAAGGCCGCTCGATGCAGGTTCACTTCCATCTTATGATGAACTATTTCGTAAAAAAAACTTTCGCTTAAAGAGAGAAATAAATAAATAGACCAAGCATTTACAATAATTATTTAATCTTTATTTATTTTTCTTGCCAATTTAAACGCGATACAATAGAATATAATACCGCAATAGAGATATCACGATCAAATTACAATTCTAGACTTGCAGTTTTAATCACCGTATCAGAAAATAGACAAGGTCAGGTTTGACAGGTATTCGTTCTAGTTATCTACTTTTTAATAAATCATTGAAATAATTATAGTTTTATCTATAATAAGTAAAAAATAGTCCGCCCGTATACTTAGGACATTAGGAAAGATGATGTATAATAATGACGATGAAGCCCAGGCTCTGAGAATAACCCGGAGCACAGATGGCAGCAACTCGTTTTTCTCTGTACATCATAGGCTCTGCCGCCAGTGCCCGTTCGAGTCGTGAACGCATGTCGGCTGTGCAGCCGACACGATGGATTTCTGCGATTCTGCAAGTTTCGTCGAATCCTCCTCAAAGCCGTACACCTGGTGCATCTGCGACGACGAGGTAATCAACGACGCCTGCGTCAGTATCGAACTTCCGGGAGTAAGTTTGCTACAGGCACCTAGCGAAAGCCTCGACATCGAGTACACGAGTCGTTACTACTGCGACGTCGACGATGCGCATCACCTCAACAAGTACAATTTGCGCTTACTCTTCCGTAACAATGTTCACGAACTCTGCCAGGACTACGGTTACGAGCTAATCGGCAATGCTCTAATATCGCCGACCCGAGAGGCTGTAGGAGAGGCTGTAGGAGAGGAAACTCGCGTCCTCGAGACAAAACCGTATCATCAATTGCTATTTGCTCATAGAAGGACAAGATTCACGGGGATTGTCGAAATAAGTGAGATATTCTGTGTGAGGAGATCGAGGCTCGTTCATTTGTGTTTTGGTATACGGAGATCGAATGGTCAAAGAGATGTCGGTGCGGAGGTAAGAAGAGCCAAAGATAAACCTTCCTTATCGATATATATTAATGCAAAATTGTAAATAAAAAATCATCGACATGCTCTTCGGATAGAATCTCACGCGGAAATGCTTCTGCGAACTGGCGTCTACAGCGACGTCAGGTTCAAGGTCGGTGAGCGGACTTTTCCCGCGCACAAACACCTGCTGAGCTCGAGCAGTCCGGTGTTCCAAGCGATGTTCGCTCACGGCCAGGTTTTTCCCGAAAATCGCACCAATGGTACCGTCGTCATCGATGATCTAGATCCCGATGTGATCGAACAGCTGCTCACCCACATCTACACCGGTAGAGCTCCAAAGCTCGGTTCGATGCCGCGCGCACTCTTCGTGGCAGCGCACAGGTACGAGCTTGCGGAGTTGCAGCGAGCTTGCCAGGAATTCTTCGTTTTTCGATTGAATCGAGAAAACGTCGTCGAAATTCTCGAGCTCTGCGAGCTTTACGAGTTGAGGGAACTACGCGAGAGAGCGATGGGATTCATCCGAAATCACGAGGCAGACATGGTTCTGGAGCAGAGTTTTCGGAGCTTTTTATGTAGAAACTTCAGGCTCGATGGCATTGCGGAGACTCTCAGGATTTCTCTTAAATACCAAATGGAAGAAGTCAAGGCGGAGGCAATGGAATTTGTTAAGCAGCACAGTAAGGATTTGGCTACGTGCGAGGAGTTTTTGGGACTTTTTCGTACGCATCCGGATTTAATGAGAGAGATTTTTGTTTATGTGCACCGATGAACTTTCCAGAATATCAAATTTTTCTCTCTCTCTCTCTCTCTATATTTAATATGTACTTTGAATGTTTAACGCGAAAGTACGTTGAAATCGCTGCTTTAAAAGCAGAAAGCCTATATTTAACGAAGAATTCTGGTCTTGCGCTAATTATAGGCATAACACGAGTAAAAAGGTATGCGATGTCGCGGCGCTGCTCTACTTATATTTTACCGCTCTCTTGTATAAACAGATGTCAACGAAAACTAGTGACCGATCTGCCGGATCGTCGTAGTTTCATTAAATATTATCAAAAATGTTACAACACCATTTTATTAGTTTATTGAGAAAATACTTGAGAAAATAATCTCGCATTACACAGGTCTTATGTGCCTAAATCCACAAAATATACGAAACAGTTCGGTATCTGGAAATCGAACAAGTATTCGCGTGGGCACATCGATCAGATTCTATTTTCTTCGTTCCTGAGTGTCTTCTGAGTTAAAACCTAATACTATTAAAAACCTGCTCAATCGTTGCAAACGATTTTCTCACTTTTCATATTATGTTGCGTTATTCGCTAAATATATACTTATATGAGTATTCTGAACGATCAGTTTCTATTGACAATTAAGAAGTATATATATAGTAAGTATATAATTAACGATGTCTTGAACTGTAAGTAAAAATTATTTAGCTTGTGTTAGACTGAATAAATTTTTTATTACGAAAATAGATCATGAAAAAAGACCTAGTGTCGATTTAAAAATTTCTTTTTTCAAATACCGATAAATTTGCAGTCGAAAGGATTTTGAAAGGACAGTAGAAATGATTTTTTTACATGAAGAAACAACACATTAAGAAACCAATTTTTCCATAACTAAATAACAAAATCCAATAATTAATGGTTTTAGAAAAGAATGCTCGGCTATTCGGTACAATACTATGCTTATAGCATAAGTAAACGCTTGTTTAAGTACATAAAATGAAATTAAAATCCGAGATGTAGGAAAGTCATGTATAAGTTAAGTCAGTTAAAAGAGTCAAAGGAAGTAGAAGCAAATATGAGATAAAAAGTACACTTTTGGAAATATAATAATAATATTTTGTATTTTTGTATTTTTAAACGAAAATAATTTTTTAGCGACCAAAATTTCCTCGTGTATCATGATAGTGTATCATGGAGGATTAAGGTACATGTACCTTAACTAGTGAAATATTAAAATGTTGAATGAATTTTGAATGTTATATTCGTGCTATTTATTTTCTAATCAATATTGCTATAAACACATTTAATAGTTGTTATCGGTAGAACGTTTCAACTTTGAGATCATTAACTTTATCGACAGCAATATCGCAGTTCCAATAAATGAGAATAAAGAAAACGAAAATAGTGATTTCGCTGTAACGGTTATGAACGTGTGAATAGCATACGAACGGAAGATTATTGAAAGGAAAATACAGAAAGATATACCAATGTTTGTTTTCTTTGGTAAACAATGTTTTTAATGAAAAAAGTAGGTGTAAATTTAGGCGACAGGAGCTACGGGAAGGTGGGCACCCTGGGGTTGGAATCCATTCTCGTCGGCGACGTAGGTGATGGTGTAGGTGATACCGTCGGCAGGATTGACCCAGCTGTAAGATCCGCGAACTCGGAGAACGGATTCCTCGGCGCTGCGTGTCTCGACTTGGGCGGACTCTTGGCGGGTCGATCCGTCGCTCAACTCGTAACCGAACTGGTAACTGTCGAGACCGACGTTATCGGATGGGGTTTCCTTCACAACGTAAACCTCGTCGTTCTTCAGAGAAGCTGCGGCGGCGATGGCCAACAAGGCGGCGAATACTGCGAACTTCAATGCCAATTAATGCATTTCGATTGCGCTTATCACATGAAAGAGTACATTGCGTGTCAAAGCTTTTTTTACTATAATTTTCATTCCAACTGTAACTCTGCACTGTAAGCTGCTCTTTTTACAAAATTAAGAATCATGTAAAAAGACTTGATATTGAAAATACTCCAGTTGAATTTCCTCATCAAGAATTTCTTTTAGCACTTACTAAATAATCTTTTTAAATATACTTTTGAGAAAAAAAGCTTGGCTTTGTAAGAATTATATTGTATTATATTGTATTTTTTGTTACAGCCATTAAAAGTTCAGGGAGGAGGTACGTTGTAAGTTGTAACTAAGTGTGTAAATATATTACAGTAGACTTAAAGAATGGAGAGATTATTTCTTTCATATTTGTACATACCGTCTTCATGCTAGATGATAGAATGATAGAAGTGAGCAAACACGAGGATTTCAGATGATCCGAACTGGATGAAAGATTGAGAGATGAATGTCCACAGGTAGTTTTACGCCAGGTTTTATACCCGGAGCTTCCCACAGCCGAAATATCCCGCCATTCACCTTTGGTCCATCTTCGATGAGACACGCGCTACTTTTTCACGACCTTCGGCTTCCGTTGATATCTGTACGCAATAATCTCGCGCAACAATTCATCCAATATACAGCAAGCAAACGCTCAAATCGAATTATACCCGGGATTGCTCAGTCAACTTGAATTTTTTAATTTTCCCAGAAAACACGTGAAATATAGCTTGCACAATAAGTTGCTCGATCGCTCAAAGTTTATTAACAATTTTGACACGACAGAGGATGCGCGTAATCGCAATTCTCGAACCTCCACTGACCATGTTAAACATACTGAAAAATCAACTTCATCGACATTTATAGATATCTTTACGTATGTAGTTATCAAGAACGGGTGCGTCCTCTCGTCTTTTAAAAATGGTTAATGCACGTTACAGGCACTCGCGCAATGCGTTTACGAACGTACAAAGATACGTACAACGTTGTCATTATCGAAACGACGGGGAAATTATAAAACGCACACATATACACCTATACGAATCGAGCAGTTTATTCATCGAGTAAATGCTGATGATCCGCTCAACCGAGCAAAAGCCTATTAATGGAAAGTGAGCCTAAAGGCGCGAAGGCTGCATATTAAATTGCATAATGTCAGACGTAACACGGTACACGCGTGCATCTCATCTCTCTCTCTCTCTCTCACACACACACACAAACACACAGACACACACGTGTATATATTATATATATATATATATCTTTCGTGTCGCGCAAAGACGACAAGATGACGAGGACGAGCCCAAATGGAAAAAGTGCCTAGACGATATGCCAGAAATGCTTATGTGTATAGGTAGACACACAAGCATAATATAGGAAAAAAAATTCACGACAGATTGCAGAGCCACGCCGCCGAGTATACGTTAACGAAGAGAGACGCGGAAAAATCTTCGTGGTCTTCTTACCAACCGTCAGATCATTGCTCGGCCAATGCAATATATATGTATTTTTTGCAAGCGAGGATGGAATATTATTACAGTGATTTGTTTACGTCTACTGGTATGAGGTATTGCTTCATACATTGATTACATTTCTATGGGTGGATTAGGTACCCCTGATGATGGTGAAACGTCTTCGTTTGAACCGGCCGAGAACAAAAATCTGGAATTTATTTGGTCGATTCATACGGTTTAATTGACCAAAGAAATTCATCAAAATAATTGATTGATGTTGGATAGGCATTAAAGTGCACTTTAATAAGAATTTAATTTACTTAAACTATAATACTTCAAACTATATTAAGATGCCTTTAATGTACAAGTATAAGTAATTATAGATATCTTATTACGATAATTTCTAATATATTCTGAAGGCTATACATACGTATAATTAAATGATTTCGGAAACTCATACAGCCGCAGCATCAATGGTCACGAGACAAATTTAACAAATCTCCAATCATATTTCAGGAATTGAAGAAGAATCGTCGTAAATAACGTTACGAGCATTTCATCTCTTCACTATGTACATGCAGGAAGGAGATTTAAAAATATCTGAATACGGTATTTCCGCAACCCCGCGAAACAAGCAGAATATCATCCAGCGCGCATTATATCAGCTATTAAAGTGTGCGTCGAAGTGTGCGTTTGTAAAGGAAAACATGTTGCACACCGGGAAGTGTATTAATTATATTTATTCAAATTCGAAAGTAAAAAAAGTTTTGTCAAAAAAATCGATATGTCTAATTTTGTGCAGTCAACAATGAAAATAGGCTGAGGCACCGTTATTGCGTAACATAGTTCGTGTTTTATAATCGAAACCTCACCCATAGTATCTTTCGTGACCCTTCAAATCATACAGGACCGGGTCTCGTCGTGTATTTCAATTTCGTAATAGACTGGACTGGGCGCAGAGATACTTTCGCTAAAAAGAAAAAAAGAAACAAAGCTTCGCTCACGCCTCCAAAAAGAAACCATTAAATTGCAAATATACATCAACGCATCCTTTTAGCTGACGAAATTCGCTTGTAAGAGTTTATCCAGAGTAACGGGCATTCTCTCTGCATCAATCTGTAGGCGTTTTATCGGGTATAGGATTTTCGTTCGGATGGACCGCGCGACCTTGTCGGCATCGTTATGATCTCTGGAGGATACTAAAAAGGAACTGAACAGTTTATCGTTCTGACCTGCACACCGATGTGCTCACACGTAGATGCGACTTGCCACTGCTCATTTAATTTACAAAATTCGTGAATGATAATACTGGACTTTTGATGAATTTTTTGTCCAACATACAGATATGTATAATGGACACGTATGCTACAGATATGCTATACTCGCGATTTATGCTTTTTTCATGAATTATTCATTAATTAACTTTCATAAATAATAAATTCAATAAATAATACCATCGATCTGTTTTTAGTTTACTGCTGCGCGAGGTAATTATTAATAATTTATCATTTAAAGCCTTGTAATGCTGGTACTGTTTTGGCTTTGAAAAATCTTTTAAAATGTTCTATTTTCTAAAAATCAACGCTGTAATAATAATAATAATAATAGTAACCTTGGGCAAAAATTAATCGAAAAGTCGAAAAGTATTGTTATGACAATAACATCGTTGCGGCAATGTATCAATTTAACTGAATAGCTTTGACTGAAATGTATTATTAGCGACTAAAATGAGATATTAAATGCAGATATTAAGTTTTGAGGCATATGCTTTATCCGTAGAAAAATTGTTTGCTTCCATGCGCAGACGCAGACGTATCAAAGCTCGCGTACCGCGTTGCTGAATTATCCTATCGCAAAGTTGCCTTTATTCCTACATGCAGAAGAGGATAATATTCGACTGAGTCAGAAATGTCTCTTCGACCAAGACACATCCTTTTCTTGTGCAACTTTCTCTTCTATAGGAGCTTCCTGGAACTCGATGTGGAAACATTTTGGCAGAGAGTCTCGTCGCTCCAGGGAATGTAAAATTAGTCGTGCAGCAGGAAACGAAGTCAAGTGAAATTAATTCGAACTGACCTATTTCGCTATTTATTAATGTAATAACATTAATGCTGCAAGAAACATTTTTGTAGTATAAGATAGAGTCAATTAAAATTTAATAAAATTTTAAGCCACCTACACGTTGAAAAACGTTTATTTACCAGGTAGTAATTGCAAAAAGGAAATCTAATATTTTTAATGCTATTTTATATAGAAAAAGATTAGTCAACGATACTTGAAGTCGCGATCTTAACCGCGAAAAACCGCACTTCACTGAGCGTACCTAGAGCGTACAAAGTTAGTACCTACAATGCAATTTGGTGGTGTATACATTTGAATAAAGTTTATCATTAAGTACGCTCAAATGTGACGATTATTTCAGCTTGTCACCGCCAATTAATCGCAATTTCTATTGATACACATGTATTACGTGTATATGATCCCCAACGCGTGTCATATGAACAACAGTAAAACTATACGATACGTATAGCGGAATTGGCTAGGATCTTGAAAAACGTCTAGAAAATGTTAGCTATGAAATATTTTAAGTAAATTAAGTTAATTGCGCTTTTTCTGCTAAAATTGCTAATGTAAAATTCTCAACTTCGTATCCTCTACATAAAAACGAATCTGTAGACGAATTGTTGATTTTTTTTCGCCGGTAATTTCGATTATTCGATATTCATTATAACAATAGGTTTTTGATTTTGTATTAAAATAAGTTAAATGTTACAAATAAAATATTATCAAGCCTGTAGATAGTAAGTATTCGAATTTAGTTTTAAAAAGGTTCGAAAAATCCAGTCTTTCTTTCGTTACATGTTTCGCATAAAGCTCGGAGAACGCCTCGACGTGGGCAGCATCGTCGCATCATTGTAGTGACAAATTGATCCTACGGAGTTGTAATAAAGCAGTGTAATGAGAAATAGAAGCGGATAACGAGAGACAGCAAACCTGTTTGTTCAGTTTAAAGCCGCGTTGACGAATAATATCTTAATATCGAAAGAGGGGTGAACAGAGTTGTTATTCACGAGCAGCGAGTATATTTAACAACAATAATGATGTCTTTTATAGAGCCGATCTTTTCAATAAGACAATTGGGTATTAATATGATAATTAGGTGTGTACACTATATGGCGATACGCCCACACGGCCCTGAAGTATTCATTATGATAGACATAAGCGCAAAAGCTTTCCAAAGGTATATTATGTCATCTTGTTATTCGAAGAGATGAGCCGCTTGATCAAGAAACCTCCTGTATTATGTTTTGGCCGCCAGCAAGCATTTTGCGAGAACTACTCGGCTGTAAAAATGTTCCAAGCGAAGAGGCCTTAAATTTCTTTAAAAGAATCGCAAGAACGAAATAGAACGAGTTAATAATAATACTGGTGTAGGTGACGGTGTAGGTGACGGTGTAGGTGATACCATCAGCAGGGTTGATGCGGCTGTAAAATTCACGATCTCGGAGAACGGATTCCTCGGCGCTGCGGGCTTCGACCTGGGCGGACTCTTCGCGGGTCGATCCGTCGCTCCACTCGTAAGCGAACCTATAGCCGTCGATGCCAATTGACGTACGTGGTATTGACGGAGTTTCTTATGCGGCAAGAACAACCTGCTATCTGAAATGATTTTATTCTTATTTCTTATTGAATCAATGCATATTTCTATGCATTTTTCAATGCATTTTTAATGCATTTTTCTATGCGTTAATGCAGACTTGATCGTAATGCAATGTGACATTGCAACTATATGATTCTCTAAGATTTCAAACAGTGATGCAAACATGTCCATACAGAGTTTTTGATTTATACAGAAATAGAAACGCAGCGTGCAACCGCTAAAAATGATTCATCGTCCTGTAAATTACTCAAACCTCGTCTCGGGTAAACACTTGGCTTGCGATAAATCTGTCTAAGTAGTCTTAACGAGTAGCTTCTCTCGCGGACGCTTATCGATGAAGAAAGTGTTCAGTACATCCTTATTATTTATTCCGAGTGCAAACCGATAACTGATAATAGGTAAACAATAAGCGCTTTCAACTATAATATGTGATCGCATTTCTAATTCATAGAACCGAATCTTTTCTATCGATGTATACGGTTAGTAAACCATTGACATAATTGATAGTCTAATAATGTCGTAAAAAATGAAGAGATAGAAAATACATTATTTTCCGGGCAAAATAAAATTCGACTTTTTTACACATGTTAATGAGATAAAATACATATACTTCAGCGCTCGAAAGCAGTTACGCCGATACAATCAGTCGCAATTGATAAACACTTTCGTCGAGGAAGGGTATGCATTATCATTCGGTCGCGGTCCCGAGTAAATTGTGCAAGTGTTTCTGCATAATATGTATACGGGACATTCTCCGATAGGAGGCCAGTAAAAACTTATTTTTCTTCAAAATATTTTTAAACTGTTCTTTAGCTTACAGGATAATTTAATAACTTGCCTGCAGGGATGCATTTCTCAATAAAAACACAAAGGGGACTTGAGCTTAGAGAGGGTTCGATCGGGAGTCTCAAAATGAGAAACTTACGAAAATGCCTTCGAAGAATAGGAAAATATCCAAAGTTAAAATATTACAAGTTGGGAATAGAGCTCGATTTCCAGCTGGAAATAAAGTTATCCAGCTATTTCCCTAATGGTAGAGAGACACTGGCAAAGAGGGTTTTAACAATATTTGGAAGAACGAAAATGTTTTATAATATATAATTTTCACTGGCCATCCGTCAGGGAATGAGCCATATACAAAAGACAGAGCGTTCCGAGTTTTACGAGCCAAACCATAGAGTTCCAAACGCCTCCTTTCCAAACGCCGAGCTCGCGACCTTTCCAACCGCTCGATTCCATCTTCGAACTTTTTTCCCCTTGTAAACTCGCCCGTTCACCAAGTACATACGCAGGCGAATCCTTCATATGGATGGAAGAACGGAGAAGACGAAAGAATAGAAGAAAAAGAATTCCATCGCGCTACTCTCTCGTAGACTCCTTTCCCCGACAACGACTCGCGATATACCGATCAGTCGCGAGTGTCTATAGTGGATGCTATTGCGGATGACATTGCGCAAAAGTTTTGTGGTCGCGCGCGACTGCTCTCTTATAGGCGAGATCGTTGCGTGCAGCTGGATAGTACTGGATGTCGTTGGCTCATCGCCGCGAGAACGTCTTCTTTTTCCCGTTCTCTTTCCCGATTATCGCACCAATAGCAGAATACGCAGAATCTGTAAATGAGATTTACTTGAACTTACTTTAGCCTCGGCGAGCTACTGCTGCTACTACTGCTTCCCACTGAGTTAATATATTATTCGGTCGGCATGGGCAAAACGCGTAAACGTCAAGAATTTCGAATTTTACGACAGAGATGCGTCGCACTTAACGACAGAGATGCGTCGACAAAAAAGGGCTAGAGCACGTGAATCGTTGCGTAAGTTTCGTCCGGCGCACATAAATCGTGAAATAGTTTACGATACACACTATAGATATAACAGAATGCCTTTTGTTCGGCGCGCCCGTCGAGATTTTTGCAAGTTTCGAGGGAAAGAGGAGACAGCACGCGAGTTCCGCACGCGAATAGCTATTGCTATTACAGTTAGCGTCGGCCGCATTTAGTCGCAAACAACTGACAGACCTTAATTCTCAGACCTTAAGAAATACGACTATTGTTGTTTTGGCTATGCATATATAACGTACAAACGCGCTGCTCTGCCTCTTTTCTTAGATTTTTTTCTTCTATCTTCTCTTGCGAGATTATAAAGAGTTGCAATTTGCACACGAAGCTGCGACGGTTGCGAGAAAGAAACAGATTTTGCAAGAATTTCGAACGGAACACGTTAGTTTCGATCAAAGCGAAACTCTCTATAATATGTATGTCTATATGATATTCAAAGTAATGGACTGAACCCTGAAATTCGAGTAGCTGTAAATTTCACCTCTACCTTACGAACAAGTCAAATATAATATATTATCAATAATAAAGCAAAATTATATAAATATAGACGTTAGTCTTCGTGTTGTCTTTTAGCTACCAGCACTGTATCGGCTATTATTTTATTTATGAGCACTGTAATGCCGAAATTTGTCCTCTCTCCGCTTGATGCTTGAAACGGCTGAAACTCTGGAAAAGGTTAACTCGGCGGCATGCGCGCTACCCACATAATTAGACTATATTAGACAAGGGATCTCGTCGATTTCGGGACGAGTACTAACTAGTACTAACTGTAATAAACAGGCTGACAATAATTCTGATGCAGAATTTAGCGATGCTTGTGCAGGCTTTTATGACGATCCTCGAGGATCCAAATAATAATATGTCCAATAATTAATATATCCTTTTTCTTACAATTCTTAGTTTTAGTAAGTATATTTTTCTGAAATATTATCTTGTAGGTTTCATTTTTGAATGATTTTATCGCTGGCCATATTTAATATTATATAATGGGTATATAATGGGTATATAATGGGTATATAATGGGTATATAATGCAACTAATGGCCATATATCGCAATTTGCCAAATAAATTTAATAAATAAAAATTTAAGCAGAATTATTAGTAGCTCGCGTACATACGCGTACACGTACATGTACACGGGTACTCTTTTCAGTTCTTTTCAGTTCGCGTTAAAAAAGTCGTAAACTTTTCTTGACTTCACGGTCCAC
Organism: Apocrypta bakeri; assembly: GCA_018906985.1. Taxonomy (NCBI): domain Eukaryota; kingdom Metazoa; phylum Arthropoda; class Insecta; order Hymenoptera; family Pteromalidae; genus Apocrypta; species Apocrypta bakeri. The sequence goes on along the minus strand of JACCIA010000007.1, from coordinate 762,453 downwards.
AAAGAGGAAGGCGTCGTACTCAATATCGGCTAACTATCGTTCAGAGACCTTGTCTCGTCGTTTAGTAATTGTACTTTGGTAACTGTACTGAGCTTTTCTACATCATGAAGATTAATAAATCAAATGAGCAACTCTATGACGGATGTGGTGATCATTCTCGCGTAATTAAATTTAATGACCGTTTCTCAATACGCATCGAGAGGCATGTTCTAATTTCAGGTAAAAACTCGTAGCTTTTCGGAATTTCCAACTCGTCTGTCTCTTCTCCTGATCTATAAAAAGATACGGCGACAGATTGGCGGCGGATTGATTTATTGTCATAAAAGCTATTACAAGTTAAAAAGCAGTTGTATAAAAAGGTCTTGTTACATAAAAATAATGGTTTAATTAAAGAGTAAGTTGCAAGTTTAAGTTAAGTTGTTAATTCACATTAGAGTATAGAACTTATCTGAAAGTTTTGCATACAAATTTTGCATACATTGTTTCAAATGATACGGCAAAGCGATACTATACAACAGAACGAATCGCTAATCAAACCCGACGTCCTTACACGATTTAAGAAACAAGCGGAGGCCATTGCCTAATTGGCAATCGATCGTTGCGCAATAACGATGTAATTCTAGACATTGAAAGAAGATATAATTGTCTAATCATTGTCGCGCATCGAATACTTTGGATTATATCTGTGTGATTTTTTCTGAAAGTCAAACATTGTATGCTGAAACGTCTGCACATAGTGCGTTATATAGATTAAGAACGAGCAATGAAGTTTGTCAATTAGATTTACGACACGCTCGTTACAGCGAATCGCGAAATCGCAAATTTAATGATGCGGGCTCGAAACGATTTGACTAATCGCCAACGAGTCGATATGTATGCATTGCTCAAAACGATCATTCGATAATCATCTCGTATTTTTTTTATCACCATTGTATATTCCTCCTCTGTCTCTTCCGTCTGTTGCATACCGTATATCAGCCTCGAGGTAGAGCGTTCCGTAGCTTCTGTAAGTCGCAAAATATAAATACTAAATACTAAGTACGTTTCCTTATAAGCAATAAATACGCCCTTTGCGTTTATGCGCATAGAATATAATACGCATATTATATGCTACGTACGTTACGTATATGTTATGTAATTCAGTTGATGTATATACCTTAGATTTCAAAAACAATAGGTACGTCGTCTGGAAACACCTTCGGTCCGTCTCAGTAAATGCTGTGATAATCGACGTTTTAATATATCTTGTAACCATCAGTCAGTATAGCGAACGTAGTAAAAATGGCGTGTAAAAGTGCAAAAAGTATGCAATAAGAGTTTTATTCGAAATTATACTAAAAATATAAGAGCTCTATTATACTAAATTTTCGATGCACCTCACTCGATCATTATCGAATAATCGAGATTTTTAAATCTTTATTACAATACGTTATTAAAACGGCAGAGGGACCGCGTGTCTATACAGACGTGTTATACGGCATATGTCTGTATAGACATATGCCGTATAACACGAGACCCGAACGAGAGTGAAAGCATCGCGAGACATTTGCTTTTGCAAGAGACCTTTGACTTATTCAAATAGCTTCGTCTCCGCGAGTTGTACATGTGCGTGGTGTGCGCACCGTGCGCACGTGTCCGTGTGACTGTGTCAGTGTGTTTGTCAGTGTGTTTGTCAGTGTGTTGTACACACTGTGTTACTGTGTAGTAGAAGATTTGAACCTTTTGCACGTTTTCGATCGTTCTCGAAAATCTCGATGCTCGCGGCTGAATTCCTCGCATTTGCAAGAAAAGAGTCCGTGCGCTCTTTGTCTCTACGGATATTTTAGTGAGAATGCTGACACCGTATATTTTTCTCATCGAAAATTAATTCGTTTCAACTTGGAGAGAATACAATTGTTGCATTCTTCGCGTTTATCGTGTTCATTAAAGAATTTGTCAAGGACTTGAGGATTATTTAACGGCGATGAATAGTACGCGTGACGATAACTTAAATGGCTTGTGCGCATACGCTACGGATAACAATTACGTCATTTTATAATATAATATCTACTTTATGAAGAGAATGAGACTAGTTTTATTGATCGATTTACAGAAATTATAGAGAATTATACGCTGGTCCATTTGCATAATTATTAAGTTGTTTTCGTCTAAATTGAGTAATTAGAAAGCCTTCTCTTCTTCTCTTCTTCTCTTTCCAATATGCGACCAAGACCATTGATTATCAAAAACAGCTTTTGCGGGTTGTTCATCGATTTCAGACTCGTGCGCGATATCGCGTGTATGTTGTAACTAATGAATTCGATTGCAGCATGCATATAGCATATACTCCATGATAGAAAGAACTACACATGTAAATTTAACTTCGGAGCGGGATATTTTTGTCCAGCGCTAAGCTTCAAGTCGAGTCTACGAGAGAATAAAATTCTACGCGTTCAGTCAAAACGGATTTTATTCGAACGTATACATTTCAAATGCGGATCGAGATATTTCTTCTTTAGTAGCCGATTTCACGATCGAAAGTCTAGCTCTGTCTATAATTCCGATCGGAATAAATGGTAGTCGGAAGGAGCAATATCTGGAGAGTATTAGGACGGCTGGAGTATTCCCATTTCAGGGTTTCCAAGTTTGCCTCACGGCTTTTGCGACATGTGGCCGAGCATTGTTATGTTGCCTACTGCAGTTGCCGTTTCTCCTTCAAAGCTCGGCTTCAACCCACTAATTGCATTCGATACTAATCCCCTGTGATGGTTTCACTCATACATCACATCGAGCTGATCCCACCAAATGCAGAGGCGTCGATGTGGAGGCCTGTCCAGGAATTCCCCATGGTTTTCCACTAAGGCCGTAATTTTCGCGTAATTTTCTTCAAATCAATCAATGTGGAAAATCAACTCTTTCAGCGCATGACGAGAATTGGCCTCGCAAACTGACATCTTTGACAACTAGACTACACTTTTGAAGCAAACACAAATTCACTAGTGTGGCGCTCTCGTTATGTTGGCATGCCCAACATTACTGTAATTTATGATCTGTTTATTTCACCCGGCACTTACCGCTACTGCCATTTAGCGAAAAACAGTGGAACAAAATTGCGCACTTAGTATATCGTGAACTTTATTTCCTTTCATTATTTACTTAAACATTTTTTAGGTATATTTATTTACTAGACGATGCTTCGGGTACTCCCATGGTGATTGACTTACCTAAATGTATATGCGTTATTACTACGACGTATAGTGTTTTAACAATTGTGCTCTGTACAATTGTGCTCTGTACAATTGTGCTGCGATTATGTTAACGAGTATACACGTTACTTGTGCAGGACGGTCAATTTAATATTTCGATTATTTGAGACTTGGCAGTGTGTTGATGGGAAAAAAGTTTTTTCTTGAGTAACTTTGTACTAGAGTAATGTACAGAGGTGCGATGCACATGACGATTATTATGAAACAATCTTCATTTCACGATCCCGTACTACCTATAATAGTCCCACTCTTCAATAATTCATTATTATAGACGATAAAAGTTCGAGTCATTTAAATATGTCTCTAACTAGCTATTCACGATGCTATCGCTTATATGTGCTTATCGCATTCGTATATCTTCGTCTAAAATAGGCATCTACAACGAAGCGCAAACGTATTTAGAGAAAATAAGCAATATCATTCGCAACATGATTTTTTTTATTTTTTCTTGAGCTATGATAACCATCTCGTACGCGCATTATTTACATTTAGAATTGCACCCACGAAAAGAAAGCATGCAAAACGATACGTGCGAGTGCACACACAGACACACAGAAACGTCTCTACATAAATGCGCAACTTTTTACTCAGTATATACACAAAACGTTGTAAAGAAATCGCGCCAGTTGAAATGCGACGCGGTGAATTAGAAGACATCGCTTGATGAATCGGCTTAAAAATCAATGATTCGCATTTACATGCAGACTCGTGGATCTTCGTGAGAGAGAGAGAGAGAGAGAGAGAGAGAGAGAGAGAGAGAGACATGTACCTATATCGTAATGACAGATAACAGGGACCACGAGGAGATTACATCTGGAAAACTTTAATTCACGACAAGTCCTGAAAACATATGTATGTATGTGTGTGTGCGCGCAAGCGATGTTTGGGTAGACCGAAAAGAAAGTATTTCGCATACATTGAGTGTCAGAAAAATGATACTTTATATAACATCGGAAGAACGAGAGGAAGAGATTTTTTTGTTATTACAATGATGATTGCTGCGTAATATGATTTGTCCTGCGGGTTTCGATGAAAGGGATCATTTACAAATTTTTCATCTTTTATCTCTCCAACAAGGTTTACGAACTTTTTCTACGAGTGTAATAATAATCATTGATCTCGCTTCTGAAGGGAGATTCTGTCTTATCAATTTATCTTTAAAATTCTGCTAATTAAAAGACTGGGATAGATTTATTTACATATAAGCATACATGTGTTACTATAAATATAATGCACCTGTATTTCTCTTTGCTTCTAATCTCAGTTTTCCTCTTTTGTACTTAAAAATTTTCGGCGATACTCATGCAAACCAGCGCCAAAGTCGTTTGTAATGCGGAATGAAAAGAAGATTCGTGCTACATTGATCGAACTATCAATTGTGAATGAATGGCTGTTACAAGTTCAATTGAAAACTAACGCGATTGAACGAGAGTTTGAAGACTATACTAGTTAAAAGGAGTTTTAAGTTACGTTCTAATTTAAGATGCGGATAATAAAAATAATACACAGCAATGGCAAATAATAATTGCACGATGGAGTTGCTAGAAATGCACTCTAGAATTGAATCGTCTAAAAAATGTCGAACACAACAGCTAGTTCGAAAAAGGAAAAGTAAGAAATAGCAACAGAATATTGGTATATACATTATTTGATCTCTTTATCATCAATGAAAAGTAGGTAATCAATAAAGAGGTCAGTAATTGAAAAACTATACTATATACACAGCTAACGTGCTGACGTTACTCGGTAAATCGGGAGGGGGAATGGTTAATAAGTGTTGTTTTACACTAAAAAATACTTATACTGTCATTTAGTTACAGATAAAATACCAGAGTTAAACACTGAAAAATAGCTCGATTAAGAAATGGTAAATGGTAAAGTATTCTCCAAGAATTTTTTAATTTCGCGATGTCATTTAATAACCTAACAGGCACGTGCGCAGAGAGCTCGCTAGAAATTAGACATGAATAATTATTAAAGTTCATATATAATACCAATATAAAAAAGAATAATTACATCGGCAAAGACATCTGACTGCATCCGTTTGATGCATAAAACGCATTTCGCCATAAGTCCTTACCGAATCTCATCGTGCGCTGTCTAAGATGTCACTACACCAATAAGACGTGGACAGCAGAACGAGAAAAAAATGGCACGCGACTCGCATCACGCGGGACGCGGGCGTATTGAACTTTAACGTCCTTTCAATCGAGTGTTGATGTTCTAGTTCTAATGAAACATCATATGACATCCATATATCTCTGACATACCTCATCTCTTAAGCAACTATTTTCAACTTCTGATAGATATATCGCGTATGTATATCTATTTCTATATTAGTTTATAAATGTATTTTCTGAGAGAAAAATAAGTGTGACTTTTTTACTTTCAGCGTGATTTGAAATTATTCGCTAACAAATATATCACAGTGTCGATGTTTTACAACTATATTATACAAAGATGTATCATACTTGATCAATCGAAATTTTAACTGGATTAGCCTTTGTATAGGCTACGAATAGACTTTGACTAAATAGTCGAAAATTTTATGAATAATCACATTTAAAATGATGTAACTAATCAGAAACTTGTATTATTCATACGTTGCCTCTTCAAAGAAGCAAATCAATTTATTTTAAACTTTACGCGTGAATGGCAGTGCAAGGTATATTAATAAAAATACCCGTTACCTTGATCCATCTAATGAGATATTGGGATAAATCAATGGAAAACATCTCCCCCACTATTATGTCTACATAATTTGAAAGCCAAGTGCATATTCACGAACAAATCACCTCATCTCTGCAATCACACTTTTGTAGATCGATTTAATAGAGTTCTCTCTCTCTCTCTCTCTCTTCAGTTCTCGAACACTAAAATGGACAACAAATTGAAAGCAAAACCATATACGTTTATGGATGGTCAAAGGTTAATTTTCGTAATTAAAAACGTATATCCGTGATGGAGAGTGAATTTTTCACATAATGTTAAATAATAGAAGTGGCACGCGCGAAAATCTGATTCGCGACGAGAACGAGATCTACGAATGAATATCCTTGCTGCTTCCTAGATCGTAATTTAAGGAGTCCGCAATATACACTTGCGTAATGCATATCTATCGAGATGTCTATACTAAAGGTATAGACCTGCAGATGGTACACATGTATATTTATTTGGTGAATGTGTGAGTCTAAGGTATCTGATGTAAAATACCCTAACGTATACGCTGATTTCAGATCTATTTGAATAATTGTATTTTATGAACAGCTATAATGTATAGTCGATGGGATAGTTTCAAAACATAACGTCTTTCCAATAATTTGAATTTGTATTTCGTGTGACGACTATTACGGGAACACGGTACTAATAATAGAGATTCACATAAATACAACACAATAGAAGTACGCTAAGTATGTTAAAATGCCCTATTCCCAAATTATACTATTAGAAACTTATTATAGAAACTATTAGGCAAATGAGTTATGCACTCGCAGCCGCATTCGCGTACGGTTGTGTACATTTTGAGCTAAGATAATCGTTAATATGGTCGGTTTGGCATAAACCTGCAATTTAATGTGTGATGAGCTAAGGACCATACGATACTAACATTTCGGCTTTATCTTCGTCTCTCTCTCTCTCTCTCTCACTCTCTCTTCTTAATCTAGTGTATGCGCAATCAAACCAATGCATCCTTTTTACGCGATATTCTTTGCTATCTACAGGCATAATGATTTATGCGTGTTGTTGCTATTGGCTTATCGTATATCAGTTGCCAAATAGTATAAACACGATTCCAGATAGATGTCGTCCTAGGAGATTCGAGAATGTCGCTGCGCTGCTGCATAATTAATACGTTTCGTGCGATTGCACGCTGGGCTTGAAGCCTTCGACTTGAAGCAATTCTTCACGGACTTCAGAGTACGACGAAGTCCTCGCAATTATGCATAGTTTCTGGTCATTCAAATGTAGTATTAACGTAAATAAAAGCTACAAATTTTTTATCATAAATTCAGTTTATCTATATATGTATCTATATATAGGTATATCAATTCGATTTATTTATTAAATCAGCATTTACATAGACTATAGAAGGCGAAAAATGATTCTCGTGAGGCCGTAGAAAATTTGATGAATCTTTTCTTCAACTCGATGTAGAGACACTTCTTGCAACGATTCTCGTAATGTAGCTATAAAGCTATCAAGTAGTAAGCATATAAAGTATACATTGTATATGCTTACTGCTCACGTAACGTAACGCCGCTTGATGAATGGCGGAAACGTTGTACTAGCCCTTCGGAGAATTCTTTGAAATCAGACATGAATAATTGATTAAAAGAATTCAGACAAGAGAGTTGATTATTACAGAAATGATTTTTTCCTTCATTTATTCTGACCAACTCGTATTACACTGAGCGTGCACGCTATACTGAATGTATTCGATATTCTTTATTCAGAAATTGTATAGCTCGCATAAACATAAACGGAAAAAGGTATATCAGCGTAAAAATAAGCTAATAACGAAATTCCATAATGTAAGTGTGCATACCGGTATAACCGGAGGCTGTGTTGACCGGGCTCACTGTGCTATTCCACCGTATTGCGACAAGACGCCCAACAAGACAAGAGTTTGTCTCGGTCTTTGCTGCGCGCGAATAGGAAGACCTTAATTCTTGCATATCTCCGCAAGCGCATTCTGTGTCTACACGATATACTTATACAATGTCTATTTATGAGTACGCGGTACTGAAATTTTGTTTTTTTTTCTCTCATATTTCCTGTGAAATATGAGAGAAAAAAATATAGTAATAGCTTAATAGTAGGTAATTCGATGTTTTTTCCTTGGCTTCTGCCAAGGAAAAAACTTTGCGATTAACCTGTCTTACAAATTTTGCAGTTTATTTCTGTAGAAGGAATCATTCGCTAAAATCTGCTCTTTTGCGGCATGCAACCTTCCAAGTAATCTTTGGATTTTCAGTAATGCGCAACGCAGTCGCTGAGGAAATTTACACCTCTCGTAAAATACGTCTTTAAATCCGAATAGATCCTTCAAATTAATTTAGCTTTATGCAATCGGGAAAAAGTTGCGCGCAAAGGCATCTTTACATGTCGACGGTACGAGAGAATTGACAATGATTCACGAATAACTAAGTAGTTTCGTCGATTCTGTACAGACATATTTATTTACTATATTTCTAAAGATGCATTTGAATATCTCTAAAGGTATATGTCATTTGTAGTCAGTGTCATAAGTAGGTCAGTCATTAGGTCAGTCATTAGGTCAGTCACTAGGTCAGTTGTGCCCGAACTTCAACGCGAGGTGTATCGTTACAACGGCTGACCATTCTTACGGTTATTCTACTTTTAACCAACTCACAAGTCATACACATGTAGTACAGACGTGCAGTACAAGATCAGTATAGCATTTCAATTGAAACGCTGTAAAGAAAGTATTTTAATCAGACAAGTCTATTCTTATTACCATTGAGAAAAGTATACGGTCGACGGCAAGCACGCATAGAGGCACGCATACATAGCTTTGAAAGTAAGCGTACTGGAAACCGTATAGATAGTCGAGATAAAACTCGACATCCACACGAGAGAGAAAATATGTTCGCTAACGAAGGCGGTTTGAAAAAATTTGACGTCTCGTTAGCGATGTCTTTACTAATTTCTACAGACCTATAACAAGCAACTATCTATTTTGCGGATTCTTCTAATAATAATTGACGTATAAAGTGTTGCAACATCGAGGACGAACTTTTTTCTTACGCTCTGTCACCGATATAGATCGATTTTTTCTTTTCACTATTTTCACTTAATTTTTCCTCAATTTTATAATGGTTAATGGGCTTATATTTGGAAGAATTTAGTAAAATATCAACAATTCTGCACGGCGAACGATTGTGAAAGATAGACGAAAGATAGACTACTGAATTTCGAGAATTCCATACATGTTATTTATTCGCAACTCTACAAGTCACGCAGACGCAATTACAATCATATATTATATTTGACCTGACGAGTAAGTTAAATCATCGTTTCGGATGAATCGTGCAAACTCCTCGCTGTACAAAAGTTGCCGATTAAATAAATCGGTAGAAACTCTATGCCATTTTTTATTACAACAAAATGCAATTATGAAATTCAAGGCTTTCCGAAGTCTCCTTCTCTTTTTGACAATTAAATCCTTTAATATTTGTAACTATGCAATTATACAATGCATTCATTAAAATATTATGAATTTTATACTAAAAGTATATTTTTATTATATTTAAATTAATAAGTTTCAATAAATTTATCGTGCGCGCGCGTATACGTTTGTAGAAAAACGATTGACTATCTCTTACGTGGAGTATCCTACGTGGAAAATGATTTTTATTTCGATTTTATATTAAGTGAATGAATGAACGAATAAACGGATGAAAGAATAAATAAATAAATAAATAAATAAATAATAAATAAATAAATAAATAAATAAATAAATTGTAAAATGGGAAACGAAAGGTAGGTATTCCGCGATAAATGACGCATTCCTAAATAGCTGAACTTTCTATGAACGCTTGTCGCAAGTCGTCGGTTGCTCTTTTTCCCCGAGGGCCAGTACGAGAGAATCTTCCAAAAGTGAGCGTGGGACTAGGATTATTTATCGACGTTTGCGCAACTTGACAGTATAGCTCCATACTACAACGTGCATTGCTGGTCTATCTTCGAATGTTACAACTACACTTTATACTTGCGACAAGCTGTATCGACGGTCAACCAATACGGTCCACTTATAATAATAATAATAATAATAGTGGGCCCTTTAGGATCTCCTCCACTTTCTTTTCGGCGAATTACGAACATTCTTCAATAATGCAATTTGAAAAGATCAATTTTATCTTGAAAATAAAGTAATACCTTGCGCGTGACACCTGCAGCCATTGGTGGTAGACATATGACACGCATAGATATCCTTATCTATTAGATATAGTTAGATAAAAAAATTATCGCGTTGGATATTGAATAATCGAGAGTTCGACGGGAGCTTCACTTATGAATGTTGAACATCCTAAGACTCCTTAGACCTATCTAACGGCTTATCTCCGTGCGAATGTAAAGAAAGGTTAAAGAATATTTGCTACAGCATTTCTATAGTATTGACAATTAAATGACTTTATGCAGAAAGTTTGACAGAGTGCACGCGAAAATAGGATATTTTTCAATTTTATAAAGCATATTTATGCGCACAGTTCACCATTATTCTTCAAATAATATTCATTTATATTCCTTTTAATTGCACAAGTTGGCTAATATAAATTAGTAATTGCGTATCCTATATGAAACGCGAATTTTTCACTGCATATTTCAATGCGTCAACTTTACACAGTCAAATAGATATTAACATACAAAAGGTTTATAGGTTTCTATATATTCGGGATGTTAACGCTAGAATAGATGTGAATAAAAGTTTCAACGAATGGATAATATTGTTGCTTAAGAGAAAGTATGAGATGCAAGCAATGCCGTCACAAACATAGCTTTATATCGTAAATTGATATTAAATCAACTCCGTGTATAAGAGCTCTGATTAGAATATTTAATATTTATTCAAATAGTTTTTAATAGTAGTTTAATAGTAGTTTTTAATAGTAGCGAACTCTGCTTCTGAACAAAGTATACTCTCACTAGTATATATCACTAGTATTATATAAAAATGCTGTATTCGAACGAAAGTAATGGAAATAGCAAAAAGCGTAGCAATCTGAATCATTCACAGCAACAACGACGATATAATTACAACATTGTCGCGGATCTTCGGCAAATAATCCAAAAAAACATAAACCGCGAGAAAAATTAACCACGAGAATTATGGAGATGGAGTGTGTTTCTATGTATGTTTGTGTGTGTATCTAGAAAAGAGAAGGCAGCTGGCTGCTGGCTGCTGGCAGCATCATCGTCTCGCATACATTATAGCCTCGGGCTGCTTACCTATATATCTATATCTATATCTATATCTATATATATATATATATATCGAGTATATACTCGACGGCGCATCTTCAAATGGCAAGGTCGTTGGCGCGCAACTTATTGCGTCAGAATAGTCGATGAGACTTTCCTCCGAACCGCACACAGCACACAGCACACAGCTTCATATATCGTTGCGCCGAGGAAAGTAAATGTCATTACGCGACCAAGGACCACTCGTGACTCGAGTTACTCGAGTACCATCTACCATGTGTGTGTTTGTATGTATGTATGTATGTATGTATGTATGTATGTATGTTTGTATATGTAAATGTATATATAGGTATACCTGTATATACATTTACATATACACATAGTCTACTCAGAGAATTCATTCGTGGTCAAATTTCATTTTCCCGTGTTTTTTATGCATAGCATAGATGGAATGCACGTTCACTCGTGTACATTATATGCAGGGAGTATTGAGCGTCCAACATTCTCGCGATAGAATTCGTTGCATCGTTCACCCGTTGACAATTGTTCATTTTTGTTTTTACTTCGTAATCCCATTGTTGATCCAACGATCACTTTTAACAAAAATCTGTATTTTAGGTGGAGCTTAGACAATGACTGCGGAAAGTCTTTCTCACATTTCTATCTGGAAGTTATTTTACTCTTGGAAAAGTGAAAAATTATCAAACCGCCCAGTACGGACGTCTTCATGTGCAGTATTAAAATCATCGTTATTCCATTTATTTTTCATTCCATAAATAAATTATCTCTTTCGAGTGTATACAATTTTAATGATGAATTATGCTATTAATTATTATGCTAAATCATAATCGTCGGCTATACTGTATATATCTGCATATGAGAAATAAAAGAAATAAAGCTTAGAACAATTGAGCAATCCCCCTTATGCAACGTCTTTTATGGATCTGGAAAAATCGAAAGAAATTTGACTTTATACGTGAAATGGCTCAGAGGAGTAATGTTTTAATCGAAATAATTTCGCGCGTCTTTAAAGCGAACAAATTGTTTTCACCTGCATTATTGTTGAAGAAATAGCGTTTAATGTCAGAAGTAAACCGCTGGTGGGGAACTTTATATTAATTGCGAAATTAAGCAGAGAATGTAAGTTTTAACGGCTTTTATTGCGTATAAACAACTATTTTATCACGAGGCGCGGATCCTTCGCTTCTTGATATATACGCTATACTGCGGCATGTGCGTAATTATAAGAAAGTCTCCAAGTCTTCAAGTCTCCGAGTCTCCGAGTCTTTATTCATAGTTCCGCGTTGAAAATAACGTCGTATCGAGAAATACTTATGTACGCAAGCTCGTATGCGTGTATCTATAGGTATTGCTCTGTAATGCAAAGAAAAAGTTGCAAATGCAAGGAACAAAAGAAATAAGTCTTTTTGCGAAAGATCACCTGCGACAAATGTGATTGACAAGGAGAAGACTTTGCCTGCAACTTTGCATGCTTTGCATCTTGAAATTGTTCAATTTTCTAATTTCAAGATTGCAGGCATTATCATCGTGAATAGATTTTATAAATGTATAAATCGCTCGTAAATTTCGATCGGATGGAGAGAGCTTTACGCAGATTCGACTGTAAATCGGCGTTGCAGAAAGTTTGCGAAAGAATGAAGTACAAAGGATTGTGTCCATTTTCTTTGTGCAATGATGTACGTACAAATGTACATTGTACAATGTACGCGCATTCGTACTTTTCACGTGTCGTACATAAGCGTTAATAAAAACGATAATAGCCATGGTTTTCATAAAAAAACATAGAATATTATGCGTGCAATCTGCACTATTGAGAATAAATAACATACTGCCGCTTTACGTAAGAAATATCCGCAACACAATTAGGCGAGTATTTTCTATACTATTCCTAACTATTCCTACTACTACTATTAGTAGTTACTACTATTACTAGTAGTAGTAGTAGGAATAGTTGCTTGTAGTGACATGGTCTCTCATCTCAGCGAAGTCATCCATCAAAGCTTGGCTCTACTCGTGCGGCTCGCGACTGCATACAATACGCATCTAGGAAAAGAATAGTATAACAAAAAATAAGAAAAAGCCCGCAATGAGCGAAGATACACGCGCGGTGCATCTTCAACATGCGGTCCTCTCTACATCTCATCGTGTACACTTGGCGAGGGCGAAACGGAGAGGGGATGTTGCATCGACGATATTCTCTCTATATAAAGCCAAGTGCAGCTGTGCATCCTCGGTACATCACGTTTATTAGACGTAACGGGCTCTTTATATCTTATTTCTCTCGATACACATTCAACGCCTACATAGCGAAAATGAAGACGGTGGGTGACAAAGCACACCAAGTGAAGCTCTCTTCTCTCTCTCTCTCTCTCTCTCTCTCTCTCTCTCTCTCTCTCTCCACGTACACGCATTCTTTTTCTCGATATATTGTTATTTTTATGTTTTCGTACAATAATGTTTGTAGAATAGAATCTATAAATTCAATTTACGCAACGGTCAGTGAAAGCGAAACACGCGGCGACGAGTTTTTCAATGTATTATATATATGTATATATATCCGCGTGTGTGCATATGTGTCTTCTTCTTATTCATCTTCTTCTTCTTCTTCTTCTTATTCTTCTTCTTCTTCTTCTTCTTCTTCTTCTTCTTCTTCTTCTACTGCTGCTGCTGCTGCTGCTGCCGATGATGTTGCTGCTGATATCAATTCGTACTAATGTGTTTCTTTCTATTGAATTTTCGGGGGATAATCATCAGTCGATTCGTAAGAAAGTCAAATGCTCGCGAGTGCAGATCGCGCATACTATAGTTTACAATATGAGACAGTAAAAATTAATATTCTTTTATGAGAATAAGAATTTAATTTTTGTATTCCATCGTTTGTTAACTTAGTTTATGACATTCCGTGTGTATTGTTCCGAGATTCAGTCCTTTTTAGAAAAGTTTTCTTCAACTTTCAATACCAGAAGAGAAATACATTTTTATAATAACCGCCTTAAGCAAAATCTATATTTTGGCTGTTAAATGTAATTGGATTTTTTTAAAATAAACACACGTCAAACTTAAGAAGATCGTGGTTGTAAAATGGTGGTAAAATGGTGGTAAAATGGTGGTAAAATGGTGGTAAAATGGTGGTATAATGGTGGTATAATGGTGGTAAAATGTTGTGCCAGACTCTTTGAATTGCATAATTTGAAGATCATTAAACGTTATTAAGAAGTTGGAGAAATGAAAGAAAGTTTGAAATTCAGTGATGAACGTAATTCGTTGATTTGCATGCGAAATTAGGTTCGTGTCGCGTGGTCACCACTGAGAAACGAAGTGATTTGGTGAAACGGTCATGATGTTATATGTAAGAACATTATGGCGCGAGTGAAGCATGGAATAGCTCTATTCGCGTAAACGAAGCCGGGAGCTTTTTAAAGAGCGTCGGTAACGATGTGCCGTTCAATCGTGACTCGTGCGAGAACATAATGCAGCGAGCAACCGATTGCGGGGAACGATCGTGCCTCTCCGGGTGCGGCAAAGCAGCATTACGTAAAATTGTCAAATGGTTAGGTGCCACGGAGAAAGTTAAAGTTCACCACTGCGGCACCGCGTCGACTCTACACACAGCATACTAACACACTAACGCGCGTCAACGTGTTACCAACTTACCAAGTTACCATACAGTGTACATTATTTCATACGTATAATGCCCGAGGACGGCACGTAATGCTGCACGCGTAGGCGAGGTCGTATGTCTTTCTTTTGCAGCTAAGCTATTTGTTTAGCATATAACGTACGCGCTGCATTATACTTTTGCTCGCAACTACAAGAATTTCACGCGATTCAATTTTCAACTGCCGTTCTCTTGACCGATGACAATTCTTCTTCTACGCGTGGATTTTTCACAGAGAACGTTTATTTTATAATGCGTGAAAAGGTGTGCCTTCTTCTTGCGCAACAGAGATGATGTCGTAAGCGGATTCGCTTGAACTTCTGGATTTTGGAATAATGATAAACTGCCTGCAGTCCCATACTCGCATCTTAGTCGAACGTCGTATTCGAACGACGCGTCAATCAAACTTCCTCGAATATATATTTTTTAGTTTAATTCACGATAATCGCGATAATCGTCGCGTCACATCCCTCCTACGTTAAAATATAGCTTCGATATTACGTACAATTAAGAATAGTCCACAGATTCTGTCTTTCTGCTGCTTTCAATTTATATTTCTTCCAATAAATATTTACTAATACATCGTTAATACTAATGATTGTTAATGTTTAAATAATACTTTCTTATCCTCGCTGTGGCTCGTAGATGATACATATCTTGAAAGAGTATATACGCTAAAGTTGTGAGGGTTGCATTGTGCAGGCGCGAGCCTCGCTTACGTTGAATATTTTGAAAATGTACAAAACTCATTTTTTCTCTACGTTAATGCAATAATGTTTACAGGTGCTGGTTCTCTCGATATTGATAGCTACTTGTGCGGCTGCACCCCAACAACCTGCCAACGAGTATGCAAGCATTACCATTACAAAGCAAGAGGAGAACAATAATATTGGCGTCGACGGATATCATTACAGCTACGAACAGAGCGATGGGCACAAAAAGGAAGAAACAGCTGTGATCACGAACCAGGGTACCGACGACGAGGCCCTTGAGGTCACTGGCAGCTTCCAATATCAGACTCCGGACGGAAAGACTTACAGAGTCGATTATAAGGCCGACAAAGACGGTTTTCACCCAACAATTACGCTTCTCTAAACTTTTACTCCACTTTCCTTTTTTCGCCTTCATTTCGTCTTTTTCGATCCTTCCTATCAGCGAGAGTAGACAAAAAACACTCGCGCTTTGTACTTACGTTATATTCATATGAGTATATTCATTGATTTCTATCGATTATTAAATAATGTAATATATATATCTCGAATATTAGTTAATGAATATCTTTAACGCCCTTAAGATTTTATGTGTTTGTATTTAACATATATCAAATCAATGCATATTGATATTGCATACTCTTTTTTATAAATATCGATTAGAAAATAGTACCAATGCAATGGTCAAGTAGATATTCTTTAGGCTCATCTCAATCTCTTTATACTAGGAATAAAAATTTTGTACCGAAATAGATAGTTTGTGCTACATTAAGAACTGGATTTCACTGAGAATTTAATATGAAACTTTGGATTCTTTGTTAGATCACTAGCGTACACTTGTTGTTCACTCAGTGCATTTACTTTCACAAAATTTATTCCATTTTTTACCTCAAAATACTGTAAATAGTTGTATCAAAATTTATAATAATTTTTCATTCGCAAAAAATAAACCATAATCTATTCTACCAAATGTGTTCTTTTTTACATTTTCCTCAATCAAAGATTATAAGAATGTACATAACAGAGTGAGGCGCATTATTTATATGTATTTATATGTAGTTGACTAAAATACGTTGAGTGGGAACAACTCGCGCTAGCTTATATATACATGTAAAATTATCTACAAAGACCTTTTTATTCAATTGCGTTATATTAATGTTAATTCAAACATTTCTAGTTTTAAGTGTTACATATGATAAAACATATTGCTCAGTGTTAATTTTCTCAATAACAATTACAAACATACAACCTTTTTTTAATTATAATGACGCACTAAATACATACGTATATGTATAAATATTCTTTGAATAATATATAAATCTATATAATACTACAAAATGCATTAAATTAGAGTATTAGTTTCATATTTACAATAATTCGATTGGATTATACTCATTAGAGCATACCTATTTATTCGATTATCAGTTAATTATCAAACAATAAGTAATATTCTGCAAAAACTTTTATAAAATTGTGGAATTTAGTGTTGAAACATAAATGGATCTAAATTGAAAAATATTCAATAATATTATTGTATTGGCGAGAAAACTAATTTTTTTTCTTATGAAATGTTTGAAAACGGTGATTCAATTTCTATCAAAACATCTGATATTTCAAACCTCCTGTAAAAATTGATTTTTCAAAAATAAATTTTGCATATTAATATGACACTACTTATAGTGTTGATATAAATACTATATATTAATATAAGAAAGTATATGTAAATTTATTTTGAAAATATGAACATTTTCAAATTAAGATCCTGTACAGAGCTTGATAGCAAATAGCCACAATTCATATCAGTTTATGCATTGTATAATAGGATTAACATTTGCATATTAAACTAAAATAGTCAATATTTTAAAATTCCATTGGTTTGTCAAACGTTGCATTATTAAATTTTACGCTGTCTAAGCGCACTTTAACTTATGAAAATATAATTCATATTTGTATATGCTAATTTCATATAATAAATATATTAGTACTTCTGCGCATAATTACGTTGATGGACCTCCCCAAGCACGAATAAGGTGAAGTGTTTTATTAAGTTTTGCACACCATTCCAGCCTGTCTTCTTTAGTATCAGCTGATAGCAGATGTCTAAATAAAAACAATTTAATTTACTTCTGAATAAATGGTAACGCCAGAAATAAAATACGTTTTTAGAAAATTTGAAATACTTATTACCTTATTGTACTTTGTGATCCATTCCTAACCATCACAAGACTTTCTGTATCTCCTGATTGTGCTGATCGTGTAGATTCCAGTAGTAACGTATTCGGTCTTGCGCAAATATCTCGAGAAACCAAATTTACATTTGTTGTAGAAACAGCTGAAAATCAGTTATCAGATTTATTATATACGATTGTCTTAGGTAATATTTTACTTGCTACTAATATTATCTTCAATAATTACTTTGCAGGTCCAAGCTACCAATCGGAGTTTTCTTGCGCTCATCGTCAGGATATTTCCAGTAAGATAAAGTAGCTCCTTTCAGTAGACACCATCTTCGATGCCATGCACCAAATCCTGAAATGTCTTCAAACATAGTTAAGAAACCATGATGATCTACTGATACAGTTAATTCGCATGAAACATGCATTTGCAATCGACCTTCTAAAGGAGATGACATTGGAACCTAAATAAAAAATAATGATTTCGTATAACAAGATAAATTTAAAAAATAAGCATTTAAAGAAATAACTGTGAATAGATTTTACCTTATTTAAAGTAAACTGCTGTCTGTGTACTTCTTTCAAACTAAAAACGACATATCCCGCGAGTGAAAAAGATGTAGTACGAACAGCTGATGGTCCAGCAGGACTTTGAAGATGAGGCATTACTAATTTGCTTTCTTGCTTCAAAAATTTTTTTGGCGTTTTACCTCCACTCTAAAATTGAAATGACACATTAACGTCAGTTAACATTAAAATGATCTGCAGCACTAAGCCATTAAGAATATGTACTTTTTTGTGATTGGAGCTAGCATTACTACCACCATTTCCGCTACTATAAATATGATATTTTATTTCATGAGGAAGAATCTCCGCGCGCGTTTGCAATGAATATACTTCAATGGTCACTTTAAAATCACTGTATAAATCTTGTAATTTCAAAGTAGATGGAAAACGTAAACAAGAATCTCCTGGCTCTGCTTGCACCACGGGAGTAGCAATTACTGTCTCCAAATGGCGCACCAAACAAACAAAATGCAAACATGTATCTGGAAATTTATAACAATATACATATTGATTATAATGATTTAGAAAAATATACCAAATTAAAGTAATTTATAAGTTTCATACCAGGTTCCATATACCGGAAGAAATCTTTTTTTAATGGTAAAGTAATCGCAGAAATAGTAAGAGATCCACTTTCTTGAACTTCTGGAGCACCAGGGACAACTGGTCTCAACGTTCCTTCAACTTTAAGTCGCTGAACTTCATTCAATGCAGCTTGTCTTCTGTGAGCTAAAATCAAATATTTCGAATTTCCGATACTTTTAAGTATATTTTTGTTTCAACAATGGAATAAAGAAAATATAGATTACATACTTGCGACTAATAATAATCTTTCTCCTTCAACTTGCTCCCGAGAACCACTGAATTCTATAGTGGAATTGCACAGATTTAAAGCTTGGCTTGCTTGACCAATTATAGTCTGTTGCTTTTGCAAATCATCAAGTAAACGCTTTACTTTATCTTGGACCAAAACCGCTTCTCTGTCGTCAGAAACACTGTATGAAGATGCCGAATCGGAAACATCAGGTACACGAGAAATAACACGTGCAGGAGTTTTCGGAGTCTAAAAATATATCTAATTATAAGTAATCCTGTAATATTGATGGACTAATAAAATTTTGAAATTTACCTGAGATTGTTGTTTTCTATAAAGACTGACACTGTGCAATAAAGGTACACAATTATCGCCTTCCACAATATATGCTTCACCTTTTCTAGGTGATGAAACGGGTGAAATAATTTTAATAGGCGAACGATACGACGAACTAAGATGACAAATAAAAATAGAATTTTATTATATAATAGTAAAAAGATTACTCTTATTTTTGTTATACTTACCCTTGAGTGTATTTGAAACTATGCGAAGCAGCTGAAGGACTTTTACCGCCTCTATTCAGTTTTGGTGGCGTTGGACCTTCTTCTCCGAATTCTTGGAGCGCCAAGCATTCATCAAGATACTCATCCATTTCATCAAGCACAGAAATATCAGAGGTAGTGCTGTCTGGATCAGGATCGATTGATCGCTAAAAAATTAATTTAATATTTGCATCAAATGAATAAAAAATATATAATATAAATTTACCTTCTTGTTCAATACAGTCTGCTGACTAACAGCTTGTAATATACTGCGACCTAAACTTGTATTTCCAATATCGTCTTCATCACTACTATTATCATCGTGATCGTTAACGTGAAAATTATTCTGTACAAATATAAGAATACAAAAATTATATTATAAAATTATACAATCAATAGCCAGATTTAATAAAATGATATTTACCCGTAAGTAATATTCTCCTTCTGTTCCAGTTTCTGTATCAGTAGGTTCATCTAATGTTGCAGTTTCCGCTTCTGTACTCTCGCATGTATATTCAGTTTCAGTTTCTGTTTCTGTAGTACTCGACTCAATATTGGTAAGATCAGGGTAGAGATGGCCTGGTTTAGGTGGAGATACTCTAACACGTTTTATATCGGAAATTTTTTTAATTTGACTGCTTGATTTTGGAGGACTGCCAACGACTAATATTAAATAACAGACACGTTTTAGTTCTTGTATATACATTACAGTAACTAAAAAAGATTTAAAAAAATTAATGCTACCTTGTCTTTTAGACGGTGGAGTTTTTGCATTCATTGTAACGTAATTTTGTCTAGTATTCTGCCCAGATGGTAAAGGTGGAGGTGGGGGTGGTGCAGCTTGCTCCTATCGACGATAAATTTTTCGTTAATACTGCAGATAAACATTAATTTTTTAACAAGTTCATTCTACAAAATTGAGTATAGTTACAAGTGCAGGGGTTGGCTTAACTGGACATATAGGAGAACTTTTAGGAGAATTAGGTTTGCCCTCACTGCTCTCGCTGGTTCTAAAGGCGGTTTGCACTATTTCACGATTACGATTAAATCGAGACCTCAACATCTCCAATTCACGTTGTCTTTCTGCTTGAACGTTTTGTAAAATATTATTTTCCAACTCTTGTGTACGAGAATTTTGCTCGAAGATCGATCGCTGTGCCACAACCACTCTCCCAGTTTCTGTTTTCGGCTTTGAGGGTTCTAGAAGTTAATAAAATATTACAATCGTACTAAATTAAATATTGATACAAAATAATTAATAGTTCTTATTTATGTACCTCCAGTAGGGGTTCGCTCTTTTTCTTGAAGCATTTTTGTAGGGACCGACATTGTAAGTGGTGCTTTTGGAATTAATGCTTCACCTTTGTTCCTTTCAAAAAGTGCTTTTCTTTCAGACAATGTCATCTCCGCTGGATCCTTAGTCTTTATTGATGCACCTTTTGACTCGAACATTGAAGCCTTACTGAGAACTGAACCTGGCGACTGCACCAAGGAATTTTTAGGAGATCCATTATAACCAAATCTCGAATTTATTCGCGCATTACTAACAGCAGGGGAACCGGCGCCACTAGAAGTGCTCTTGATAAATTTTTCAGGGGTCTTTGAATGTTGACTGTCGTTGCTACGCGATGATGTAACAGAGCTCGTTGATTCACTCTTGTTAGCAGCATTCATCCTCTCGTTGATTCTCTCCATTGCGCTAAGCGACGTAGATTTCATTGGCGACTTCTGCTGATTATTTGAGCCCTGAGAACAACCCTTATAGTCATATACAAGCTTGGAGTTGCTTTTAGAGCGACTAAAACCCTGTGCCTCCTGAAAATATTTTGCACAGTGAATTGATAATAATCGAGTAATTTTCGAGGTTTATCATTTGCCAAAACCCAAAACGATTACTTTATTTCATGACACTGTTATTGGAGGTATAGGGATTTAGGAATCTACTTTTGCTAAATTGTTCAGTGTAAAAACCAATCTCACCAATGTTTCCAATACACTTTTATCCCACTTCAAAGGTCTAACTGGACTTCCATTTTTATTACTGTGGATATTGCGAACTATTCCACTTGTACTTGGTTGAGGTTCAGATCCATTTTTCACTTGCTCATTCATTTTGGCTTGAACTCTTTCAGCTTTAGTAACAGTAGGTTTTGCCTGAGAAAAATAACGTAAATTTACATTACTATATCGTAATATCTTGACAAAGCTTATAATTCTGTCATTATAAACAATGCCTATATAACAATGCCTTTTTAACTCACTACAGTTGGATGAGATAAATCATCTTCCCAATTATTTATTTCAGAAGCAAGAGCTGCTAATCTATTTAATCTTGCACAAGGTTTTGCAGATTTTGTGACTTTCACATCTTCTACAGCAAATCTCTCTTCCGTCTTGTGTATGGGTGAGCTTAAGTCTCTGTTATCATCTAAATACAATGATTTGAAATATTAAATTTATAAATAAATAATATAATTCAATAATAAATTTATTCCTCTAAAAAATATATTATTAATCTTAAAATAGTTGTATCAATATACTATAATAATACATGTACAATGTTTGAATATCTAATAGAAAAATGTTTTGATCCAAATTAAGTATTATTAAAGCATGATTAAATCTATTTCTATTTACATTGTATATATGCAAATTATGTAATATATATTACATAATTTGAAAATTCTTGAAATAAAGAAAAATTCAAAGAGAATTTATTTATTTTGTATAATTAATAGAAAGCAGGCTTCAGCTTGGAAATACAGATGAGCTTGTAAACAAAAGGTTCGGACAAGGAATGACCTTTCACTTTTCTGCTGTTCTGCACTAGATAGTGCTTGTATACATATACAAAATCAAGATACTAAGAAACCAGTTTTGAATGGCCTGTGAGTAGGTGTCTAGTACTGAATAGAATACTGATTCATGAACATATTCTTCGATGTATAGTATCTTACCAGAGTAGAGTTTCCCCAATCTCTGAAGCTTTGATTTGACATTTAATGACTGACTGTCACCATTTTCTTTATTAAGAATCTCATGTTTCTTAGGAGTTTTTTCTATAGTCTTTGAGGGAGATGACATTCTTGTAGTTTTTGCTGGAGATCCTTTTGGAGATAATTCAGACGACTGTCTCATGGTTTTTGTTGGTGAGTTTTTCAAGATAGTTTCTGTAATTACTTAATAACAGAAATATTTTTAAAAAATATTTATAAAAACAATGAGACTTATGACAAGTTGTCTTTAAATACCTGGGGTTTGAGATAAAATAACATTGGCATCTCTTAGAGGACTACGTCTTCTTTTGACATCATGACCAGCATTAGATAATTGTGTATCTAATTTCTCCCGTCTTGCTCTTGCACGCTCTAACATACGCTAAAAGTATTATAGATTAATTAAAAAAAAGTTTTGTTCAATGAAATAGTGAGCCATTTAAAGGTAAGATAGAATATATTGATTTAAAAAAAAAATATTTATGAACAGAAATAATGAATTAAAGTTACAACAAGCTCTTTATATTTGTAAGATTATTAAATGTTACTAATACTTCCATCTTGAAAAACTTCAAATATTTGTCTATCATGTACATGAGATTAGTTCCACTAAAGCGTTTCCATTAAAGAAATTGTGCAAAAAGAAAGAGCTAGATAAGGTAACTTAAATATATTATATAAAATGCTTATGGTTTTACAAACTCTACAAGTATAATAAAAGAAACTAAAAATAAGTTTTATGAGAAATTTTACATAAAAAGAACTTTAAGGCATTAGACTATATGAAAATAATAGTTTGAAAGGAAAGCCATTGGAAAAGAGCAAGCTGCAGTCGAAAATAACGGAAACGCCAAGAAGGGGCGGGGGACAGATGCCTGGAGGGGTAACGAGGTCTCAAGCAAATGATATATACATGTATAGTTGTAGTTAGGACCTAGCTAGCATTGCAAAACTTTCCGTCAGCTCCAAAATCCGAGCCCGGTAGAATATTTAATCGGATTTAGAGCAGGTACGGGACGAGCGTACGCCTACTACCTACTACCTCTTGACGAAGTTTACGTACAGGCAATAAATACCTGGACGGAGAAAATAAAACAATTAGTCATGCAGTCGTACAGCGCGCATACCTGCGTGAAGGGGTCCATTGTCTACAGCTTCTCTCACGAACTCGCCAATGTCTCTTAGTTTTCTGCCCTTCCTAAACTGCTGAACTTTTGAAACAATATTTTCTTCGAGACTTTTTTTTTGCTGTATATGCGTTCGCGGAGCGAGAAACCGAGTCAGTTTTTCAATTGCTCTTCCGCGTATCCTGAAGTTGACGTGACTCTCCTCTCAAGTTTCGGCCGTTGAATTTAAAACGAGCGAGCGCACGGCACAGGGGGGGGGGCTCAAATTACCGCGTGCAATTCTCTTTGATAACTCACTCGCGCAAACTCCTAACTCGCATTATCTTCTCGCGAGTTCTATTCGCACGACGACGAATTATAGACTCAGAACCGTTTTTTTCACTTCTGAAACGAAAGGATGCAAAGAGAAAGTTTAAAAACACTCGTAGCGTCGTGCGCGCTTACCGCCATCGGAAAGCCAGCCGCCAACTGCCCACGAACCTTTCCTACTGGCGCTTGGTCGCGCGCGGCGTTGCCAATTATATTCACAGTGGATAATCCATATATATATATCTATAGAGTCTAGAGCTACTCTTGACTTGAACGAATGGCTGCGATGCGACGGCGCGAACTTTCAAATTCAAATTCGATATAATTCATATTTTCCAAATGTGCAGTAAACCAAACGTTTGATTTTTTTTAATACAACTGAACTACAACGTAAACGCGCTCTTTTAAGCTGTACACGTAATTGCATATACGCATAGGCATTCATTAAATTATAACTAAAACGAAAGCTGTAACTAAAAAACGAAATACCGTTTTTTTCAACTCACAATATACATTTGGCGATTCGGCAACGTCGCTCACAGTCTACTCTAGCTATAGGTAGGGGGTAGTGAGCTCTCATAGGGTGCTCAAGCAGATCAGCAGAACATTTAAAATACTGCATTACGATTGGTTGTTTGACAGGATCCGCAAATGTAACTGTCAAACAGTTTGACTCAAACTTATAATAGTTATATATATATATATATATATATATATATATATCTTATACTTATAGGATCACTGACTGTCGGTGACTGACACTCAGTTTACTGTACTCTAAAACTTCCTCGCCAATCGGCTTGAAAGCGTCAATGAATGTTAATGCAAAGCGCGCATTCTGATTTCTGACAATGTCAAATTGTAAATTATAGCCACTGCCTTCGACATTCTCGGTTAATTTTTAATGAATTTTACAAACTTACCTTGCAATAGCCATACGGTTGATAAAAAATTGTAAATGTAGTCTTGCATTATATGCAACCGAGCAGTAGTGTAATTTCTTGCAAAAACAATCTCCATATTAAATATACGTTATCAACTTTTTCTCTATTTAATTGATACCCATAAATCTGGTTTCTTCTACGTACACGTATATATTTCATGGCGGTGCAGAACGTAAATATTGACCATATGCAGCCTGTTGAAAGTGCCTGAATTTCATTTCTATCAATCGAATTCTCCATTCTTAACATCATTTTCAATTGATTTTTCATACGATGATACTACTTATCTACAGTGTTTATCCATGGATACTTTAAACAAAAAATAATGCCTTTTATCATCATGTTTATATAATTCTAACCTTTAAATCGTCCAAAAATGGAATTAGCATCGTTACTTCGAAATTGTGTTGTGTCCAAAAAACGTAAGCTTTTTAACGTATACAATATATATATATATATATATATATATATATATATGTATTGCGTTTACAATAATTATAATACATTTTTTATTCTATTATCTTTTTTTATTAGTTGAGAATGAAGTTATGGAAAGTACAGAGGAAAAAGAAAATAACGAGGACAAGCATTTCCAAAGTGTTTATGGTAAATGGAAAGGTGCTGACACAAAAGCTACTGACATCACATACAAAGTCATACCAAAGTTTTATTTTAAGGTATGTTTATATACGCCAAAAAATTTGTTACACATTTGCACAATCTTATTTTAAAATACATTTTCCATAGATTCCCAAAGACGATGAAATTCTACCACAGAAACTAAGGGAGGAAACTAGAGCTTTATTCTTACAAAGACGTTCTCGACAACTATTAGATAACAATGAATTAAAGGCATTATGGGTGCTATTAGATAAACATCATAGTCCTCCTATATCAGGTGAAGAGCAATTGATCAACTACGAAGATTTTAAGAAAGTTGGAAAACTTGCGGGACCAAAATGCAGTTTATACTTTACTGCTGTTGTATTTGCTAAATTGCAGCAAGGTGATCCACATGGAAGAATCAGTATTATGGCACTATTCAATTACGTGATGAGAAAAGTATGGCTTCATCAAACAAGAATAGGTCTTTCGCTGTATGATGTTACAGGACAAGGTTACCTACGTGAATCAGTTAGTAAATTTTGATGATATCTTATTTATTTCTTTGAATAAAATATCTATTTAGACAAATAAACAAAAAATTTGATCTTAATATCATTTTTGCAGGACTTGGAAAATTATATTTTGGAATTAATTCCAACACTTCCACAACTTGAGGGATTGGAAAAATCATTTCATTCATTCTATGTATGTACAGCTGTTCGAAAATTCCTTTTCTTTTTAGACCCTTTAAGAACTGGGAGAGTGCGAATACAAGATATACTAGCATGTAGTTTTTTGGATGATTTGTTGGAATTACGAGATGAGGATTTACCTAAAGATCTTCAAGAAGCAAATTGGTTTTCTGCACCGTCTGCACTCAAAGTATATGGTCAATACTTGAATCTTGATAAAGATCACAATGGCATGCTTAATAAAGAAGAATTATCAGGGTAAGAGAGATCTTGGTTAAAGAAATTAGTGTTGTCTTCTAAATATAATAAAATAATTAACTTTTTAATATCTTTTATTACACAGATATGGAACTGGCACATTAACTGGAGTTTTCCTTGAAAGAGTATTCCAGGAATGTTTAACGTATGAGGGCGAAATGGATTACAAAACTTATCTTGACTTTGTTCTTGCTTTGGAAAATCGTCATGAGCCTCAAAGTTTACACTACTTATTCAGAATTTTAGACATTAATAATAAAGGCTACCTAGACACATTTTGTCTAAATTATTTTTTCCGGGTACTAAATATTCATTCTTATAAAAATGTTTTAAAATATTTAATTGTTGTGCCACTCAATTCACATTCTTTTTAGGCTATTCAAGAGCAAATGACTATGCACGGACAAGAACCTGTAAGTTTTGAAGACGTTAAAGATGAAATATTTGATATGGTAAAGCCAGCTGACCCTTATAAGATTACGTTACAAGATCTGCTATCTTGGTAAAGGCATTTTGTATATAACTATATTTATTGCATAAATACTTTTTATTTTTGCAGAATGAATTACAGAAAGTTAAAAAATTAATCTTTTATATCTATTATTCCAGTGGTCAAGGTGATACTATGGTTAGTATTCTAATTGAATTTCACGGTTTTTGGGCATATGAAAACCGTGAAGCTATAACAGTAGATACTGGAGATGAATCACCTCATGTATAGGCTGCAGTATTTTATAAATATGAACAATATGGTTTAATTATTGTTTTTTTTATATCATTTGTAAAGAGTACTTTTTAAAATTTTTTCCAACAAGACATAAAAAATGCCTTATTCTTCTATGTAACATAATAAAAAGTAATTTTCTATATACTTGTATATGAATAATTGTCTATCTCTTATTGTTATATCTTCTCTACCCTAAACTCTATTCACATTGCGAAGATGCGTAGTCATCCAATCGTGAAATTTGTTTACAAATGGTGGACGCGTGGAAACATTTAGTCCTTGTTGCTACAAACAATCACACTTTTATCCAATATGTCTGAGGGTGAACAAAGTATTTTAGCTCCTTGGGAAATCGACTTTTACATAGAATACTTAAAGATTACTAATCTTGAAGATGTTGGCACAAAAGGGTATGCATATCAAAAGCACACATTCGCATAAAATTCGTAAATTAATTATAAATACATCCTTTGATTGTAGGTGGTTTGAATACCATAAAAGGTTGATGATGTTAAACCAGCAAAATGTTTTTGAAATAAGCACATATCGCGAGGAAAGTGTGAAAGAAGCCTTTGTCAAATTTAAAAAAGTAATTATTTCTACCCTTCAATGTGTTTACATAAGTATCTAATTCCAATTTTTGTTCATTTTACTATAGATACCTATTCTAGTCTATGAAGCTATACAAATTATGATTTGGAAACAAAAAGTTTATCCAGTTTTGGTAAAATTACATGGAGAACCAGACAATACATTTCTTCTATTTAGTGTATTTTATCATGAAGAAATGGCTGTGTCACTTATTGAAAACATTTTGTACCATTCTGATAGTGTAGAAACTATGGATGATGCAATAATTGATTTAATTGATTATGCTGTTAGTTATATTACAATGCTACTTTATTCTGAAAACATAGTATCAAAAGAAAAATTATTAAATTCATGCCTGGAAGAATTAGAAGACAAAAAAAGGCAAATAGAATTTGATATTGGAATGAGATGCATTTCTATCATACGTTACTTGGCTGAATTTGCAGATAACTTACCTCTGTGCGCTCTATCACGAATATTAATGACAAATGATGTACCATATTTACTTGCTCAATTAATTGAAATAAAACCATGGAGGAAGCAGAATGAAAAAGGTATGCTTATATATATATATATATATAGATACATACATATGTATTATGATTAATATTACTTTCTAAAGTTGAATAATTATATAAATTAGGTGATACTATGATTTACAATGGAAAATGGGAAAAAATTGACGTTTGCGATTTAGATAAAATTAGTAAGGTTGAAGGTCAGGTATGGTTTGGACTCCGTGAACTGTTATTAAATCCAAATTGTGCTCCATACTATGAAATTACAGAAGTTCGAATGAGTCAATTATCTAAGGTAAGATTTTTAACTATGCAATTATTTCAATGTTTTATAATAAAAAATATTTTTATAGTTGCAGAAATACATTCATGAAAACGTTTTAGACCAAATAGCACCATTAATAGACTTGCGTAGATGGCTAGGTTATTTAAACATGTCTTCACAGACTTCAAATTCTCATAGACCCATAAATGTTGAAGTTATACCAGAGGTAATATATCAGATAATAAAGTAAAATATTAATTTTCGTAAAATTAATGTTCATCTAAAATTTTAATCTCTAGATAAGTTCTTCAATCACAGAAAAATATAACAAAAGATGGAATAGACTAGCTGAACATCAAGCAAAGACTTTATTTGCCAAAGATATAGAGCACATAAAAAATATGGCCCAAATTTTAAGTGAGGCTTATGATTTCGACAAACTGGATATAATAGATTCAAAAAAATGTTTTCGATGCAAGGAAGTAGCAAAGCATCGATGCTCTAAATGTAAAGAAGCTTGGTACTGTGGGAGGTAAAAAGAAAAACTTATAATTTGTCCTAAAAGGTTCATCACATTAATATGTAAAATTGCAATTTATGTTAAAAATCCCTTTCAGAGCATGTCAGGTCAAGGACTGGACAAATCACAAATCTATTTGTAACAACATTGTAAAATCACAAGAATGCACTGATGATTTAGATTCAGAATGTCAATAACATTTCACTTCCATTGATTAAATATTTAAATCTGTCTTGGTGTATGGAATAAAATTTATAGCTTTAAATTTGTTTTTAATATTATTTTATTAAAAGATACCTAATGCACAGAGCTTTGTTTCAGATATTCCATAAGAACATCTTTAGCAGGGGTTTCCTCGCCGAAGTCCTGTAACAAAAAGAGTATTTCTATTATTGCAAGTTTTATTTTGACTAGTAGGTTATTGAGTATTGGACTTGAAAAATCAGTAGGGCTTCTTTCAGCAAGGTTTTTTTATTTTTGGGTTCGACTCAGTAGAGGGAGCCTAAGTATCATCATTATTATAAATGACAAAAAACTTGTATCGAAAATAGCATATTCAAGCATACTTTGTAGCATTTTGTATTATGACCTCATAGTTTATATTTCATATAATTAATAATAAAAATGGCAAGAGAATATTTTCTTATGTTATTATAAGAAGGATATAAATGCTTTTACCTTAATGACTACGCAAGAGCAACCGACGACTTTCCTGGCTTTTCCAGCATTGTCAATTTTGCAAAGTCCAGCCCATTCGCCTAACTTTTTGTTGTTGTCAACTTTAATCAGAGGAATCTGATGCTCGTTGCAAAGTGCCTGCACAAGCTTTTTATACATTGGTTCGTCACAATTCTCAGCCAGAATGCAGAGCATAGCTTGCCTCCTAAGAATCACATAGAAATTTGCATTAGTACATTGATGAAATGTTGTAAATATTTGTTTACGATTGAAAAATAATTATAGTCAGTAAGGCTGTTCTCAGCAAGATTTTTATAAATATTTGGGTTCAACTCAGTAGAGGGAGCCAAGATATCATCATTTTAATAATAGTTCAAAACAACTATTCAGAAACCTTTTGAAGCAATGTCTTCGAAAAAAGAATTGAACTTACTTGTCGAGAACCTTCGCGGCTTCGTGAAGACCATGGACGACACCATCGTGGATCAAGGCATTCTTCAAAACCTCCTGGAGTGCAGTGTTCACATCCATTTGTCCTCCTCCAATCACCGCGGAGGGAACATCATCACTGTAATCAAACAAAGAACGAATAATTTACACTTTGCTAATTAAATAGCACTCGTGCTTTTTGAGGTTATACCGCTGATAATAAATTAGTGTATGTGCTCCGAAAGAATAAGCTAATCTTTTTAACGAAGTGAAAGATGTCGCAATATGCAATAACAAATTACAACGGAAGAACAATTAATAAAGAAGAGAAGAGTTAAAAAGAAAATCTGAGAAAACATGTTTGCTGTCAGGTACTTACGTTTCCACGTCGGACATTTTTGCCAGGAGATTTTGTAGCTGAAAATAAATAAAAAAGATTAGAATAGAAGTAATGAATGTTCGATTCTAAAGGTTTTCGGCGTAATTACTAGGAAGATGTCATTGTAAATAGTCGATTTGTGAGACAACCACGCGCGGCATGTGTCTATTACCTTTTCTCAAACAGGAAAGAGAAATGGCTGCTTCCTCGTGCCGCTGCCATGTCGTCGATGTTTCTACAGAAGTATCGTTTCGCGCCATCTATGATCGCAGTACGATTTTTATTGCTCACCGTCGGTAATCTAGTTTCGAGCTATTTTTCGCGGCAGTTTTCAAAATTCGAATATCATCTTGACAAAAGTTTCGAAATAATGGACTTCCGCAAGGATGTCAAGGTCAAGAAACGGTAAA
This sequence comes from Apocrypta bakeri, assembly GCA_018906985.1. NCBI lineage: Eukaryota > Metazoa > Arthropoda > Insecta > Hymenoptera > Pteromalidae > Apocrypta > Apocrypta bakeri. The sequence goes on along the minus strand of JACCIA010000007.1, from coordinate 731,329 downwards.
AAAACAAAGGTTTTTAACTTTCATCGAATATATTTTATCCTCTAAATGCATCTTTTCTCTTGCTTAACTTACTTTCATCAATAAAATGTACAATGCAGCATACTGATTCTTCGAATCATCGCTCAATTACGCAAAACTCATCAGCTCTTATATATAAATATAAGTACATCTCAATTACATGAACTTTTATACACTGTCCGAAGTTCTCTTTCTCTCTTTGACATTATTTACAAGAGGATTTTTTCTTCCGAGCTAAATAAATCCAATTTCTATTAACAACTTATTGTCTATTCATTGTCTATGATAAATTTATTAAAACATTGTTTTTATCGGATTGAATCTGATCAAGTAAAGAAAATAAACAATGAAAATCAACAATGAAAATCAACAATGAAGTCTTCTGCAGAGATTCTAAAATAACAATTAATTCTAATTTACAGTTACATAATCTGCATATCTGCATCAGTAGCAGTAGTACTGTAGACTGTATTTTTTCATTCTAAACTCCTCATATTCTCATTTTCAATATAAAATACAAACAGCGTCTACTCTGACATTTTATACACATAGCCTCCACAAACTACATTTATACAAGATTTTTCGATTCAAGCACACAAATCACGCCCCAGTTCGTAAATCTTTTGGAAGATTTTTCACTCAGACTTTGAGATTTCTTTTATTGCTAATGTGACAGAAGCATTGCTATATTACGAATTACTATATTACGAAGAAATTGACAAAAATTGAATATGCAGATAATGCGTCGTGGATGGTATACACTTTACATCATACGTAAACAATGCATATTTCTTATTTAGAAAGTTATTTAGAAAGTCAGAAATGTTCTTCTTTCTTTACCTATAATATATTATACCTATAGGTACAGGTATAGTTGTTTCGTCGGTAAACGTTCCCATTTATAAGTGCGTATTATTTGCAAAACCATATATATATATTTACAGCATCATTATACTCGGAGAATCAATGAATTAACAGAAAATCGTAGACTTTGTATTTTAGTTGATATAATAGGAATGAAACTAAGCGAAAGTCAAGCCTGATGTGATCATACATATATAATACGTAAATTATAAAAAATAAAAAAAGAGATATATAGCCGTGTCTTGTGGAAAAACACAAGAACAATTGCACTATCGTAAGACGAATGTTCGCAGTAATGAAGTATGTGCAGTATTGTTTTTTCATAGAACGCGCATTACGTCGGTGGCGAGTATCTGTAGGGCCAACAATAATGCGGTGGTGCAGCAGGATGAGGCGCTGTTGCCGACGGTGAGGCTGTGTGCTGTGGCACAGTTGTTGCGTGATGCGTTGCGTGATGCGTTGCGTGATGCGTTGCGGGATGCGTTGCGGGATGCGTTGCGCGATGTGTCGCGCTACCGGCTGACGCATAAAGCTGATGATGGTGCGAATGATGATGCGGATGGTGATGTGCCGGATGAGGGTGGCCGGACCTGCCGAGCACGGGGCCGCCGGCACCGTCGAGACTGACGCCTGCTTGTGCCTGGCAAGCCATCATCAGGCCATGGAAGTCAAACTTGTAAGCATAGCGTTTGCCGTGAACTTTCGTCATAATGTTCTTGTCGTAGTAATACCTGTATTAGGTAATAAACACAGAGATCTTACATTTATCATTATCCAAACGCACGAATATTTCTATAAATAATATTATCTCCTATAAATAATATACGTTCGGCCCCGGCAACCTTTAACGCAATAACTGCACAAGACCGCATTATCTTGGCCTGCGTGCTTACGTTTTTGCCTGGGAAACATTTCAAGTCTCTCTCTCTCTCTCTCTTATCTATCTATCACAAATGAGGAGAATCGATCGAAAGAGCTTACCTGAGCGCACGCGATAGTTTGTCGTAGTTCATGTTGGGCTTGCTCTTGCGCTCTCCCCATCGACGGGCCACCTCGTCCGGATCGGTGAGCTTGAATTCGCCGTTCGAGCCCTCCCACGCGATGCAGGACGAGTTTGACGAATCGGCGAGCAGCTCCAGGAGGAACTGCCAGAGCTGGACCTGGCCGCCTCCGACAGACGCCCCCGTTGACGCTCCGCCGGCACCGCCCGCCGCGCCAATCAGCGAGCACGTGCGCTGCAGAAGGCCAAACCTCTCTGAAAGCCAAGCCGTAGGGGGGAAAATAGAGGCGTGTATATTCCTCGGTATAATACGCGCTGAGAGGCCGAGACAGCTCCGATCTTTCCTTTCGTTGCGAGGCCTCCTTCACTTCTCCTCTACATTCTGCATAATCTACACTCTGCATAATCTACATTCTACGCAATGTAATCTCTATGCTTATTATATTATACCTATGAGTATTGCAATCGATCTACTGACACATATACTTCTCTATTTAATACGTCGCATTCGATCTTTTTTCCTGCCGATATCCATTTTTCATTTCTCTCGCAATAGCCTCACTTATATTATTATATATACGTATATTATCTTTATTTTCGTTTGTTTTCTCACAATTGCAACATCGAGAAATTTCTATTTCTAGTCAACTTGCCACACATTCGATCCCTTTTCTTTTCCATTATGCTTTGTGAAATTGACTTTTCGAATCAGTATGCATCTACACATCGGTATAATATCTATCAGCATACGCAGTTCAATATTTCTCATCGCATCGATGCAAATGTCATTGGGGTTTCGTTTTTATTCGAATATTATTATCTTTCTCGTTGAAATTCTGATATATTTCATAACTATATTACTTTGCTGGGCTTATTGTATATCGTTACTCGATATTACATCAATAATACGTTGATTCGTGTATCGTGTAATACGATTGACATTTCGAGATCTGCAACTACAATGTATAGAGGTAATAAGTAAATGATTCTATTCATAAATATGAGCTTTTTATGATCGTGGCTAAAAGAAAATATTTAAGCTGGTAATTGAAAGCTCGTGAGCCCATTAGAGACCGTTTTCTAATATACCTATGGACATTGGTCATGAATTCTTTTTAGACGAATTCTCGCGACATTTACTAGAATGAAAAGGCTCGTAGAAATAAAAAGTTCTATTTCAAAGCTATATGTATTATATTAGTTATAGCGTTATAGGATTGAACTGATATAGAAATAACGCTTTGTCTTTAATTCATCTATATATATATATATATATTATAAATTTGGTATTATTGCAAATTAGCAAACCGTTATAAAAAATAGCTGCCGTGGAAGGATGTAACCTCGTATCCTGCTGAAGATGCAACGGATGAGTCTGAATCCTCCACATCACTCGATTCCCCGAATGACTAGTCGTTGGTATTGCGAGCCGAAATGTGGCCGAAATCTGGCCGAAAGTCCAATGTCAATGTGACGTGGCGCATATTAGTTAACCGTATGCGAAACTTACAAGATGAGCACAACGTAGAAAATGGATTTTCCCTTGAAAATTTGAAAGTCGCACATGTTGAGTCGCAGAAAATCAGATGTTTGATATTGCAATTGAACGAACGATCGAAAGAAATATGACTGAACTGCAATGAAATACGCGCGTAGGTTTAACGAGACTGAAGAGTAAGAGTAGAATAGGACTGCAGCTAGTTGGTGCGAACGAAACGTAACTGAGCGACCTTTACCCCCGAGTGATTTCAGACCTTATCGTCGACCCCCCCCCCCTCCCTCGAGAACTCTACGTCCCTCTCTACTCGCCGCCCCATTCTTCAACCCCTGCAGCTACCCGACGCACGCGTTACCGGCGCTTTGGACGTCTCTTACCGTATAACGTATACTGCCTAATGGCATATACAGTACGTCGCTCAATCGGACGAATGCTCAATTGCTCACCTATATATATATGCATACATGTAAACGATACCGATCGATTCATCAGTATAGTAAATACTCTTAATAGGGATTTATTTGAAATCTATTTGCGAGTATACCGAATGCCAGTAATAATACCGCTGCAGATTTCTCGGACTGATCGTTTGCGATGATCGCTCTCGCAACATCCCTGTCGTATAAATCATCGAGGAAAATGCTCGCGTCAATAGAACGAGAGAAACGCAGTGTACACGAAAGTGTAGATGAGAACATCGAAAACATCGAGAACATCGGCGCTGTGGCAGCTTTCGCTCATCAAGAAAACAATATATCCGCACCCCGCGGTGCCGGAGCTTTGGCCGAGGCGCCAACCCCCGAGCCACGAACTCTCGATGCTTTATTCATGAGGACTCTCACCGCGATAACACTGATTCGCTTAATAAACGGCCGGCACTGGGGTGAGTCGAGGAGCGAGAGAGTACGCCGGTACAGTCTTATTCAAACGGCCCGCTATATATCTCCCGGAGCTTAACTTGCCAAGCGCCTCTCACTCGCCCTTTCTCTCGCTCTCTTACTTTGCAAGACCGGGCATATACACCTTACCAGATGCTTATTTTGCTTTTTTCACTTTTTTCCATTTTTCTAACTTTTTCACTTTTTCACTTTTTCACTTTTTCACTTTTTCACTTTTTCCACTTTTTCCACTTTGCCCACTCTAGAGCAAGAACTCAATTCTCTAAATGACGCCAGTTTTTCCGGAATTTCGAGCTGACCTTCGATCCGCGACGTTTTTTGCGAAGCGGTCTACCCGACCCAAGAGGTACACATCCTCGCGAATTTAACACCCCATTCACATTCCTTTTTCACCACCTCACTGGCTTGCACTTAGCCATTTATATTATGCACGTAGCCTTTTCGTTTCGAGCCTTTTCGTTTCGAGCCTTTTCGTACCTGCTGTGTGGGAAATAATATAAGAAATAGGCTAGTTTTTTCCTCCTGATAAATTATCCTATAGCGAAAAAAAAACAGCACGAACGAGCGATATTGAACTTATGAAGCGCAATGTATCTGAAATTCTAATAGGACGGTGAAAAAGTTGCTCAAGGATTACACGGGAAGCCTTGGATTGCCCGCGCGTTTATGCGCACGCAGGGATCAAGCGATAACGACAAAAGTGAATATAGTTGAATTTTTATTGCCTTTGCACTTTTACTGCTATTTATTCGGGCCTAATATATATTCAGGCTTCTAATATACTTATTATGCGTATTATTTCACGTATTTATTTCACGTATTTATTTCACGTATTTATTTCACGTATTCATTTCACTATACGAAAATCATCATGTGTTTAGAATATCGTTTTTACATTATTTTTCATGCTACAAAATGAAGAATTCAACAACAGCATCTATCTATATATATATGCTTAAATTGACCGAGATACGCGGAAACCGGCGACCGGCGACCGGCGACCGGCGACCGGCGACCGGCGACCGGCGACTATCTCGGAAGAGACTTAAAGCTCGAAATTAATCTCTCTTGGAAATCTAACGGCCTCATTATCGGTGCGATATTTACTTTTCACTCAATCGGCACTATAGCCGCCGGGCCTTATCGATAATGGACATCGCTTCGAGAGCAGCTCGCGCGCGTGCGAGCGTTTAAATCGTCGACAAAGCTTCACTATATATATACACCTATACATGCGCACACATGCGCACACATGCACAGACCGAATATACAAAGATTTTCAGCGACGACCCCCGAGGGAACGGTTAGCCTCTTCCGGTCAGTATACGCAGACCCCCGAGCTATTAAAGGACCCTCTGTCTATGTGTATGTGTATGTGTATGTGTGCTTTTATCGCGCGAGTACCTGCTGCATGCTGCTATGCCCATGAATCCCTGGGTGTGTATACACACACACACACGTAGGTGCGTACAAGTGTGTGCGTGTGTGTTTATGCGCTATAAGAGCGAAAGGTTCCAGTTTTAGAAACGAGATTATCGCGAGTCCCCGCGCAATGAGACAGCTCGAGTAGATTTTTCACGCTGGTCAGTTCCGTTTGAAATTATTCTTTTTTTTTCATTCTTTTACGCTCTCGACGATGAATATTTATGGGATTAGGAATATTTCCTCGCGCTCACGGTTTTCCTACCTGTGCTACAATGAGGCCTTGTTCCAATGAAACATTCATTGTGCTATTATAATCCACGAATCCCAACGAACGATTATACGTACGAATTTTGTGCTTAACGAATTTCATAACATATTTCGATCCCCATTTCAATAGCAATATTTCAATATTGCTTTATAATTACAAATTTCCTCGAATTACTAATACTTTCGCTTCTGATCTCGGATTGTGTCGTAAGGGTTTGGCCGAAAGCTGCAGTAGCACAACTGAAATTTCATTGCTCAATCTAAATGTATGAAAGACTCTTATAGAAAGCGAGCCATAGAATAATCCTTTCATCATAAGTCTTCTGCGAAAGACTCATTCTGCGAAAGACGTTAGACATCTCTCTTTAATTCTCTAGTTCTATAAAAATAATTTATAAAAATAAAGTAGTTTTATACTCATTATTAACACTTAACATAAAAACGCAACTTGTTGGATATCCTATCGTAATATCGTTTGTGCCTCATAGATATAATGTTAATGCTATATACATATTCAGAGTACGTTATTTACGTTGTATTTACGATTTTACGAAGTTAATCGTTAATAAGCTGAAAATATATTGAGATCTGAATTTTGAGAATTTTGACGAAGCTCGATCGAGAGAGGCACTTTACGTATTCGTTCGATTGGCTGATAATTATTCATGGATGAGTCGTCCTTCATCGCGCGCTTAATACTTGATCGCGCATCATTTCGTAATATTTTGATGTTCTGTTTATTTTGTTATCGTTGAAGCTGAATCTTAAATGCGTATGTATATATAAGTTGTTGTCATAATTCGCAGAAGACTACAATATACAGAGCAATATACGACGGGCGCGCGAAAGCAAAAACAACGAAAACCGAAAACGCGTCGACTGGATTCCCGAGAAACGGAAAAATTCGAAAAAATATCTCTCTCTTCGAACAAGCTAACAGTGACTTCTCAACAGTTCGCATACTATAACTTATTAAGAATGCGAAAGGTGGGCTTACACAGTAAAAACATTGGTAACGAAAATAATCTGACTCACCAGTTGACTTTTCTTCTTCGATGAGAGCCTCGGTGCGAATCCCAGTCGCCTGAAATCGCTGGTAGCCGAGGTGTCGAGCAAGGACTCGTCCGGTACTTCCTGGATAATGATTCTGCCACTGGGCAAGACTCCAATTCAGGATATCCTTGCCGGTGAGATTGAGGGAGCTCGACGAGTTGATGGTCGACTTAAGGGAGTAAGCTCGAGTGCACCACGAGAGCCAGGAGTCCACGTCACTGGAATTCCACTCCGACGGGTCTGAAGAGGATTGTGAAAACGAGAGGATATAGATTGTATTGGAAAAAAGAAAAATTTGCCACTTTCGAATTATGCGAAATAGTACAAGTACAAGGTGTATTACGAATGTTGTCATCAACATTGTGATTTCGAGCAAAGCAGCTGCAAGCTTTATAAGCTACATACTTATGTTTCATTGATGTTCCAAAATTAGACTAGTATACACACGCACGCGCACACACACACACACACACACACACACACACACATATTGCCGCGCAACTAAATTTAAAATTAGACACTATACGCGCAGTAGTTCTCAGAAGAAATAAAACGTTAAGACGCATTAGTCATGGGATTATAATAAGTTAAACTTATTATCAGTTAAAGTTAGCACGTCTTTTTCTTATAATATATCTTAATGTTTTTTATTTTAAAGTAAACATTGAACAAATTTATGGCGATATAGGCGCTTATAGCCTATATAGGTTTACGTTATCGCGCGCAAGTGCATAGACAGGCGTCTAACGCCTGACTCACCCGACGGCAGCATAACCGGTTCCGGTTGTCCGGTCTCCTCCATCCTTTCGCTTCCGTTTCCCACCGAACCGGAGTCGTCCTCGGCCGGCGCTGGCTCATGATCCTGCGACGCCTCGCTGATCCGCAAGAGGTCTTCGAACGAAGCCGGCGAAAAGTCATTCTCGCCCGGGGACGGCTGCTGCTCGCTTTCGTAGAGCCGGTCCAACTCCTCGTGGCCAAGAACCGCATCTACCAGGGGAGAGGAAGCCGAGCTGGAACTCGATGTAGAGCTGGTTGACCGTTCCTGTGAAGCCGACAATAGGCTTTCATTATCGATCACGTGTTATGACACGACGAATAGAGGATAGAGGCTGATTACCGATTAGCCTATGAGATTTCAAATTCATTATTTGATTATTTGCTTTTGCAAATCTCGAAAACATCTCGACTACTCGTTCTCGTAGCATCGTTTCTTCTAAATTCTTCTACCTTGCTAAATAAATAATAGTTAATCCATAATGCATCTTACGGATCGGGTTGCGGCTTAAAACTTACGCGCGTTAAAGAAGAGTAGCCCGCGCAATGCACATCCTGGAACTCTTTAGCATATAACGCGCATATAACACGCGTCAGTGCATACACAAGACATTTCAGCATCGAAAACCCGTCCTTACGAGTCGCACACCCGTCCTCGTTAACCACATATTACGCAAGAAAATAATTAATAAATTAACTAAAACGCACAAGCGTTGAGTAATCGTGTAAACCATCCGTTAAACATAATATGCACATTTACTCGCTTACGCATCGCACACTCTTAATGGAAGAATATATCAAATCAATTCCATTGCACAGCATGTGTCACAGGAAATATTCACTATTGATAGAAAAGAAAACAAATTAACCGCCAATTTACCAGGTAGCAGTTAAAGTTTAAACTCTTAGAGTGCTGTCCGACGGCGGCGCAGCAGTTGCCACTTTTCTGCGACTCGTGTTGACTGCATCCGAGCTGTCCGTCGATTGTGGAGCAGGCGTCGCCGAGTAAGGCTTTACCTATTACGACTGGCAAGTCCTGAACTTGCTGCTGCCTCATCATCGCCGAGGAGTTATTCCGGTGATGATTCGCAAACTTACAGGCGACTGTTACCGGGAAATCCTCGAGGTCTTAACCTCTGCTTCTTCTTCTTCTTTCTTCTTGAGTCATCCGCGCGGACTTTCCGACTTTCCCTCTCTCTTTCGCGCGTCGCTGTCCGCATCCGGTTGACGATTCGTTGATCGCCCGCACTCTGACGTACGTGCGCGTATGCTTCGGATGACGAATATACACCACTATACCGGCCACGTGCTCGTGCGTTCATTCACTAATGTCGATTGACTGAGCATACCGATAAACTGGACCGTACGAAGAAGGACGCGTAAAGTAAAAGAGAGAGAGAGAGAGAGAGAGAGAGAGAGAGAGAGAGAGAGAGAGAGCTGTGCGCGCAGCTGATGACGAGACAGTCGGCTTATATCTGCGAGTTTTGAGACTGAGATCGTTGTTGGCCACGCGTTCGGATTCATTTCGCGCGCGCGGAGACCGTGTCGCGATGCTTTAACATGTACCTATATACGCTACGGTCAGAGAAGAGTGGAACATCTCTTGGGACGTACAAAAAGGATCGAGTGGGGATATTGTGGGAGTTGACTCTGTGAAGGCAAATTTTTTTTCCAAACTGTTTCCCACTACTACTACTACTGTGTTGACGTTACGTAACTACAAGGACTACCCGTCGAATTAAAGCTATGAGAATAAGTTTGGCGCAGGGGATGAATAATTTGATATATAAATTGATTATGAATAATGTCTTGACACCGAGCTGAGACTGTTTTAGATTTTAGAATACAGTATGCATCCTATTGGACGCTATCTACTTTTCTATCACCGGCATCAATATCACGCTTATTTTCATTTGGAAATATACATATGTATAATGAGTACAAAATCTGGCGCATTCTAATTTGATGAGTAAAAATCACCGCTGCCGCGTTCTAAGATCTAAGTCATTCTTCACAGCTTATTAAAAATTCAGCAAGAAGATAAAAAAATATCGCCGCTAGCATGCGAAGAAAACTTCCATATAATAATGGGAGTCATAATTCTCACGACATCCGGTGGCAAATCGGCGCTAATCATCAAAAGTCGCAACGTTAAATTAAAACATATCGCGTTACAGCGCCTCCATTAAAGAGAAAGACACGTACAGGTATCGCGTATACTTTGTGAATAGATTATAAATAAGGAAAGATTATAAAAAGACTCGCCATCGCGACAGACCGCCGGCGCTGCCGCCGCCTCAGAGGCGCGAGATCAAAAGGATATTACAAGTTTAGAGACTGTGCGCGGCGTGTGTCCGTCGGCAACGATCGATCTCTCAGAATATAGCTAAAGCGGCTTCCTCGTGTACCTTTTTCTCTCGCGTGGGGGATCTCCCGCTTTGTATATTTTCGGTGCCTTTCTATGAGAGAGAGAGAGAGAGAGAGAGAGAGAGAGACAGACAGAGAGATATCATCGAAGACAGCAATGTCGGAGGACCCTCGGAGTTCCTCGGAAATGCGTTTGCCGAGAAAACGTTATTTTTTTCTGTATAATATATATATTGCTTGTGGGTTCTTCCTCCTACTATTACTCCACGAATTTGACCACACGAACGCGTTACCTTTGTTGCGCGTGACTTTTGTTGCGCTCGACGAAATCCGGGTGCACGAGATTCATTCAAGTGTTCAACAAAGCTTTCTACACTGTTTATACATTGAATTAATTAATACGTTTATAAATAATAGTAATCGCAGCATCGCAAGTACAGCGTTCTTACAAGACACGGTGAAGCCAAAAGCATGTCATCGCTCATCGGTGAAGCATTGACTTAGTCAATGGATTTCCCTCTCTCCTCTTATTACCTATATATATATATATAGGCCATCGCGTTGAAAGTACCGGAGGATTCCCGGAAGCGCCGGCGGTGCAGTACGAACACGCAACCGTAAAACCCGCACCGTTCACACATCTCTCGCATCCTTGCTCGCTGAATCATACACCCAGAACTTCTCTTTCTCTCTCTCTCTCTCTCTCTCTCTCTCTCTCTCTCTCTCTCTCTCGTAACTAACGCTTATTTATATTCGCGCCTCGATCTCTACTCTTATAAATACCATACCACAAGCTATGGGTATAGACTAAATTCATAAGAGAACGGAGCGGGATAGTTTTTGCGGCTGGTGGGGATTATTGTATATATTGGCAAGTAAGGGAGATTCAAACAATCTCAGTTTTACAAACTGGACTATAGAGAACGGATGCTCGTGGCTTTCTTTGTTCTTTCCTTTTAACGTCGATAGTTAATCGATTATTTCCGACCAATCGTCGCATACACTTTACAACGTTGAGATATATTGTAATTAACGGCGCTCGTACTTGCTGCGTTTTATTAACCGGTTATCCCAGCGGATTGACTCGTCGTTCCGGATCCTCGTAAAGTCCGCAGAACCCTTCTATACCTATATCTATCACAATGGATAATATGGTAAAACTATAAACCCGTATAGAATATCCGAAAATTCATTATTTTCCTTCTATTCCGAACTTGACTATTCTAACAACTTATTGATAATATTTATAATGTGAAAATGTACCTACGTAGTGAAAAATATAAAATGGAAATGGATGGTATAAAATGGATGGTATAAAATGGATGGTAAATCTCTCGACATTAAATCTATTTCACTTCGAGGGAGGTCTTGATTCGACTTTGCTTAGAATGTAGAACGCAGAAAATGCTCAAAATCGACGATATGTTGCTATATATATATATAATCGTAAATAGCTTATCGTTGCATCTTGTATGGCGGCTCAACAATCTCAACATGCGACAAAGGCAGTAAGAATAAAAAGCGTCGATCGCGATATCTAGCTTGAATTTCAAAAGGCATATCTCTATTAACACTGCACCGGCAGCCTAGGTCTCGGGTCGGTATGTTATCCTTTGATGTTGCCGAGAACCTACTGGGTGGTCAGAGTCAAAGCTGTGTTGTAAGCGCATCGTGAACGGTTCACCCCACCTGCTCTCGCGGTACAGGCTTGTCGCGGGCGTCGCGGCATGTACCCAGTTGCCCACTTGCCCACTACATACGTACGTACGTAACGACGTGCTTTCGCGACTCTGCTTTTAGACGATGATATATATTCCGATGTAGCGAGAGAATGAGGATTAGCTCGAATTTAATAATAACTACAAATCTATGTGCAGTATCTCGTAATGAATTAACAGTTCTATTCACTGGAATTCATTCTCTCGATTTAATCAAATCTTCATTATCATTGAGACGTGTTCTTTATATCTTTCGTTCAAATTATTACTCACAGTTCTACGAGTATACATGACACATTTTTCATATTTCACAGTGCATATCACAATTTTCATTTTAAAAATTAGATGAAAGAACTAAACGATTACAATAATAAAACATGTTCTACAGTATAAACACATATTTAATAAACAATTATTTACTATTACTGTGCTTCGAGACAAATGAACTATTAAAAATAACAATCTTATCGTAAACTCAGGAAAATTCTCAAAGAATATATTTATGCAATATTTATAAGTGTTTCCATTGAATATATTTACAAATGTCAGCTTCCCAACTAGAACACTATTTACTTGATGATTTATCTCAACTTGGATTAACTTGCAGGAACATAAAAAAAGGAATTGAAACTTATCTTGCAGAGCAACAACTGTAGTAGATCAGTGTTTTCTGATTTGGGTGCAAAGTTTTTGCATTTTGGAATCTAGTGAAAATTTCACTAGATTAAACTGCGTGTAATCAACTTCTCGTTTCATTGTCTTTTTTTAGCAGCTTTCACTGCCTTAGTTTTTTGCTTCTCTCCACCAGAGAAGAAGGATGTGATTACTTCCGACATTTCTGGCATATTGTAACTAGTAAGGTTATTCAGTTGCTCCATTTCCTATAAAGTATTCATGTGCATAAGTATTTTTATAGACAATTTAAAGAATTTTATTGAAATGACGTGATTAATAGGCAATCTGAACTTGTACCTTTTTAGTTTCAGGATCGTTCATAATCTTGGGTAATATCATAACAAGTACAAGTGGTAATATCATCATGAGAACCTTAAAAAAAGTATATATTAAAAAAATTAGTAAGAGATTAATAGTTATTTGATTTATATATGAATCTTACCAAATAAACTTACCATAGGGTTAAATAAGAAATCGGTCACTCTCCACTGCTCTCTTAACTGGAAATATCTGAATGGTGCAAGCGGCCTCATTTTTAAGGGATATGGCACTTGTATAACTTGAGATGTCTGAATGAAATTAACTTTTCGAGCTCTAAACTTTCCTTTAGAATTAATTTCTACTCGAACTGGATCATAAGCATAATTTGGATTAACTATTTCTACTATGTATGATCCAGAAGGTACATTTGATATGATGAACGTTCCATCTTCCCTAAAAACAAAATAATAAACATGAGAAAACTCAGCAAGCAAGTTATAACCTCCTTAATGTCCATTGAATTACAAGCTCTGTGCAGTAGACGATTACTGTACATGGTTGAGGAAATTATTAGTATATTGCACTTGAATATTTACCTAAGAAATCCATAATGTTCGCCACCATTAGCCATAACGTGAGTCATCAATTGCCATCCAGTATTGCCCGTGTTTTCCCAGGGAAATACTTTTCCTTCAATGACGTAAAGATCAGTTGATGTGTCCTCGTCATTTTCGGCGAAGGTGTAACTGGAGAAGAGACTTAGGACTAAAAAAACGGTAAAAACGCCACGCATTCGCTCCATTGTCAATTCGTGATGCCTATTAAATTGAGTGCTACAGCACTGCTACTAAAATTGTTAGCTATAGCTTATATAGTGTAGTACTTATTCACGATGCACGAACATAAACTCGTCCTCATAGTGATCAGCTGACTATGCTTCTTTCAGTGGCATTTCTTTAAGTTGGATGTATTGCTCAGTATATATATAATTAACAATAATTATTGTTATTTTGATTAGAATTTTGTAATTTTTATCGAATATAACGAACGTATAAAATTTTGTAGCCTTTGTTAATATTTTATGAAGTATATATATTATATATAAAAGGAAAATTCATCAGTGTGTATATTGTATTTTATCAGCGGGAATCAACTTCATTTCCGTGTATAATGTTGGCAACCAGCGAGTGAGAACTGCCGATGACTGCCCCTCTCAATCAGTTCAAGTTTTCAGCTTTTGGCTCTGGCAAAGTGGCAAGCTGGCAAGACTGGCAAGACTGGCAAGACTGGCAAATGGCTGATTAGCGCGATATAGTGTTGTTTGGACCTCCCCCGTTCCAGCCTGCAAGTATAACAATTTAAAAAAAGTAAATATATCGGGTTATAGATATTAAATTGCCCTTTCAAACTATGTAAAAATTTTAATTTGCCCGTTTTTAGTTTTTTTAGGAAAAATAAATTAGTAGTTAAGACTTAGCTCAAACATCAATTAGCTGTATTTTTTTAATTAAACCTTTTTGGGATATCCAATTAACGCGAAAAAATTGCCCTTCGGCTGATTTAATTTGCCCGCTATGAAAACACAACAAAAACTAATTAATAATACTTTAAATTAATAATTTTATTGCTATGAAAAATTAACCTGCAATTTGAACGATTCGTGCGCATATGCGGTGTTGCCAGTTCTCGAGTCTGCGCAGTAGCGCATTAGATTGTGGTGCACTCCTTGACACTGTATAATCGCGCGCTATTTGAACAGTAGAGAAAAAAACATTGCATACCGTTTGTTATTTGCAGTTTTCATATTTCAAATAATTAATTATTTTATGATTTAAATACTTGTTTAGTTATCAAAGCATTATTAACGTGTAATACTAACATTTTATATCTAAAAACAGCGTGAAAAACTCGTAATAACAAAGAATGAAGCATCATCCGTTCGTGATACTATCGAAAAGCCGCGCGGTAGGGAGAGCAAATGAGCGCTCGATTATCGATCGATAATCGCTCATTGGTTAATAATTTGACAAACTTGCTCCTCAGTTATAACCTTAATAAAATAAAATAATTAGATTAATTAATAATATCTATAAAGAGGATATTAGATAAATTCATTAAATTTAGATGCTTTTCAGAATACAATAGAATAATACTATAAACAGTTTTAAAAACATGAAACTAAATTATATTATTTAACATAAAAATATCTTTTTAATAATAAAAATTTAATAATGATGAAAAATTACGTTATATTCGAGTAAATGACGATTCTAAATTCATTAGAGGCAAATTTTTCGATGTAAAGATTATGAAGACTTGCATACTGTTGTAACATGTTGCTTCGAATGTTAACATTAGAAGCAACATGTTACACAGACTTTTTAAATCATTGACTTTTTAAGTCATACACTTTATGTATTCCATGAAATTTAATACATTAATTTAAAATTCATACTAATCTAGATTAAATTAGAAACACATTTGAGACTATTTGCGAGTTATTTTATTTCTAAGAATGTGGCATCCCATTTCTAAGCGTGTTGCTCTTCTACCGCGCGGCTTTTCAATAGTATCACGAACGGATGATGCTTCATTCTTTGTTATTACGAGTTTTTCACGCTGTTTTTAGATATAAAATGTTAGTATTACACGTTAATAATGCTTTGATAACTAAACAAGTATTTAAATCATAAAATAATTAATTATTTGAAATATGAAAACTGCAAATAACAAACGGTATGCAATGTTTTTTTCTCTACTGTTCAAATAGCGCGCGATTATACAGTGTCAATGAGTGCACCACAATCTAATGCGCTACTGCGCAGACTCGAGAATTGGCAACACCGCATATGCGCACGAATCGTTCAAATTGCAGGTTAATTTTTCATAGCAATAAAATTATTAATTTAAAGTATTATTAATTAGTTTTTGTTGTGTTTTCATAGCGGGCAAATTAAATCAGCCGAAGGGCAATTTTTTCGCGTTAATTGGATATCCCAAAAAGGTTTAATTAAAAAAATACAGCTAATTGATGTTTGAGCTAAGTCTTAACTACTAATTTATTTTTCCTAAAAAAACTAAAAACGGGCAAATTAAAATTTTTACATAGTTTGAAAGGGCAATTTAATATCTATAACCCGATATATTTACTTTTTTTAAATTTTTAATACTTGCAGGCTGGAACGGGGGGGGTGTTGTTTGGTTGCTAAACTTTGGCTTCGGCACTGCTGACTCTGTGCGATAGTGTGAGCAAGTGTGTGTGACTCGGGAAAAGGAAGGACGCTGAACCGGCTGGACGCTACTTGTGCGCACTTGTGTCACCGTTTTCTAACCTCTAAATATCCGGTCTACGATACATCGTGTAACAAAACACGCAATTTGTGTGTACCGTGTCTGCAGTATACGTGCCTATTCACGTGTACTGTATATATATATGTTACATTATGTTGTATTGCACAGTGTAATATATATATAATATATTCATTAATTCACCAATCACCACTCACCACCACCTCCCATCGGCGATTTCCCATCAAGCTCTTTTTTTCTTTCTTTTCAACCGCGATAACCTCTCCTGATAGATAATGCGAAAAAGCGCATTTTATTGTTTTTCAATAAAAGTTCTTTTTTGGTCGGCGACATTTAAACGTTTTTGAGGTATAGTCTCAATGCTTGTTTACTTGTAGTGTCCAATGGATTGCGTTCTCTGAAACAAGCTGATCTACGGCAAACTAGTAGAAAGCGGGAACAAAGAATAATTTGCTAATTCTTTTAGACAAATTCAAAATATAAAAAGAAATTCATTTTTTATTCAATAAACTCGCCAATTATAGAGAATTTATCATAATGGAGGAAAAACTTCGACAAATGGAGGATGAAATGAGTCGGTAAGAATGTAACCTCACTTTTTCGTTTTTCACAATTTTCATGAATATTATTGAGGAAAACTATAAATTTCTGTTTTAATACCTTTTATTAAAGTTTACTAAGCGTATTTTCAAAATTATAATATAATTTGCAGATTTGAAGCGGAGATTGGAGGGCAAATGGTGCCAGCAATGGCAAGGCCTGTCATCGGAGCTAACACCTACAATCAAGTAGCTAGGCAATTGCAACAATCCGATATGCCTTCTCCTGTTGTAACAGCAACAGCAGCATCATTAGCATTTCCTCCAATATTAGGCTTTCCACCACCACCACCACCACCTCCTCCACCAGCACCACCGCTTATGATTCCAGCTCAAGTGGCTAGACAAGGTTTGACGAATACAAATTCTAAATGCAAAAACTTAATAAACCCAGTTCTATTTCTTCAGCAGTATTCTGCAATTGTAAATCTTCTATTTTTCTAGGTGCAGTTCCCATTACCACTTATTCATCTCCTGCACAGATAAGTACTTCTTTTATATCAAATATAGAACCGATATTAAGTGCCACACCTAAAACCTTTGAACCTGCACCTGCAGCTCCAATTATTCATCCAGAAATAATTGAGCAAATCATCAATACCAAAATACCAGAAGATGATTCAAAAAAGAAACCAAAGGTAAAAGGTGTAAGTACAGCAGCGGAACTAGCCATAAGTCAAGGAAAAGCTAGTTCGATTATGGCAAATGCAAGTGCCGAGGAATCCCATCCAAAAGGCAAGGGAAAGAAAAATAAAAAAATTATCAGAATGGCAGGGGGTCAAACTTGGGAAGACCCTTCATTACTAGACTGGGATGAAGGTTAGTGGCTATTAGTAGCTTTGATATTGGATTTTATTGATTAACTATTTTAATTTTATAAAATATTTCAATATCACGAATAATGATTTGACGCCGGGAATTAGGCCGTGTTCTTGTTGTTTGATTGTAAGTTTCCTCATTTTATCATGTTTTCTTCCTCAGATGACTTCAGAATATTTTGCGGCGATTTGGGTAACGATGTCACTGATGAGATGCTTGTTCGCGTGTTTGGCAAATATCCCAGTTTCCAGAAAGCTAAGGTTGTGCGGGATAAAAGAACAAATAAGACTAAAGGTTTTGGTTTTGTTTCATTCAAGGATCCTCAGGACTTCATCAAGGCAATGAAGGAAATGAATGGTAAGTTTTTACTAAAATTACATTATGTTCTTATTTATGCGTTGAAAAAAAATTTTATTGTACCATTAATGAGAGATCGTGCATAATAGATATATATACTATATACGCTGCAAAAGGCTATTTTCATTTATGCGCATCCAGTCAGTTACTACTCGTTAATCTTTGATTTTACGAAGTTTTTACTATCATTCGATTTATTAAAATGCAATATTTTATAATCATAATTCTTTTCTTTCTAATTAATTAGATTTATGGTTGCATTCAAATTAAGTACATATAATTACTAGTAGAGGTTTGACCGGATCTCTTCTAAACATCATGTATCGTTGCTCAAGAATAAAAAGACATCCAAACATCTTGAATGATGAAATATAAAAATAATCTCGAACTTATAAATTGATAAATCTTTGAATTTTGAAATAAATATTGGTATCGCTACAACAAAAAATCTGCAACGTTCTCTTAAATAATACTGTAATGTATTATACTTTCTCCAGCTTCGTCAATACGATTCAGTTTTCATTTACAATACACATAACTACGATTTATCTATCTTATAATCGATAAATGAATAAGTAACTGATCATTTCAATATTCAAGACGTCGCACATGATAGTTGAAAGTAGCAGTCGAAAGTATTTCGTTACAGCGTACGATCGCCTTATTCGGTAGATTGAAACTATTTTCAATAAATGTAAAATATCGCATTTGCCGCAGATAAATAGGTCGGACAATGCATCGAGATCCAATGTACATCCAATGTACTAATGATAGTATAAAACAAATACATAAGTTGTTAAGTTCCAGCCCATCGTTTAGTCTAATCGATTGCTTGCAACTGCAGCTTGCAGTAAATTATATTGTATCGGGGACATGAAATGGTTTTTTCTTTGCAATATGTACGCCATATAGGTAACATAGGTAACATGCGGACAACATGCTGAAAATTCTATAAACAGAGTAAAGATAATCGTAGATTTACTCGTAATGCGTACAGTACTGCAAGTCGTTCTCTTATGTTTTGAGAGTAAGTTTTTTAAAATTAAGTCTGAGATCGCGAAAAAGCCGCTAACTTTGTGTTAACGAAGCTGATGATGTGAAAGAAAGAAGTAGGATCGCATCGTTGTCGTTTATTTGCCCGAAGGTCCCCATCCGTAAGATATAAACAATTGGGGTATAATGGAGTAGTGGCGTCGAGGTTGGTTTATGTTGCCATTTCTCAGCGCCACCCGATAGTTAGACTGATTGCTAGTTCTGGTGGAGGCTGAAGGCGACGACGATTCACCGTCGCTTCTTCGCCCAGGATCATCGCTCTTGCCGACGTCGGTCTGCGAGGAGCCTGAACCAATGATGTCAACCAATGCTGTATTTTTGAAACTACGCAACAATGACGACAATTAAGAAAAATGGAAAACAATTACACACCCGAAGCTGGTGGATGGTTGGCCCTGGGACTCATGTAGAGCACGGAAAAGGGCATTCCACCGGCGCCCCAGCCTCTCGACATAAACATGTCCTTTTTCGACGGCCTATCGGCGTTGGACAGAGCGACTGTTGAGCTTTGTTGTTGGAGTATACGATTTCTGGCTTCGGCTCCAGCCGTGTACGCTACCGGTACATCTCGCCAGATCTCTGAAGCTTCATCGACGTCCCGCACACGAATGGCTTGCAATCTGTAAATGATGCATAATCATTTGATCATTCATTCTTTTTTATCCGTTTTAAAGAGGGAATTAATGCGATCTCTAATACTCTCCGGATTGATCAATATGTAATAATACACACTTGTCGTATTCGGGTTCTTGTTCGAGGGCGTAGTCGCTGACAAGACGAGTCGAGTCTACGATTGGCAACAAGCCCCAGCATCGTTCTGTCGTTGGATTGCATTGAGATGTCAAAATCGCCGGTGCATTTCCCATTTCGTCCATGTGCCACGAGGCCTTAGGATTTAAAGACGGCGCACATTGGCAACTAGCTGTTAGTAGAACAACGAGGATTACCCGTTGAATGACATTTGAATTGGTTGTCCATTCTCTGCTCGGCATTCTCACTTTTAATTTGAGATTCGACGAGACCGGATACATGGATGATATGATATATATATGGATACACTGGTTACAAGCGAGATAATTAACCTGAAAAAAACGATTAATATCACATTTTCCAAAGTACAATGCACACACACGTGGTGTCTTTGAATTTGACAATAAGTTTAGGTTTTTTCGCACAAACGGTATCGTCGCGAAGTTTTGTTTTCGTAATTGTTTTTCTTTTCATAATTGTCGCAATGATCCGCCATCGCACGCGACGAAAGAAAGATCGTTTATTAAGAGTCAAAGAAACATTCGATTATTGATCGTATAGTGAATAAATACTGACGCAACAGTTATTGGTTTTTTCAAAATTCGTTAGCTATTTTATTATTTTATAATAAGAAGATTATACGCAGAAGTGAACAGTAGAATGGAGGGGCATACGGATGCTTGTGTTACTTGCGAAATATGTCGCCGAGGCAGTGTGCACGCGCGGAATGCGGGATAAAAATTCGGCAAATCGCCGGCTCGCGTGGGCGCTTCCGCGGAATCTCGGGGGCAAGTTCGCGGTGATCATTCGCATTATACTGCCCCTGTTCGGGCGAGGATATTACGTGAATTTCACTTTGGTTCTGTGCCGGACAGGTTTCGAGTCCGATCCAAGTGTTCTTTTCTGTCTCGCGAGAATGACTGCTTGCAGAGCTAACGCGGCTGACGTAGCTCACGTTTTCGCTGTCAATTTTTAATAGTTCACTTAGAATCTTTTATATTAAGATCCGTGAAATAATGCACGAGAAACTTGATGCCCCATCGTTGCATAATATTCAAATGCATCTATATATAATAAGTTCTTGTATATAGTATAAGTTGTACGCGTACGCACCGTGCATTTCGCGTGTATTTACGTATTGACACGGGATAAGATGGAGAGCGGACTATATGTCTGTAATTACGTTAGCTTTTCCCGATAGTGTAGAGAAAAAATCATATATCAATGAATTACGGTGCATGAGGCGAAGCAAGAATAAAATACGCAACAAAAAAACAGACAACTATCTGGAGTCATCGTAAGTGTCGCTTGCATAGGCGACGATTTGCGACTGCACGCGCTTGGCGGATGCGCACGGCATATCCTTATAGACGACGCGACAGCTATGACGATCTGTTGTGTACCGCTGCTTGGCACACACGCGAGACAATATAACATCTGTATTGGAAATGGTGGTAGTGCCCACTGATTTATCGGCTTCCGCCGACTCGTCATGAACCTTTGCTGTCAAGTTTCCTCGTCGTCGTCGTCGTCGTCGTCGTCGTCGTCGTCGTCGTCGTCGTCGTCGTCGTCGTCGTCGTCGGTGCCGCATCTGGGTGTATACATTGATCGACCGCGGAATGCGCGCCAAAGCTATTTTTAACGAGACCCGATTTATATTGAGATGCCGTTAGGCTCATTTAACCCGACGCGCGCCGCGTGGGCGAGTTCGCGAATTTTTACGAACCAAAGGATGTGTCGTTATTTGTTCTCGTTGAAAACGCCAGTTGCTGGAATCAAATGCACGGCTTTGAATTTATGCTCGTGCTTTCGCGCTCTTTGTGTGCGTGAGGGGCTCTACCGAATTTTCGAGTCATGTTTTTTAACGCACACGTTTTCCGACATCATTGGATCTGATTAAATGAGTTTTTTTTTATTAAGAAACGTCGGTTTGCGAATTCTTTGAAAACTGTTATTTCAACGATTTTTTCATAATTATTTCTTCTTCTTCTGAGGGTCAAACAGTTTTTTAAGTAATATGAAATTAGAAACAGAATAAACATTTTTATCGTGGGATTTTATCGTTTTAATCTGATTTACATACTATGTTGAAGATTCTGAAAAGCAGAAAATGCGTCATTCCCGACTGAGTGACAAGATCGAAGACGCCATTATCGTCTATATAAACTTGGTTTTGTCACAACTGAAATGTATATATGAAAGTGGACAAAAAGAAGAAGTTTTATTCTTGAACATTTTGATTCACACTTCCAGCCTTTTTTAGTCTTATGAACTAATTTCTTACATAAAGCGGATTATTTTTATCTTCCTCTTTTCTAATTAAGCATCCTGACTCACTATTATATTTATTATTCTTAAACTGCTAAAAGTGACTAATTTTTTTATTAAGAATACATAATAATTATGTATTATTTATATGTAAGCAGCATTTTTTATTCTTACATATAACGCTTCTTTTAACATTATGATATTATTGAATTCGCTCGCATCAAAGAAATTGACTTTATTAAGTTAAAACTAGTTAGTTTTGTCAATTTAATACATTTTTTCGTACTATTCTGGTTATTATGAACATGTTGATCGATTTAAATAATTCTTTTACATTTAATATTCAGATTGTAAGCAATCTGATGTATTACGTTTTAGTCGGAGTATTTTTAGCTGCCTTATCATTTATAAATATAAACTTATATTTTTATATTAAGTTTACAAATATACTATTGTCACGTATATATTTGAATTCGTTCTAGTAAATTATTATACCTGTAGTGTAGTACCTAAATATATAATAGAAATTTTATAAAAATGAGTCCGTAGAGGTACAAGGTGAAAAGAGCATAGCCGTCAGCTGATACCACGAGAAGATTTATCGTGTGACATCGAGAATATGGTTAAAAAAAAATATAAAAACATAAAAATATAAAAATATAACACGTAAAGTATGTACGTAAAGTATATCGAGGATGTATATCGAGGATGTATATCGAGGATGTATATCGAGGATGTATAGGAGGCGTGTAAATTTAATTGCAGTATAGTTTACTTTGTTTACGAAGAGTATGAAATTCACGAGAAAAATACTCTTATACTATTGACTGTGATAAAAGCATATTATTAGATTAAAAAATGCTATCGAATTGCTATATAGGATCGTTTCTGCTAGGAAAATTAATTTGCTTGATATACTGTTGTGTAATCGTGTGTAACTTAAATTTGAACAAAACTCCTATTTCTTTTGTATATTGCGATTCGCAAACAATAGCGCGCAGCAACCTGTTGATGGAAAAATTCAATTCTATAGACGAGTAGTACTTGAAGTATTTACTTACCTAACGTTGAGGTGGACAAATGCGTATCCTCCACCGTACCTTCTTCAGCAAGAGGCAATGAATCGAAGAGAAAAAATATCGAATGAATCTGCAATAACAGCAGCGTTGGTAATTCCGCTCGTCGCACACGGTTTTTAGGCACGTGAAAGTAAGAGAAGAGATCGTTCGTTCGTTCGTTGATGTTGCGTTATGTATATCCGTGTCGTGTCGCAGGATATACTCGTTCCGGTGTGCGGCTGACTTCCGAGTCGGGCCGACTACGACCAAGTGCGTCGCGTCGAGGTGCGTCCCGGCACTTCATTCAGCACCCCCTACCCCGCTGTAGAAAGAGCGCGCGCCTTTTACTCCCGCTCGGGCAAGTGACTATGAAACGCCGCTGCCGCTGTCGTCGCCGCCGCCGAGCTTTCAAAAGTCCCTCCCCCACCGCTACTCAAGACCAATCAATTTATCTACAATATCGCGACAGCGACGACAACAACGACACAACAACGACGACGACAACGACGACGACAACGACGACGACAACGACGACAACGACGACGACAAAGACGACGACGATAACGTTTACGAGGCGACAACGGTACTCGTATGTACAAGGCTATAAGGGAAGAGCACGAGAATCTTAGACGCATTGTCAAGAGCAACCGCATATGTATTCCGCAGGCCAGTTGCTATCTTCATTTTTTCCCTGCATTCTTCCGTCTGAGACGTCATTTTATCCACTATTTTATTATCGCTCTTCGTTATAGATGTTCGTACTTAAAGTTTTGCCTATGCATTAGTCGCGATAACTAACGCAATCGCACGAGGACGGACGGATTGAGGGTGGAGTATCCGAAGAATGACTATTCGTCGGAGTGGTTTTATAGTGCGCGCTCTTTGATAGAGGATTTGGCAGGGAGGAGTGGCAAATATTTTTTGACTCATCGGTTAAAATTGTATAAGGTGAAGTGTAAGAATGCAAATTTTAAAGCTCGACGGTTTCTTCGAAATTCCTTGACGATTTAACTTCGGTATTTTTTGCTGTGAATTCATATTCAATAGATTTTATTTATTCGAGATTGTTGACAATATTTTGAGAATTCGCTATTGAATAATAATAACATTCACAATTAATTATATCAATTATTCATTTTATTCCGATACAAATTATAAATATTTTATGAACATAACGTACATAAATCATGAAATTATATAAGCTATTCCAGAAGCGCGTAATTATAACGTACTGTAGACGAGTCTAGCAAGTGAATATTTTTAATAAGAAAACTCATTTACAAGTGAAAAATTTCAGTTCAGCTGAAGGACTTTTTGAATTAACACGATGTTTGTAATAATGACTTACAAATGCTGATCGATAAAAATACAAGTATTTTTACTAAATTTTCATTTACCACAATATTTCATTATTTCAAATATCCTGATAAATATGTAAGAACTATTACCCAATAAGTTTATTGACTTCTAAAATATTAATGGAATTTTGAAATTTTATTTTCATAATATAATTGAGCTTATTGAAATTTTTAAATTAAACTTATTATTAATGATCTAAATAAAATACTACAATAGGTTTCTAATTCGGTGTATAACTTTAAGTTTGAGGGATGTGGATCGAAGATATATTAGATTGATTATTTATCACCATGTGGTGAAGCTACTCTTATCGATGATTTTCATTGCAATTGACTTTTTTCATATAAATGTTCGATAATAAAATTAAATAAAATTACGAAAATCGAAGATTAACCAAAGAATGTATATCTTGTGTCATAAGGTGGTCAACGACATATCTATGTCGTTGTTAAAAGCTTGACACGGAACTGGGCCTAAATACTATTACTAACAAAGGATATTTTAAAGTCTATGTACAATATTCAGAATTCCTTAAGGTAAAGATGAAGATTCATATTTATCGAATATGTTGATCAGAAAAGTTGTTATGAAAATTTGTGAAGCATTTGAATGATTTGAAATAAAAAAGTTTATTTATTATTTTTATTGTAATACGCAGATAAATATATTCGTGTATTTTTTAATTTATTGTTGTTTACTTGCTTATGTAAATAAATTTGCATTACTACTCTTTTAAGAATTTCAAATCTAATCCGTCACGAACATATATATATATATGTATGTATATAGATCTACTTTTGGTTTTTACACTTTATTAGAGATTTTTTCATTTCTTTAAATGAACTAAATTCTCAGATATGTCATAGCCATTAAAATTCAATATTTTTTCCTTCATTTAAAATTAGTATTTACACATTTTTTAAATTATTTTCGTAATAATGATAAATCTCTGGCAATTATTCAAGTTCAGATCCGCCTAGAGTAACGACTCTGTATTTTTTTTCAATTTCTTTGCCCTTATAACCTCTATACATCTACGTTATGTCTCGTACTAATAAAACATTATTACATAAAGTCTTTTCTCTGTGGAAGTTAGGTTTAGTCCTTTTTCTGCAAATCCTCTCATTTTTTTGCAACGAGTTCTCTTATATTTATGTATTTTAAATGATCTGTGCAGCCGTGAACTAAACTTGCAAAGTTGACAAATGAGCGAAGATTTAATGATGTTTTGAAAGACGAATATTCGTTCAAGTATAAATATAACAGGTTGCCATATGGAACGATAACGAAAAATAAACAGTTTGTTACGGGTATCTTAATATCATATGGTCGTTGGAATTATAAGCGAGGGACATAAAACGATTACAAATAAGCGTAATCGTATGCAACTTAACGATAACTAATTGATTAAAAATAAGGGATCATATAAAATGCGATTCGTTAAAAATTTGATTAATTTTGCTTTACTATGAGTTAATATACAATGCATTATAAACTTTTATATTTTAAAAGATTTTAAGAGTTTTTCTAATTAACTTGGATGATATGACAAAATATACTTTGTAGTATTATACTAATAATTATTAAAAACTTAAACATTATCGTACTATCAAAGTTGCTTGAAAGAAGCAGCAATAGATAAAATTTCGAACCCAGTAGCATGAATCAAAATTAGTCCGACGCAACAAGTAGTTATGGCAAACGTGAGAGCACACTTTAAGCTTATTTGAGTAATATACAACACATACGACGGCCGTATATGAATCACGTAAGCGAATGACAATGGCAAAACCCATGAATAAGTTCACGCCAATTTGCGTTTGTCGTACTTCCAATTTTAAGCAAGCTTCTCAAAAGCTGAAAAGCAAAAAAGCTCAAAAGCAAAAAAGAAATTAGATTATTTATTATTTTAACGTGGAAAATAATTTTAATTAGCTACAAATCTTACCTTAATTATCAAGCATAACTATATTTATGGTTTCCGCATAAATATAATGATTTTACATTAAATTCCGATGTTTATTAGCTTATTATTTAAAGGATTTGTTGCCGCTATGAATGTAGTTGTACACAATACACGAGTTTATTCGTAAAATCCACTGTTTTTATGTTAATAATGATAATAACTAACATTGGCCTAATTCTCAGAATATACAATTTGCTTGTACCTAATACATGTGTTTTGAACTTAAATAATAATAATAATAATAATAAATGCTAATATAGATTAACCTATGCTTCTACGAACTTATTGATTTTCCAAAATAACTCCTACATCCATTAAAGTATATTGTATTGTAATATTGTTCTGTAATATTGCATTATTCTGCATAATCAGTCTTCCAATGGAAAAGGTATAATACTAACTAGGTATAATACTAATATTCTTATGATGACATTTTCTATTTTTTTTTTCTTAAACATAAAAAAAAGTAAAATACGACGAGTGGCGTCGCTGCTTATGCTAGAGTTTTATGCAAATTGCTCTTTTCAAAAAGGATTATACTTTTTCAATTTTCGAAAAAAAAAAACGTTTACTATAATAAAATGCTTATTCAATCTTTTCTCAAATCGGCTAATTTCTTAATAGGCGCGCATCGTTTGCGAAGACGTTTAATTTCTGCATTCCTCTTGAAAAAGACAACTTTTTCGCGGACCTATGATAATGTAAATGAGCTTATTAGCGCTGCTATCTTAGCATCAAAAGCCAACAGGGCAAGTCTTTGAGCAATAGCTTCCAACTGTTTTTGCAGTAGGGTTCAGGACAGACTTGAGTGTTCTAGAAAAATCAGTAAAGAATGAGAGATGCTCGTGAGATGTGTCGCAGAAATGATGAACCACTGAACGGATATATGAGGTGAGCGCGAGCCCCAAAGGCACCCGTTGGAACATTTTCGACGGTTGAGCTGTTACGGGTAAGCTGCACCCCTTGATCAAAGTTACACTTCTGATCTGCGATATACAACGTACAGACTAGGCGTGAACACGAGTTTAATCAAGTTCTAATCAGTCTCCGAATTATGTTGTCGCTCAAACTAGAGTTAATTTTCAACTATAATGACGTTATTATAGTTGAAATCCATCTAGACAGAGTTTGCGAAGGCTTATCGAAGCTTTTGGCTAAATCTCGCTGAAGTAACACAAGTTTGCATCGAAAACGCAATGGTATTTGAATTTGTACGCTGACATTACGCAATGGAAAGGTAAGGAGGAATGTAAGGACATTCCTTAATAAGCCACATTAGATTTACACTGAATATTTTCAATACAATGTTTACGACAGAATTATCTCTGTGTTATAGTACGAAACGCGTCACAATTTACACTTAGGATAAACTTCCCACAACGTTCGTAACGGACATTTTTTGATAACAGCGATAACACCTGTTCATCCATAAACAGATCTTTCAGCTTTATTAAAAATGACATAATTACTTGTTTATAAGTACTTTCTACGACCCTTTGTTATCGCTGTTGCCAGGCTCACCAAATATCAAATATGATAACAGAGATAAGCAAAAAAAATTCTATCAATAAGTAGTTATAACGTTGAAAATTATTATTAATTCACACATATTTTTTAAATGTTAAAGAATTTTATTTGCACTAAGGTATCTGACAAAAGTACAATTACATAATTGTGAGAAATATCTAAGTCTGGCTTTTATTTGAATGATTCCAGGAAGGTACGTTGGATCTCGTCCTATCAAATTAAGAAAAAGCAGTTGGAAGCAACGCAATTTGGACTCTGTAAGGAAGAAGGAAAAAGAAAAACAGAACTTGATTGGTCTATTGACAGGACGATAGAATTATATTTAAAGAGTGGTAAATTATGTCTTTTAGTTTAATTATAAACTATACAAATCTGTAAAAAAACACTCCCTTTCGAAATTATGTTAAATCTTTGATTGTTCACCCTCGCAAGCTTATTATTATTATTAATAATATAGTATCAATATAGGTTTAAAAATGTTTTCAACAAAAACTTTATACAACACAAATATTGGGTACGACCAACTAGGTAGCGTGCAACTGTACGCTATCTTGTAGCATAAATGTAATAAAAATAAAGACAAATTTTAATTTTTAGGAGTAGAAAAGAGAAAAGGGAAGAAATACATTATTGAATGATTAAAAATATAGAAAGTTCCATTGAGCTAGCTGAGTTCATATAATTTTTCGAGGAATAAATCCCGACTAGTATTGGATTACTTTGTCTAAGCTTGTGTGTTACAGAATATGCCAAGAGAAATATGTCAATGTAAATACTACCTTTTAAATATTAACTTGTAAATATTACCTTACGTTTACTTGAAACATGTTAGAAGCTTATCATATAAATAAATATTTAGAAAAATCTAAACAATTACAAAACAATTATTTTTAAACACATTTACGACAATACCAGACGCGAGCTTTTTTCTATTCGAATACAAATGTAACACCGATCGCGCATATCGGGCATGGAGTAAAGATTAAGGCCAGAGAAATACTCGTCAAATTCTTAATTACGTTTGACCAACCCTCTGAAACAATACGCTGCTAGGCTCCTTAGGGATACGTATACTTTCTGTTCATGCGAATTTGTTATTTTGTTGTCCTTTCGCCCTTTTCCGCATTCAGTTCACGAGAATCATTCATAATATGAGTCAAGAGCAAATCGAATATCCGAAACGCTCGATCCAACAATATAACCTACGAATTTCCGTTACTTTGAATCGTATCTAAGATATAGTAAATATCTAACTGCACGTAGTATGCACGTAGTATGCACGTACCAGGCACGATTTTCTATAATATATATATATATATATAAATGCATATAGGAATAAGGTTCATAAAGTGTTAGATCTTCGAAGATAATTTTGTTACACAAAAAAGGACTCGAATGAGCAAATTTGTTGAAAATTTCATGGAAATTGAATTTTTTTAAACTCTTGTATTGTTTTCGTCAGAAATGCTCGATCGCGTCCTCGCACCTCGCTAGGAATTATTGAAAATTTGAAGGAATGATTCGTTCACAATTCATAAAAAATAATTTAAAATTCATAAAAAAACGTGCTGCAGATGTTTATTTCGAAAAGAGCTATCTTCGCGATATTGTGGCAGCAATCAATCTTGATTACGAATCAGGTGCGTTAATTTACAGAGAAAATTAGTAAAAATGAGCGAAGATGAATCGGTGTACGAAGCCGACGAATCCGTTTCTAGCGAAGACCAAAATCCTTTAGGCGTAAGTAGATGATGTGATCAAAATATCGTCGTTCCATGGTTAAACATACGTGGGGCGATGTTGAAAATGTGGTTATTCGATAGCTTCGAAGCCCATTCGATATCTTATTTAATCTTACATGTACGTGTCGATAATTTGCGGAAAGTCGTACGCCGGTGGGCGCAATAAAGCAGGTGAACGTCACGGTTTCGGCCGTGCTTTGCTGCCTAATGGTGACATATACGAGGGCGACTACTGCAAGGGACTTCGACACGGACGTGGAGTGTACATTTGTAAAGCCGGTGCCCGATACGACGGTCAGTGGCGCAGAGGCTTCAAACACGGCCAGGGCAGCTTCGTTTACCCGGATGGCAGTCGATACGAAGGTGATCGATCGCCTATGAAATACATTTGAGGATAATAATAATATAATAAATCCGCGAACGGTCCCGCACGAGGCTCCTTCATTGTTCTTAGTGTATTAAGTAACTCGTACATATAACTCGTGTTTGTAATAATGAAGAATTGGTGAAAATTCTCAAGGCGAATGGAAGCGTGGAAAAAGGTGCGGCTTTGGAGTCTATTACTATCGCAACGGGGACGTTTACGAGGGTGCATGGCGACAGGACTGCCGTCACGGTCTCGGATATTACACTTACGCCAATGGGGGTGATAAATTTCACGGAACCTGGATCGCTGACCGTATGCAAGGAGCCGGAGAGTTAACTCATCGAAGGCATCGCTTTCACGGTTGCTGGGAGACGAATCTGGTCGATCTGCAGTCACTGCTTTCTCTAACCTTTTCTCTAACCCTTTCTCTAACCTTTTCATACTATGCATTCGATCAGTTTTCATTTCAACGAGTCGTTACATTATTGCTCGAGTCGCACACTTGTTTCAAAATCTTCTCATTCTTAAAACCCATGGAGAGCTTGGAGAGCTTTTATGGGGAGCATTTTAACGATTTATCTTTAAAATACAGCCGTTGGGACGAGGCTGTTACGTATTCGAAAATGGCAGTATGCTCCACGGTTACTTCTTACACATTCGAGATGCATACGACAACGACTTCAATGTCAATGAAACTGATGAGAATTCGACGATGAGACGAACTTTCCCTTTAAACAGAAAGGTCCAACGAAACTTATCTTAACCATAATACGCAAGTAGATAGGTACCCGCAGTATTATCGTTCGCAGTCGCGAAAATCATATAAAAATCATTCAGCCTCCGCATTTGAAATCCCAGTGCAAGCAACGCGAAACCGAAAGCTATGTATAACCAACGAAAAGCAACTCAAAGCGTCTCTACAATGCGCTTATAAGATAATCGCTTTGAACGCTCCCGTATTCATTGAAACCGCTCGTTACGCGAAAACGAGAGGCAGAGCGATTGATTCGAGCTCGTCTTATGTGCAAATGTACACATAAATACATACATATAAATATATATTTAGGAACCGGTTGCTGCCGAGAACAAGACAGAACGGGAAAAGGACGCCACGACCGAACTGAATACCGTTCCTCTGAAAAAACGAGTAGTTGCGATTCATTGGCGGTCTCGTTGCGTCACCGCGTACAGTCCTGATCTGATGCCGATCGAGCCTACTGCGACACTCGAACGTGGGGTAATATTTTCAATTGGAGTATTTCAATTTGAGTATTTCAATTTGTAATAGAAGCGATTACCAATCGAGTCTGCGTAAAGCACAAGTAACGCTTCGACGCTACTGCGTTGACGAGAGATTCAGCGATATTAAATATTCGTAAAAGCCTAACGCGACATCGGCGCGTTATCGATGAATTCTCAATATTGAGATGCACAACTGTCGGTTCTGTTTCCGCTTCTCGTTAAATTCGTTTTCTTTCATCCGCGACTGAAGCTACGGAAGCTACGCTACTTTTCCCCTACGTATAGTACACATAACTTTGGAGCAAAGTGAATTTTCATCGGAAAGAGACACTTCCGTTTCGTGACTGGCACGTCTCTGTCGCTTTCACATTAGCGCATAATATTGCTCGAAATGTTTGCCTGTCAACTCTGTATGTGTGTGTGTGTGTGTGTGTGTGTGTGTGGGCGCGCGCGCGCGACACATACACGTACACAGCTGACAGTTTCGATAAATCTATAGAAAAGCTCAGAATATAAGGTTTCCGAGTAAATGATTTGGATCTTGCGTTAGCGCCCGGAGTTGATAATATATTGATGCAACCGTGAGGGTAGAAGGATATCGCATAAAACATTCAGAAAATAGCGGAAGTCGTTGGAAATATACATAAGAGCTCCTTACTCCTTACTCCTTACTCCTTACTCCTTACTCCTTACTCCTTACTCCTTACTCTTGTTATTATAGACCTCTCGGCCGCATTAGTTCTAACTTTGAATTATTTGCCTTTGGAGGAAATCTCATATCATTTCTTATAATATATTAAAAGAAATTTATTAAAATAACTTTACCGCATGTACAAACTAGGTAATCGTACAAAAGAGTGCAATGTACTTTAATAGAGTTTTTTCCACCTATTACGATATATGACGATATAGCGTTTTTCTTACTCATTGTTCATATACTCGGTTATGAGAGTGCTTTAGAGTACATAATATTAGGAGAAAATGTTTCCAGATATCAGTAGAGACTCTGAGCGACGTGTGCGTAGAAACGGATGAAGAGACGCTGACAAAATACCTGAAAAAGGATGACGACGAGGACGAATACGAGGGCGAATACGAAGGCGAATACTATGCGTAAAGCAGGAAGAGATCGACGAGCAGTTATGAAGTATAGCTAGACAGGGAGTAGGACGCTCACCAATCGTTTTCTTTCTACCTAGTGAGACGAACTTCCAAAATCTTCAAAGCTAGAGTGCGTTCAATCAAAGAGAACGTCAAATTTTAATCGAAAGGGCTCGTGTCATCCAACTATTGCATATTAATAGTAATATATATATAATAGCTTAGCTAATTAATCGATTAGCTAAGGCATTGAAGTTTTGAAAAAATGTTCAGTGAATTTAACCCAGGCTGGACCCTTTAATAATTAAGCAATGCTTAATGCTTCAGATCGTAAAGTTCTTCGACTGCCGCTACGTCGCTTTTTCATTAGCATTAATAACATTCCTTCTTTTATGGATCTATAATAGATCTATAAAAAATTATTATAAATTGATTTTAATATATCATATATTGCCGATTTTCCATAACATCCCGAATCGTGTATGAGTAATCAATAACTGTAATAATAGTAATCGATAAAAGTAGTAGTCAAATGAAGTCAAAAGAAAGAATACGTATGAATTACTCATTGTTCAACTCTTCTTCAACGTTCCACTGCTATTTCACTTAAGCTCATATTAATCCGAATGTCATCGAGAATGTGTCGTTCGAAAGAACGAGGAATTTCGGCCAATCGATCTTTCTATTAGCACTAGCGATGTATCGCTTTATACGTGCTTCTTTAAAATATTTCATTTTCACGCCCATCCACGAATTAGAAAATCTTGTTCAAAGGACGAAACTGTTGAGATTATGTGAATTCAATCCGACGTTAAAGTTTAAAGTTTCACGAAGCTAAACCGAAGTGTATTAATGATATCAAAGTTATTCAATCGATTGAAGAATCACTGCACAACAGCATATCACTGCTAACTCTAACAAAATTAAACAGAAAAATGTATTGTTAGAAAAGCAATATAAGTATGGTTGAGTATTTTGAAAATTTAACATACTGAAAAATTGTGCTATTGATCATTATTTTTATACTAATAAAAAATAAAACATTTATTACTTAAAGATCAAAGTCTTTTTATTAGATACGTCATTACGTATCATGTTGTTTTTTTTTAAACTGTAAGAAAAGTCAGCAGAATACATTAAAGTACTGAATTACAGGAATACGCAAATGGAATTTGTGTACAATGTAATTGCACTGACATAAGGCATTGGATCATGATTATTTACATCTTTATGTTTTTTTATACACACTGACAAATTCATTAATAAAATTACTGAAATACGTTTACTTGAACGTGGCGTGCAAATCCTCGCTTTCTAAGCTTTTCATAATAATAGCTTAATCGAACAAATCATGAAATCTGTAACAAAATTACAATTTTGAAATCATTCACAAGCACATATTAATAACTCTACTTTAAATACATATAATGAATGATTTATTTGACTTATTAGTCAATAAAATACAATTTATTTCATATTGCAGTTGCATAAGTGGCTAATACAGATATTTCTGCTTTTTCAATCCAAAGCGTTATTTATTTTTTACGGTAAAATGAGGACACCGTAAATTTGGATTTTTTCCTTTATTAATAGTGTCAACAATTTTGCTATCAAGTACATTTGTTCGCGGAGCTCCAAATAACCGGCAATCTACTCTACTCCAGAGTCCATTGTACTTAACTTTTTTTAACTGAACAATTTTAAATTAACTAATTATTATCAATTTTAATAAAGACATTAGCAGCAGCTCTTTCATCTTTAACCAAGCTGTACTTCCGAGGTGCAAAGACCTTGCACACATTAACAATAGCTTTTTTTACATTGCACTGAAATGAAAATGGAAATTAATATAATAATAGGTGACCCTACCTACTATTATTATTTTATTTAAATGTAAGATGCCTTTTTGATAATCTTTTTGATAATCAGCTGATTATACAATAAACACATGATATGTATCTACATACAAAAAGACTGTAAAATATCGCAATTAAGACAGGAAAAATAATAAAAAAAAGTCCAATTATAATGTTCAATCTCTCTTAATCTTATAGGTAAATATAAATTTAAAATGTATTCATCTTATAAAAGATGTATATACCGTAGATATCAATTTCTAAGGCATATAGAAATTTGTTTTTACATTATCTAATTTGGGTGTCTACTAGGTTAGTTAATTACATTCTTGTTATACTAATTTAGTTTACAGTCTTCACTCGCGTTTCACAATAAATATAATTTGTTTTCTTGTATATAATTTATAAATTTTTAAATACTTCATTGGATTACTTTCTTCTTAAAATTTATCGGCATTTCTATTCTAATTTACATAAAAACACCAATTAAAAAGAATAAATTTATAAAATAATGAATAACTTAATGAAAATCGGAGTTAGTGTATTGAGTATTAATTCAATAATGCAAATTTAATAATCACTTACTTAAGTTAATGTCACTCAAGATTCTCAGGTACATAAATACAGTCTATAATTTTGTGCTTATTTTTATCACCCTTACTTCACATCTCGTTCAATGAATATATTTTTATTTAAAAACAGTTCTTACTTAAAAAAATATTTAAATAATAGTAGTACTAAAGAAATCAAATTCAAGTTTAATTTACAGGATTTCGAGTATGATTCTTTAAGATAATATAAGTTGTTAAACAATTGAGAAAGTCCCATTTGATCATAAAAAAGTTTATAAAAAAATATTTTATATGACTTAGATTTACATAGATATAAAAGTTTCTATTCCAATAATACACTTGCTAATGTAACACTGCAGATGCAAACTATCGTAATAGCTATACAAATGTAGGATGCAGTATTTAACCAAAATGCAAATAAGTACAATGTTTTATTACAGTATTTACCAAGAGCTGGATCATAATTTGGTTCATATTCTTTATAAACCCACATAGAACCTAAAAATAAAAAAAAACTAAATAATATCGCAGACAGAACAATAAAGAATTTAATAAAGAATTTAATAATCGTTATCTTCACCTATAATGAACCATCCAGTAATGAAACAATCTATTAAAGTTTTTGTAGAAGACCGTCGTATTCTTTCTTCTTCTTGTTGATTTCGTACTTTTGCAGACAGATCGAGTAATTGGTCAAATATTCCAAATACACCTCCTACTAGTAGGTAAACAGGAATGTATTCGCTTTGTGGACAATCATATAAATAAAGGCCACCAATAATTATCATACACAATGGAATTGCCATAGTAATACCTAATATTATTGTAAATCCAACTGAAAGAAATTAAGATTATGGTATTAATGAATTAATCAAAGCAATTTTTTTTAAACTAATAGTCACGATAAATACTTGTGCCTAAAAGTAAAACTAATATATTTTGCAAAAAATCGAATATTCCTTTGCGACATCTACGGGCTTCTCTTATTTGACCAAAAAGCGATTCGTACGATGGTGGGGGAGCTATAACAAATTAGATTCCTGTTGGATTTCTACTTTTGATACTCATTCTTTGTACGATATTTGATAATCATTTAACTTTTAACCTTAGATAATTACCATTGGGATCGATAGCTTCCTCATACGATGGTGGTGCTGCACTAATTCCCCATATCGATGGCTGATCAGGAGGTAGATTATTAGTATCCACCCTAACGGAAACAGCAAGTTGTACATCTTGTACATCGTAAGAATCAGAGTTTGAGTTGAAAGTCATTCCTTCTGGCATTGGACTAGCCTGCTTATATCCAACAAACTAGTACTTCATTTCTTTGAATTAGCAACTTGGTATCATCATGATCTGCATACTTCTATTCACCTATGAAACTAGTCAAGATATTATGATGTTGAAGCATTAAAATTGTTTAAAATATTGTAGGTTACAATTGTACTATGAATTTTTAAGAGATTGGGTTATAAAACTGTTGAAAGTTGACATGATGTACTCGTTTAACTGAAAAGGTGTAATTGAAATTGGCTGTAGTAGAAGCAAAGAAGCGTTGGAATTACAATTTATCGAAGCGTACGAGGAGGTTCTGTAGCAGAAGAGAATTAGAAAAAGACAGTATGAGACAGTATGAGCCACGAAGATAGATCCGCACAGAGGCGGAAAGCCGTATCTTAAAGCGAGGGACCCCGAGACCACAAGTACCCAGCCCGATCAAGGGAGTCGCTGCGATCCGATTGTGCGACGCGATGGTCTAAGTCGGCAGGTAGCAAGCGGTCGATAACGTACCCGTTGGATCATAACTATTAGCGGAATCACGTTAAATGAGAAATTCAATATTACAATGCTATTAAAAGTTCATAACAATATTTGAATATCAACATGATATTCTCCAAATGTAGAATCAAATCATGCGTCAAATCAAATGAAATAGTTATGATCCAACGGGTACGTTATCAACCGCTTGCTACCTGCCGACTTATACCATCGCGTCGCAGAATCAGATCGCAGCGACGCCCCCGGTCGGGGTGCGTACTCGAGGTCGGGGTGCCTCACTTTAAGATAGGGCTTTCCGCCTCTGTGCGGATCTATCTTCATTTCTTCATGTTGATTTTGGTATGAGCAACGACAGCGGCAACGAAGATAGATACGGATAGAAGTAGAAAGCCCTATCTTAAAGTGAGGCGGCCAGACCTCAGTACGCACCCCGACCAGGGGAGTCGCTAGGATCTGATTCTTTGACGCGATGGTACAAGTAGCAAGCGGTCGATAAAGTACCTATTCAGATGATAATTTTTAGCTAAATCACGAGCGTTGAAATTTTTTCAATTTTGTAGATGATGGTTCAAATCCCACCAAATTTTCCATTTTTTTTCTTTTTTAAACAACAGATACTGATTTATTTTTACGATTTAATGCGTAAAAATAAAAATGTTTCATATTTTAGCTTATAAAAAACAGAAATTATTAATTAATCTAACAGGTTTCCTCACTACCCAAGAGGTACTGTTATCAGCGCGTTGGACTTTTTTTAGTTTAATTGAAAATATAAAAAATGTGGAGTCCATCGCCTTCCATCAGGGAAAACACGACAAAGATAATTGTAAAATTAAAATTGAAATTATACTATTATTGAACACACATTTTTCCCTGAAGGCAGCCCTACTAAAACCACAAAAATCTTTGACAAAAATCCTAAAACATATATATATATTAAATGAATTAAATTATTTATTAAATTATACACGATTAGGCACGAGCAATGTAATCATTAACGCGTACTGTAAATTCCTACGAAATTGCATTACGGTAGGATTATCATTATGCCCTGATCGCGATCTCATTGTCCCAAAAAAATTTTCGAGTTTGTCTTGGTTTAATCGCGAAGTTAATAAATAACCATTCGTTTCTTTTAACTCATCCCATAATTTTAAGGTTCCGTTAATTGTTAAAATTAAATTGTTAAAACAATCTGGACTTTTAACTCCAGATATTTTCCGTTGCTCGAGCCACGGTATTGCTTCGCGTAAACATTGTTGCACCTGAGGGTTTTCGCTTGATAAACCGCGCTTTAAAGGTTTGCAATCGCGGAAGTTTCTAGCGTTCAGGCAATCAAACAAATCGCTTAACATTTTACAAAAATTTCCCGTCGCAATTGCTGCTGGATTTTTTAAATCACCCGAAATAGCACTGGCCATTAATCCCGCGTAAACTGAATTACTAAAAACTTGTGTGGCTAAACTTACATTCATTTGTTCAAAATTATTAGGATTTAAATGTCGGTCTGTTAATTTTGACGCGGATTTACAAGACTTAAGCCGTTCAATATCTCTTAATTGGCGAATAGCACGCCAAGAAACCGTATCATTGTTAATATTTATGTCATGTTTAAGTAAATTATTACGAATACATTTAAAGATATGAGGGCTATCAAAAGTAAACGTGATTTTACGATTAAACAGTTGTAAAAACGGACGATTTTTATCAATATTTAGCAACGCTATTGCCTTTTGGTCAGTAGTTCCTTGATCGCAAGCCATGTGACGAACTTTAAACCCGATTTCTTCAATTGACTCTAATACGCCTCTAATAATAGTATACAATTTTTCTCCCGGAACTGGACCATCGCTTGGAAAAAACATTAAAGGCTGTTTCCAATTATAGGACAATCCAGCTATTAAAAAAACTAAAACGGATTTTGCCATTATCGGCTCGCGTTCGCCATAGTCGCCTAAATCATGGTAACCTTCAATATAATCATCTTTGATATTATATTCAAGTCCGGGCCGAATACTCATTTCATCCCACATTAATACCGCGTCTTTTTCAAACTCCGATTTACTTTCTAATTTAATTTTTAATTGTTTTAACAGATTTGAATTAGTTCCCGGTTTTAAATTAATGATAATAACCCATTTTCTAATCGTGGAAGTACAAGGTAATGCATGTTTTTGCTGATCTCTCAAATAATAAAAACCTTTCGGAGATTTGTAATAAAAGCCTAAAGCAATTTGCTTTTCGCTTTCATTCCATTTCCTCTGCTTATCATGATTTAATTGCATTTTAAAGTACGATAAAACACTATTATTTAAATATTTTGACGCGGCATTAACGAGTTGTTGCTTAGATAAATTTAATTGCGATTGCTTTTGACGCTCTTCGATTCTTAATAATTTTTGTCTTAGTGACTTATTTTCGCGAACAAGTTCTTCTCGTGATTTTACTTTTTTTGATTGTATAGAACGGCTATCATGAATTTCATTTTCAACTACGGCTCCAAAATGGAACAATTCCAGGTTTCGGCATTCTTCGCGAAAATGTATGTATAAAATCGGTAGCAGAAAAGTAGCTTATTAATTAAGCTCTCTTGGTTTGAAGGATAAGGATTTAGATATAAATGGTTGAACTATACATTTTGAGAATATTGTATTGATTTGAAAATGTTTTGATCAATTCTTATAATAATTAGCATGTAAATCATTAGCTAAAATAATGGTTATCATCTGAATAGGTAATTTATCGACCGCTTGGTACTTGTACCATCGCGTCAAAGAATCAGATCGTAGCGACTCCCCTGGTCGGGGTGCGTACTGAGGTCTGGCCGCCTCACATCAAGATAGGGCTTTCCGCTTCTATGCGTATCTATCTTCGTTGGTACCGGTGATTGCCTTCGCTGCGTGTATAGTACAAAAGTTCAATACTATTTAGTATAAGTATACTGTATAATACTGTATAATACTGTATAATACTGTATAATATTGTATAATACTGTGTAATACTGTGTAATACTGAGTAATACTGTGCGCGGCAGCGTGGCTGACCATGTACTGCTGGATTCACTTGCTCTTAGCTCGTCTTCTATTCGAAAAGAAACGCACACGCAGGGCGAGCCGTCGTACTTTTCGCCGGCAATGAGTCAGGTCTCTCGACTCGACCACTCGACGAGCGTCGCTGACACCTACCCGCGCGCACTGTCTTTCTCGCACTGATATTTCATGCAACGAGAATACCCAGATCCGGACGTTCTCTCCCGAGTCGCCTACAATAATCCTCCTACAATATTCCTCCTACAATAATCTACTGCAACTACTATTACTAGTCTCTCGCTTTCAACTACTCAACTATGCGCGCCAAAGACTGACACACCTAAGACACTCCTGTCAATGTACAATTCGAAAGCCCTGAACCGAATAAACGCGAGAAGAACCCATGCACTAATTTCTTATCACTTGAGCTTGTGATGAAATAGAAGCTCCCCCCATTCCCATTCCCATTCCCATTCCCATTGCCATTCTCTTGATAATACTAATTAGCATCTCATCAAAATTAGAAAGTTCAATAGAAATTCAACTACGTTCGAGTACATGCCATGCGTGTCAAACTGACAGTTGCGTATATAAAGGGATTTCGAGGTTCTCCGATCTTGTCTCATTAAAACTCAACTCATCTTGTATCCGCAACTCGCAATACCGCAAAAAGTCGAAGAATCGCTGGATAACGGATTTCTTTCTCGAAACAGAATAAACTATTATCAAACGCCTATACGCACATAATCAACTACACTACGAAATCCAACTCATATAAAAAGATATAATTGTTTACTTTAATTGACTTCAATAATAAGCCAATTAATTTGAGAGAAGTAATTAAATTCATATAAGCCAATTGTACGATTTCAGAAAATGTAGTCTTTTCTAAAGAAAGTAAACGAATTGGTGTACTTTTTATTTTTAGCGGTCAACCAATTTGCTTTTTTTTCGCAAATGCCTCCCGACAACTAATTCTTCGCATTTTTATATAATGGGAAAAAAATATATATTTTCGACTGGTATATCAAATAAAAAATCCATATTTCTTCGATCGAGGAAATATTTGTTTGTCCGGCTAACTGCGAATTCCCCCTTACAGCAGTATACGTCACGTTATGAATAACTATGCCGATTCTATTTTACAATCAGTTTTCTCATTTTTCATTTTCATTTTACTATTTGAAAATCAGAATTAAAGTAAAAATAAATAATAAAAACTAATGATTTTCTTTAATAATTGGATTCAATTAATTATAATATTATGAACAAAATAAAAATTATAAAATTATAAAATTATCTATTTTTTGAATGATCGCATCTTAAGGTCAAGAAGCTTCTTGTTAGTTTTTGCATTGTATTACTCAGCATTAAGTTTACCATTAAGTTTACCATTAATATTCTAATGGAGATTACTCTAGTGCATCCGGAGAATCCAGTGACTGCTACTAATTGTACACTACCATTTTCAATTTGATACATATCGAAAATAGAAGAAGAAGGAGTATGAGCGAAATCATCAGAATAAATTGTAGAACAGAAGAAACTGTTGATTGCAGTATAAAAAGCCTTGCTATTTTATTGTTTTTCTAAATTTCCTTGTGTATACGGCTACGATGCTGTGTAATTGTTCTAATAGGCGATAACAATATACTTTTCATTATACCCAATTCATTCTTGGATTTACTATTAGAGCGTAAATATGTCACATAAACTGCATTACACATTTTCCATATATATATGGAATATATGTGTGTATATATCTACTAATAAAAGATATTGCACTTTTTATTTTACTTGACATCGTTCTGCGTATTGAATAAAGAATAAAGTGATGAATGAAATAAATATTTTATTCAATCGCAAGTAAAGTGTTCATTTGTTTGTGTTATTGTGCGTCATTTGTCGGTTCAATATCGATCACTATTGTCAACCGATCACTAGTAGTGATTCACTACGTTACCATGCGCTTAACACCACGATTTCAGGATCTTCATCTTTGTCTTCACCTTTACTTTAATCTAACCATTACAATGAAGAGAAAGAACATTCCGGCTAGATCGATCGAAAATTGTACGTATCTCATCTTAAACTTTTTCCGATGAGAAAATTATGAGATTTTTCCGTTTAGCGATTGAGCCTAAAACTGATAGTTTGAATAGTGCCAGTTTTAATAGTCACGCAGATATGAGGCACAAGGGTATGCCGTTAGCAGGCGCAGCTGAGTCGAGAGCGCATTTTCTTGGATAGGAGCTTGGATAGGCGGGTGCAGCGGATCCGAGCGACGGTTCAATCGGGTTTGTGCCCCGGAGTCAAAAATGAGTTTTTATTGATACAATCGCATCGAAAATTAACCAATTGGTTCAGTTATTCTCGTAAAATTGTTTCGTTGCATGGAATATTGCGCTCTTAAAGCACATTTAATTTTGCTAAGGTATTATTGAGTACGGTGTTATTGAATGCTTCTGCTGATATCCTCTTGCTGAGATCCATAATTTATACCTCCACGGCAAAGAAACCGAAAGACAAGGCAGCCAAGGGGTATCGTGCACGGACCACGAACTATACGCTTATTGAATTATCGATTCGAACGCATTCGCAGTAATGACTCTGAACATTGTGAAGTTGTTAAGGGCGACGAAGCTAACAGCTGCGAAGATCGGCGATATTCAATTGTTGCAGCGAGGTGGTTCTAACAGAGCAAATTTTAAGATCACGAGACAGAATTCAGCGATGTGAATTGCATTAGCTTTCGAGGTTGTAGTGACACATATTGTTCGGTAGTAAGTTGGAGAGGGTTCGGCCGGATAGCAATACTCCTCCACCTCGTAGACCAGCATTTTATGCTTTAATATCTAGATTTTATTAATATCTAGAACGCATTACTATAAGCTAAATTAGCTGCCAAATTACATTGGAGAACTGTGCGGCTGGGCGCACAAAAATCCAGCTTTTACCGCTCTGCAATGTCCAGACTGAATGACAAACAAGCTGGTTCGGATCACTCTAGACTTCTATGGACTCCTCGAAACGATGAAGCATGGATATAAATATATCCCATCCAGCAGTTTTCAAAACCTGCTATAACGAGTGTTAACCGATGATTTTAATACTATCTATTATTTCATCAATTGAGGGAAATCGATCGGGCAATTTCTGCTTCAGGCAACGGGTTTAATTACTGTCCATAAAATGTAAATGTACTTTGTTGGATTTGGTACTTTCACTATTGTAATGATAATTGAGAGATTTATAAATTTTACCAATTCAATAACTCAAATAAGTCAATAGATTGTTCAGTTTTTTTACTATAATTTTTTTTACTCTAATTGTACAGATTTATATATTTGTTATTGTATTGATTCTACAATGAATGTAAGATTTTTTGGAATAGCAAAGTCACGAATTATCCGATTGAAAATATTAGACATATTCGTGTTCTCATGAGCTGAATTCCTCAAAGTAGGTATCATAACGAAGTCAAGTAGAATAGGATTTATTGATGCTCCTTTGAGCTACTTACTAGCTTTATTTGCTGTTTTAATCGTTGTTTAAGCACCGTCACGAATACTTTGAATAATATTTCTGCTCAACATTGATCACATGTCAGTCGATAAAAACATCTAACCATGCTATTCAAATCTATACCTTTTGCAATCTAACCGTTCATACTCTTTGCATTCTTCTAAAATAAAATTACTTTGACATGCAGTATTATTTAAAAGTGTTTTCTGAAAAGCGCCTAAGTTACATGTTTTCGTTAACTCAGAACTTGCTCTTACTGCTGTCAATTAAGGAATGAAAAATTTTTGATATTGTGCTATGCAATGTTACTAGGTACCATGACCAGTTTGTTATATTATCATTGTCACCTTCATTTTATTTCCTTAAAATGGAAGAGTACGAACGTTTTCAAATGTTCGACATTTTCTGCTGTTAGCTTATATTATATTATATACACATTACAAAGACGATCGTAGCTTACATTTAGTATGCTGTATTACATATACATATATAATAGGAGTATTCGCGCGTTGCCGTGTAATAAATGAATTTGCACTTTTTAATTATTCTTTTTTAACCATCCAATGTGATTCATCTCACGTATGCATGTATTTCTTATAGCTTTGTACCTTTGTACCTTTTTTTAAATCCTTTTTTCTATATAATATCGAAATATGAAAAAAAAACGAAAATAAATAACAGACGCCGAATGAAATTAGGGAAATAAATAATAATCTACTCTCCCTTTACGAGAGTAACTTTGCGCAGTGTATTACTATTGTGAAAATGCTGCAAAATGAACAAGAATTGAGTGACAATTATAAAATCATTTTAAACTAGTCTAGTGCACGAAACCGCTCGAAGCAAGTTAATTATGATAAGATAATTCAATGAGTCGTTTGAAAAATTATTCCAACAATACAATCACCAATATCACCGATGACAAAGTAGAGCTGCACAGCATTATTTGCCATGTAATATAAGTTAATATTTAAAAATTGCTTTGTAGTAAAAATAGCACGTCACCCAAGGTTGGTGTAAATAGCGTTACATGGTTGTTTACTCAATGACGAAGTTCATATTGTAATTTATAATATAAAATAGGGTAATGATCATAACAAACATATCAGTCATTATACTTGATTTCGTCATAATCGCAGTGCGAAAATAAATAAATGTTTTTATAATCATTTTATTATCTATTTTGTGAGATAGTTGATTAATTATTAAAAAAATGTAATTAGCGACGTTGTAAATGCAATGATTGTGAAGTTACGACATTATAACAAAATAACAACACTGGGTTTATAGAACAATGATTATGATGTTTATAATACATCTGCATGGAATGATTGATAGTTGATACTGCGTAAGATAAATATATATATATCGTAGAATGATAATAATAAAAGGAATAATGCCGAAGAGAGCGCAGTCTGAATAGATACTATCAGAAGTTATAACATATATCACAGTAAAAAGGCTTTGAATGCTACTGCAAAACAGAAAATGGCCCATATGACGGCTACGATGCCGAAGAGTATGACTGCGCCAGCGTGCCAATTCATTTGTTTCGGTGCGGGTCTGTACTTCAATACCATAGCCGT
Organism: Apocrypta bakeri; assembly: GCA_018906985.1. Lineage (NCBI taxonomy): Eukaryota > Metazoa > Arthropoda > Insecta > Hymenoptera > Pteromalidae > Apocrypta > Apocrypta bakeri. The sequence continues at coordinate 686,643 of JACCIA010000007.1, read as the reverse complement.
CTGAAAAATAAAGACAATTTGAATTCGCGAATTTGAGCGATGAAAATGAGAGAAGCATTTGCTCCGAGTTGAATAATATTAGGCATACATACCCATCCCCCGCTGGCCTGAATCCAAGAAGCGAGGTATTCCTCGAGGACAACGATCATGGCCCTTTGAATGACGGGTAGGAACTCGGGTTTGGCTTGTTTTACGCAATCAACAGCAATACCTCCAGCTACTGCATAAATCGAGGCGATTTTTGACCAGTTGCATTCGCCGGTTCGAAGCATCTCGCGTGAAATATCGGTCAGAGCGTCGGAGACTCGTTGCTCGGTATTGAAAGGACCACGGCCGATTTGACGCGCGATTCGCTCATACAGCTGCGGATGCATCTTTTCGAGTTCGGCCCCAAGAGCGTCCAAGACTGGAAAAACCTCATCCACGACGGTTCCACCCGACAGCAGCTTTGCACTTCGCATCCGTTTCAAACCTAATTTACGATGGAAAATGCCCGAACGCCTGAGACGACTACGAATGAACTGTGCGCACAGCGACTTGCCCTGTGAAAAATCGTATATATATTTTCAGTCTATTGAAAGCAAAGAATCCAAGTCGTAAATATTATTATTACTTCTAGACGCATAAATTGAATAATAAATCTCATGATGACCTGAGATACCGTAAGCTCAACGGAGACGGAGAGGGAGCGCCAGCCAATGGTGCGAGATATTTTTCGAGACACAACGTCGCTGACGTTACTGAGCCGTCGTCTAGCTGCATCGAAGGCGTCTGGATGTGCACCTAGACTCATGAAATTTGCTTGAAGAGTCGCTGCGAGGCTCGTTCTCCGGTAGCTGCGGGACTGGGCGGTCGGAACAGCTGTCGAATCCGCCGCCGCATCAGCCGCCGCATCAGCCGCCGCATCGGCCGACGACACGTTCTCAGGAGAGGTCGTGTGCTGGATCTGTGGCGGCGACAACGATAGCAAACGCTGCATCTCCTGAAAACGACGGGACACGTGACCTCGAGTCCTTATAAACAGGTCAAAACAAACATAGTTGAAAAATACTCTCCGTTCAATTCCACTTAATAATAAGGATAATTTTACACATTAGCAGTGTGTGTACACATTGCATATTTATAATATACTTATGTATATGTGTACACAAACAAATAAAGTCTCAGTCTGAGAGGACGAAAAGGAATAATAACTCCAATATGAAGAGTAATGAATGAATGAATGCGTTGCAGGGGCATTTCTATCACTGCTACGGATGATTAATATTCGTAGTGAGGCTGCGCTCTTGAGTATATATAGTTCAGTTGCGACGCTCAGGTATAACGCGGTGATACGATGGACTCTACATCTTCTCAATACGATATCTTTTATGAGTATGATGATGATGATGATGATGATGTAAGATTGTACAGTTTTCTAGAACAATTCTCTTGCAGACTGCCAGGATCGTCCGGGTCAATGAATTCGACTCGCATACGACTTTACCTGATCGACCTAATTGACCAACAAAACGAGTACATGGACAGTTTCTAATAAGCTCACCCGAGGGTCTATTGCACAATAGCTGCATTGGAAGAAGATTGCTACAAGAAAGACAGCAATCGCAAGTACGAATCGTAAGTATGGACAAGAAGAATAAGCAATATTTACTATATTAAAGAAAGAATGATCCACGGGTTGATCACACGGTCTCGACAACGCATCGGATGGACAAATCTAAACAGTGAAAGTCTGCACTTGCGTCACCTACAGGACATAGCGCGGCCAAAGACTTACGCGCTATAATTGTCTCGTTGAAATAAGACAAGTTAGTTAAGTTAAGTTTGAACATTTAAAAAAGAGAGACTCGAAAGAGATAAGTCAGCCACGCCGCCGACCGATAGCTTCGCGCGCTTATCGAGGTGACCGCACAGCCCGACGGCCTCCGCCGTACTGAGCTACATTACGCCGGTCGGAACGCATATACAAGCGGTTATACGTATACGAGTGTACACCGTCCTACGTGCTGTACTGCTGCAGCCGTGTGCTGAAGCGAAGCGCCGCGAAGCGCCGCGAAGCACCGCGCCGTCTTTCCCATACTAATTTGCCAAAATTGCGCTATTTGCCTCGTCTACGAGGTCGTCGGCGCGTCAGGGACTTTTTTCAACTCCGCATCATTCGATTGCATCGTCCGCATCGATCTTTTTCGAGACTTTCTTTCTTTCACCGAACAAACGTTACTTCGTACATCGGTAGTTTTTCGAGGAGGATCCACTCATTTCTCTCGTAGTATGGAAATTCCCTGACGCGCCTTATATACGTTTAGTCTTTTAGCGAATAGATATTTCTTTCGCGTGATTGACGAAAGACAAAAAAAAATGTGTCGACGTTCTTACTGTGAAAAAGTATTGTTTACCGCACGCTGCTATGCTGAATAAATGCTTTGGCAATCATGCGTATTATTCACGATAACAGGTATATATTATTTGTGCCGAAGGCGTGAATAAGCTGGATTGAATCGAATGGGGAATGCGCCAATGGGATTTGCGCCAAAGGGATTTGCGCCAAAGGGATTTGCGCCAATTTGTCCCATGGCACGAGCGGGATGTTGCTTTCTTTGATCTTTAATTTCTTCATTTGAAAATAGAAAAGTCGTAGAAAGCCAAAGTAAAGCAACAGAAATTGTAACGGAAAATGGGAGTAACTCGCATTATCTAACGGAAGCGATACGGATGTGAAATTATTCCAACCGATGATCCAACCGAGCAAAGATGAATTAACTGCGATTAATGTCGCGAGTGCAGCACTGGCCAAGAGAGCGCCTGCAACTTTGAACCGCACACTCGTATGGAGGAACATTGCTTACTCGTAGAACATGCATTGCGAACATTTATTATATGCGGTGGAAAGGAAACACAGCTGTGGAATCGTCGTTTCGAAATGCGCAATGGCACGTCTTGAACGGAAACAACATACGTACTTGTATTCGATGAAGTAAGTCCGACTTACTTACGATCGGAATCCGATGTATTCGACGAATAGGCATATGCCCAAGCTGCAATGTCCAAGCTGCAATGTCCAAGCTGCAATGTCCAAGCTGCAATGTCCAAGCTATTGTCAAAGACATCGAAAAGGACTTTTATGAAAACTCTTTTTCGAATGTGAATAGCGCGTGCATGACTGGCGACATTTTTCAAATTCTTACACTTTCATGCTAACTCTTCTCAACGAGTACTAGTCAACGATAGCATTGAATCGGTATTCCTCGATTTGCGGTTTGCTTTCTCATAAATCTTACGTTTCATTTATTGTCTCATCGACTTGCTCTGTACTATTGTTAGCAATAACAATAAACTCGCTATGTAAATGATAGTAGAATATAAGAATTTCATTAATTTTCCTACATCTGAATGTTGTATATTTTGGGCAACTGGGCAACTGGGCAACTGGGCAACTGGGCAACTGATACATTAGAGGAAGGTCAACGTTTCGCTCGTGACAATTGTCCACATGCTCGAAACGCGATGTCTGGATCCCGACACTTTTCACAGCTTTTTTTGTTAAAATAGCATTTATTTACGCTATATAAATCAATGTCAAAACGAAGGCGCTTTTCATAGGCCTTTGCGGATCCATCATTTTGTCCACGCCCTTATATGCCAAATAGCTATGCTCATATAGTTAGACGCATACATTCGAGACACGCGTTCTTGCGAGTCTGCTCACATTGTAAACGGTTCTTTTTTTCTTTACTCTTGTGGCCCACCTACATACGTACGTAAGGTTTTTTATCCTACGCTCGCGTCAAATCTCTCGCCTCTATTCTCCCGCCGATTTATCTTTACGTCGACTCTCATTGTTCTCGCGATGCTTCTCGCGCAGTCATTTTTTCACTTCTCGGAGAATTTCATGACATTAATGTCGCTATAAGCGGACTAACTGTCTTTTCGATCGTATTATCTTTATTAGCTTCAACATAAATTCGTCCAATGAACATTAGCAATTATGAAATAATTCTGATCTCGCCAGATCTTTTGTCTTTTGTCTTCCTCGAAAAAAACTCTCTTCCGCAAAGGCTTCGTCAAAATAATTGCGCATGTATCATTGCTATTTGTCTTTCGGGATACAGCTGTGCAGTGCTGTCTTTTACCGATAATATCATCGCACGACTATGTTCGGAGACTCCATTATATCGGTAGAGGATGTGAAAAATTAAAAAATTTACTTCGTACATTGAAAGGGGGCACTTTCACGCTTTAGGGCCATAAGAGAGTTGGTGCTCGTATTTGGGAGCGATGCTCAAATAAGGAAGAGTCACGATGTCACGTACGCTTCTGCGTGCTGACCACTGCTCGTATACCTCAATGAGAAAATCATTTCCTCTCTTCATTTTTTTCGTCTCTCTCACAGCTTATCTCGTAGATTAGTTTTTTTTTTTTTTTTTTTTTTTTTTTCTTTTGCTCAACTCCATAAATAACCAACTACTCCAAAACTCTAAACTGCCCGATTGTACTTTATTGTTGACTCATTGCGCTAAAATCGCAACGAGGATTCGTTTTTATTATTTCACATAAATATTTTTTTTTTTCTTCAAGCGTCTACGTCAAATTTATCATATAGTTTATACTATTCTATGCTTGAGATATTGTATTTCTGTTAAGAAAAATGAGAATTGCATGCATTTTTACGTTAAAATAAGGATGCAATGAAATAGAAAAGTTTATACTGTTTGGAGATCTAAATCATAAATTTATTGCAAATATAAAAAAACTATACAGATGATAAATTGCATATAATTATTTACTGCTGAAATCCGCAACGTTTGAATAAAATCGAAATATTAGGGCTGTGCGCTTTTAGGACAAAGGTATTAGAAAAATAAGAATGTTTTTATCATGCATGGTAAAATTATAGCTTAGTCGTTCATTTAACAAGAATTGTATTTAATCGTTTAATAATCTATGTCTATGACAACGACGATGATATGACGATAATGTATATCATATTATAATAATGATCTTAATAATTAATAATAATCAGGCAACAACTTTGATCGAGGAAACAGTACAATTTGCGATAATGTAACATTAATTTACACACGGAAAGCTTCAAAATAATTCCATTTCTTTATCTTATATTTTTTACCTTTCATATTTATGTATAATGTATATATATATATATATATATATATATATATATATATATATATATATATTTTTTTTTTTAATGTATAATATAATACCTTTTCGTGTACGTCTTTCAATTCTCAGGAAATTAGGCTATGTCGTCGTATGTACTGAAACCCCACTTGAAGTATATATCTTTTCATTTGCAAATTCACTCTCGCTGTGTACAACGTATTTTTAAGGTCAACCGTATCATTTCCTTTTCAGATGGTCATCGAAGCTATTCGTCGATAAATTGCATTTCTTTCCTCACATATGTTTTCACAGATTCGATTCTTTAGACGCATATTATTGTTTAATGGATGCTCTACGAAAAATTGACGATGCAGATATATGATTCATACTACAGTTTTCCTTTAAAATTTTGCGCGTATTAATGCGCCAGTAAATATCGTTCATGGATCTTACTTTTCTTTTGTTTTTTTCTTCGACTTATAAATACAGTAAAATGGTTTACTTTCTTTCAGCAATCAAGTCGAATAAACTTCGTATTTTATTAACAAATTCCAAAGTCTTTTTTATATGTTTCTTTGTCTAAAACTTCAAACTATCTATTCACTTTTAACTAATGATTTTTTTGTGTTGAGTGTTTACAAAAGAGTACTATACTCTACTTTTACAAATATTCTTCTACTAATTTAACTCACTTTGACACTTGATTCAGGATGAATCGATTTGCTTACAAAACATGCTTAGAAAAGGGAGATACGGCGATTGTACAAGCTTTCAATATATATGATGTGCATATTTATTAACTTTAGACGCATCATTAAAGCTCTCGACTACAGGGACTGATACCGCATTCTTTTGTAAATATCGTTCATTTTTTATAAAAACAATTTACAATGCGCATTTTTTTAGTAAGCTTAACTAAATCATTTAAAAATTGTATAAACGACCTTTGTTCCATGTAAAAAAAAGTTACTATATAAATCTAGTAAATAATTGTACAAATAAACGCTAGTTTACATTCCCGTAGAAATTAGTATAAAAAGTAATACTTTCTCTTGGAAAGTTTAAAATGCGAAGATAAATCACTTTTACAAAGTGCTAGTATTTACAAAAATACGCACAAATGGCAAACGGTATCAGTTCTTGGCTCCGAAAGGAAAATAAAAATTAAATGCTGCGTTGTACAACAAAAAAGAAGAGATACAACGGATTAATTTTACAACAATAAATTACTCGGCTAACTTTGTTGTTCATTAACAACGAAAACACTATTACAATTTAATCGCAATGAGCATGACTTGGTGGAGTCCTTACCTATACATTTATACATTGTACGACGTACGGTACATAGATAACAATTCAATTTATTGATTTATTTTGTTTGTTCGAAAATCAAGTCATTAAATATTGTAGACAGGCGCTGATAAACAATACGTTATTCCAAAAATCTGAGTGATCGTCTTATTTAGTTATGGAAATTGAATTAATTTTTATGACCTTATGAGACATGAACTTTGAGTTTGCATAAGTAGTGAAAAACATAGAATATTGTATTTTTACGTGAAAATAATAAATTAACAGAATCACTGAAAATTTTAGAGTAACGAAAATATACTAGTCTTATCATGTAGCCTGTTTTAATATAATAGTACTTTATAGTGACGTAGAATATTACGTAAGAGATTGTTCTGCTTCGTCTGTTATACATTACAATGTATAACATTCTAATGTACAATAAAGTACGAAAAAGAAAGACCGTTAGTTCATATTATCTTTTTTTTTTTTAAATGAAAAAAAAAGAATGAATAAAAAGTAATATACGTTTCACATTCGGAGTGACTCTGATATGCATCGATACGCACATACTATGCTCTTCTCTTTTTTATTTGATTACGAGCAGGGTGCCCTTTTAACGGTCAGGCATATAGAGCGTTCAAGCGATTATCTTTCTCAACTACATAACATCTACAAATAAAAATCTAATAGCATTTATAATAATCTTGTACAATATGCATTTTATACACAATGCAAATACGCATACACGTTGCAAAATAGAGACACAATCATACGCAAATTTTACATAATCGCACAATTTTAAAAATTTTTTATATTAATCTTTGTGAGTGTGGGTGTGCGCACATGCGCGCTTTGGTAAAAATATTTCAAAAAAAGAATACCATTCATTTTTGCAACACTTTTATACAACTTTGCTTTTTTAAGCAAACAAAACGTGATCTATCGATTATTTTAGTATCATAGTCATTAATAGTTTCAGTCATTTCTTTATTCGATCATAATACTACACGCGAAGTCATGACGTATTTTTGTTTTTATTTCTTCTTCAATATTTCACACGGAGAAATATTTTTACCAGAGTACATACATAATCTGTGTGTTTGCGTGTGTACATTACGAGGAAGAAGAAAATACACGCATATGCCTATTTTTCACGTTCGCTACCTTGAAAACGTGAGAACGACAATATTTATAATTATTTTTAATACGTGGTGCCAGCCACTTCTGCAAAAATCTGAACAGTACATTATAACGAGAAAAAAGCAAAAGCGAAAATTATTTGTATTTTAACAGCGAATCGATATAAAGCCTGGAAGGTTATAATGCTTGCAAACAGACGCATTCTATTAGCTTTTTCTCTACGGGTTCACGAGCTAGCACCGGCTCCCAATCACAATTTGTCCGATAGATACGCGAACTACTCGTTATTTAATTATATAAATTTATAATATATACAAAGATAGAGCATTTTAAGATAAAAAACAAACTTTTTCTTTTGTCCAACAGCGGATTAAGGCTAAGACATAACAATGCTAAATTAAATAAATGTTATGATACAACACATTTGTACAAACATTAATGAAGTATTAAAATTATAAATAGACATAATTAAATAAATATGTACAAGATGTGTATAAGGTTATCTTCTGGTCCAATGAATCTTAAGTAGTTGCATTGAATCATTTATTCATTTTTCGAAAATTGTTCATTATAGAGGAAAAGGATTACCGAACTTGGTGGTTTTAAAGATTTGTTAGTTAGTGATGTTGAAAATTATTATTGTCAAAGATCTATGCATGAGCTGTGGGGTACCGTCGCGCTCATCTTGAAATACAAAGTAACAACTCTTTATCTGCTCTTGTCTTCCTATTTTATAATTATTACTTTTTTAATATTGTGCCTAAGAGAAAAACAATTATGTATATATAGAAAATAGACTATATATAAGCGCTTTATTACTTTGTCATTGTAGGCCTCGCAGTGACAACAGATAAATGAAAATATTTTTTCTTCCTTTTATAAAATGAATCTATCATAAACATCTGATACGATTTAGTAAACAACGAACTATGAATCTGAATAACTGTTATTATAGTATCTTCGTCGAGAAGAGGCAAACGAAAATCCAGTTCTCGCAGGATGATATCGATTCGTACTAGATTAAAGCCTCGTCATGTTGAGGTTTTCCTTCATTTGCTCTACACGTGTATTCATGTACATGTGATATAATTGCGATTTCATATGTGTGTGTGTGTGTGTGTGTGTGTGTGTGTGTGTGTGTGTGTGTGTGTGTGTGTGTGTGTTTGCATGTGTACGTGCTAGTGTAAGTTTTAATTAACAAGACAGTCACGCATATCGATATCTTTATCGCTAAGCAGCAGTGAGAGGAGTGCGAGAAATCTCTCCTTCAAACAGCGAAAAATCCAACATTGATAAACAAGAATCGACAACAATAGAGGGAAGTAAGAGAAATAGAACAAGGATGAAGGAAAGTGATTATACACAGATAGACAGAGAGAGAGAGAGAGAGAGAGAGGGAGGGAGAGAGAGTGAGAGAGAGAGAGAGAGTGACGCTAAATGGCAGTAAGAAAATGAATACTTCATAACGCCGTCACCGCAGGTGCTCTTATCGTTTTCTTTTTTTTGGTTTAAGCTCCGTGAAACCCGTAGACTTCTAGAACTCGAATTTCGAAATCCCCGCTGGCGCAGAGCGGTGGATTATTAAACGTTGAGCAGCGATCGGTTTTTCCATGCCTTATGTTCTCATCCATCCAAATTGCTTGGCCATCTCTGCACGATGAAAAAATAGAATTTATCGATAATTCATTATATGGGATAGATTTGTGTGTTTTTTTATAGATTTTACAATCGGAGTATAGATTATAGTGATAGGAAGGTAATACGTACCCTCCACCGATGGTTATCATTTTTGAATCAGCAGCCATAAAAAGCTCCGCTGAATGATGGACTCTGGAATCATTGTGTGATGAATCCATACCGACCCAAGGATATTTGGCTCGTTCTGGATACAGACTAAACAGGAATGTTTCTCCCGTTCCAAAATACGCCTGTCTCTGTCCTTTGTCGTCTTTTAAGTTCCTTTCACACCATCTCGTCGAACAATATGCTCCGAATACCTGCAGTCATTAGCGACATTTTTAGTATTCGGTATCTTCACTTGGAATGAAACAGTCGACTGTGCTAATTTTTGATAACTGCTTTATATATGTAGTTACAAACTTACCTCATTGTTGCAAGTTTTGATCATGAGGAGTGTCGGTTCATATTTCTCTACGCGCACATAGAAAGTAGTGAGCGAGCATCCGTGCTCCTCGGTGGTGTAGAGCAAGATCGGCTGATACATCGTAATTCGTACTGGTAACCAAGACCACAATGTAAATAGCTGCCGACAAAAAATTCCGATCAGTCACAAAATCTTCCTAAATATTGAACATAGGTGTATATGTGTGTGTAATTTTTTTTTAAGGATTTCGCTCGGTTGACCGAATAAATTGTTCTGAAAAAGTTACGTATCGAATGAAGTAATGTATCAATATATATATATATATATATATATATATATATATACATCGAATTACGATTAACAAATGTACAAAGTACATATGGCATTCCTTCGCTTATGTCAAGTGCCTCCCAGTCTAAAATAGAAATTCTCAAGTGCCAGTGCGCGTAAAAGTAAAGAGTTTTATACGCAAATTTATACGAGCATCTGTTGATCTTATTGACGTCATTTGAAACCAAGAGCTCTACGATTTCTCTCCGTGTCCATTTTTTTTATTTTCGAAGTCTATAAAAACATTCGCGTCGGAGTGCCTTTGAGGATTCCTATATGCATTAAGTATACTTTGGTGGAAAAAGAGAAGATACGAAAAAACAGAACAAAACAAACTTATGCTGAAATTGACAAAAAAAAATTCAATGCCTAAATCTATAGACCGTACCGTGAATTCTGAGGTACACAAAAAATATTTTTACAAAACAGTCCTTTTTTACTTCAAATTCAGAGTTAGCTTAGAAATTGAATTGTATGATTTCTAGACATTGAATCCGTCCGCGTGAAGTAATTAAAAAAGAAAAATGATAGAATGATTTTTATAAACAAAGACAATACAGAATACATATATTATATAAAAATCTCATAGGTTTCACAGATAAATTGCACTACGGTTAGTTCTAATCGCTAAACATTTATGCGTTAAGAGATAATACCGAGCGCAAAAGTGTTACAATAAAATTACGTGTGAGTGTGTAAGTATAGTTAATAGTTAATAGTTAATAGTTAATAGTTAATAGTTAATAGTTAATAGTTAATAGTTAATAGTCAATAGTTAATAGTTAATAGTTAATAGTTAGTAGTAAACAGTAAACAGTAAACAGTAAACAGTAAACAGTAAACAGTAAACAGTAAACGGTAAATAGTTAATAGTTAATAGTTAACTGTTAATAAAAAAATGTATAATAAAATGTGCTGTTGTTGTACAATGCAGAGCAATGGAGGACTTTTTAAAGTATTCTGCCTTTGCCTGGAATCATGCTCAGGAGCAGGTGCATTAACCACGTGCAGCGAGGCAAACATTGTTTGAAAATGAATTCTCCAAGCCGAGGAACAACGCACAGGCGCCAACAAAAAATCGAATGCTCAGTCTATAATTATGCAGCTGTCTAATGATGGCGAATATAATGAATGTATCAAAATGACGAGAAATGTCGACGGTTATGCGTATGAATAAGAAAACACGCGTGTACAAAGTATACATCGACAAGATCAGCAGCGAGACATCACATGAAGAGCGAAAATAAGAAAAAAACTCTGAAAAATCGGAGCCAATTAAATAAGGAGCGACGAACTTCACTTTCGAAGGTGAAACTTTAGCTTGATTAAAATTTCGGTTATAAAGTAAACGAAAATTAAAAGCTAAATAATAACTCCGAAACGGTGTAGAGCCTCCGATAACGAAGGAAAAAACAAGATAATACATCTAGCTCAGCTATACTCGCCTTTTTCACTGGATGAGTTTATCTGTTCACTCATCGGTTACACAATACGACAGGGATTTAAATCAAATAAAGGTATATGCAACAATAGTAGTCGTAGCAGTAGTAATAGTAGTAGTTTAGCGCACAGTAAAATCGCAGCGAAGCAGGGTAGATATAGCTGTGTAATTAAAATTTTTAGCTCTACGAATAGTATACCAACAGTTTCTACTATGTAATAAAGCATAATCAGCCTATTTCTAAATAATAATGTTCGCAAAATTAAAAAATATATTACACATTGTATATGGCTCAATAATTACACATGCCACAGGCACGACGAAATCACCTACGAAAATAACGAAAGGAACAAATAAATTAAAAGGTCTACCAAATCAGTCCTGGTATAAATATAATACAACATGTACTATGGCGAGTGCTCGAATGTGAGACGATTGCGTAGGCAAATCATTTTTTATTTATATAACCATTTCAAAGATAACTTCGACCATATTCGAGCATTGCGCTGCAGCAGCAAGGTCTACGCAAAAAAAGGAGAAAAAATTCCGATTTCGGAAAGATAAGTTAGTCGAGCATGTCGAGGTACTTACTTCGGGCATGTCAAGGATCTGAGATCGTATGCTTTGTATAGGGTAAACGCCCATCGAGAGAGCGCGTGGTCCAGGACTGTGCGCACCCTAATATTTCACACCCATCATCAGTGTACGTCATCGAAGTCCAGGCGAAATCGCAGCGCAAACACAAAGACAGACATACGGATCTTATGTAAGTTTTTTGGCTATACGATGGTATGCCTTCTCACCCTCCCCCCCCCCCTCTCTCTCTCTCTCTCTCCCTCTGCACATTTGTATAATTACGAGAGAACTAGAGAGAGTGAAAGTGGCGATTGAAACTTCGCCAACGTCAAATATTATACGCATCGAAGCAACGAAATTGTTCACACTTTCTTTAGCTTCCGTTTATATATTTGTTTAGTTATAGAATGAACGGGGGGATTGATATTCAAAATATTCCTACAAATATTTGTAAACAATAGGCTATAGATGAACTCAAAGTACAGTTTGGATATATAATAAACTTGACAGAACATAACTTGAAAGTAAGCAAGAAAAAAAGGACAAATTTTGATATAAAACTACACATATGAAAAGGCAGGTGCAAAAGTTATGAAAAAAATGATTTCATTACTAATTGCATTCCTTAATATAAGATTGAGGCATTATTCATTGTTTTTTTATAATTGTACTACCAAACACATTAGTCCAGAAAAATCAGTCTTGGACGTTTCGAAAGAAAAATGCATTACAAATCTTGATTCAATGTTGAAAAAATACATAAAATTAGGTTTTTCATACCACCTGCGCTAACAACCTGCGCTAACAACCTGCGCTAACAACCTGCGCAAGATTTAACGCATTCGGCTTAAATATTCAATAAAAAAAATATATGCTTTCTGGACGGAATTACTTGAAATAAAAAAAAGCCGATGTTGATCTATGAATAGATTTTGTGAAGAACCCTACGGAAAAAACCTTTCTTACTCCTTTTTATACGAAGAATGAAAATGGAAAAAAGTACGGGAACATGATAAATTTTTGTCGATTCTGAAAAGACAAGGACGCTTACGCATACGAGAATTTGTAACTTATAACTTTGCAGGCCAAGAGTTATTGACGAAAAACGAGGATAAGCAAATTCATAAAGTCAAGATTTTCCATGCGTCGTAATTGTGTGTAATACAATGATGAAGTTAGTTGTTTGTGTGTTGGTTATGCATTAGAGCCAATGTTTCCTTGTTAATTGTAAGTAGAGTATATAAGTGTAAAGAAAACCAGGGTTAGGGTATTCAATTCAAACTAGAGACTAACGTTCCAGGATAAGTCGAAAAATCCAATCGTATTGAAAAGCATGCGACAAGCAATAGATTATCTAAATAGAAGTATCTCGTTCGGCAAGTAAAGGTGCACGATTAAAAGATATGATTGAGCATGATATATTGTCATATAAATTATCGTTTAATTTCTTTCATGATTTTGCCCCCAAAGGAGAAATGGCGATGAGTGAATTATATCCAGGGTTTTAGACAACGTTTCAAATTATTAATGTCTAAGTATGTAAATTGTATTGTACCATCCTTCAATATGAAACGTCGACAAACAATTAAACGTTCAAACTAACATAATTATAAATTATATAGGAAAGCTTTGTACCGACAATGTGTGGAAGTGTGCGGGTTTGTTTTGAACAAACAAAAGGTATATTTTGTAGACATTTTATATTTGTACGTTTATCAAATATAACGCCTGGAAGTTAAAAATAGAGAAATAAAAACAAAACAAAGAAACCATAAACAACTTCCGCTTGAAAGATGTATCGGCTAAATGTGAAACTACAAAAATTAGTTTCGCTTGTAAAAAATTAAATCTGACCGAGTTTTTCTTGTATTTGCCCTTTATGCGTGTATGTGTGATTGGGTTAGCCTGGTTAAAAAATCAACTATTTTAATAAAAAATTTATTTCTAAAGTCATCAACTACGATGCAAAACATTATAAAGTTAATCAATCATCGTATATATTTGTTATACGTTTTATTTAAATTAATGCAATAACTTGTAGTAGATAATATAAAGCATCATGCTATCCAAGACATTAACTTCAAAAAATAATCAAAAAATTTTCATTAGATTTCTTTGAACGATTATGTGTACACTATTATTTATTACTGTATAACGAATGATAAGAATTCTTGAAATAAAGCATTTTCATAATGTAGCTTCGAGAAATTTTGACATACATTTTTTAACCAGGGTGATTAATAATGCATAAAAACTAAAAACGTAAAAAAATAAAAAAAATACAAAATAACAATGCAAATTCGATTATGAATATTAATACCACTCGCTGAAAAAATGAGAGCAGCAGTTGCATATGTGGCGCATATATGGTAACAGCGATAAAAGCCGACAACACTATTATATAGTGTCGTAATGAATGAGAGTACGCGTGAGTGTAACTCAAATAGTAATTTTAGGGAGGAGAAAAAGGTAGCACATGAAACGAACGGCACATTGTCCAAAAAGATAATTATACGATACCCTGTCTTTGTACGTGTCTTCACATTCTTTCTGAAAACAAAGTGAATCATTGAAAAAAATCTTCATGAAATTTCCAGCTGTTTTAAAGTTTTTATAATTCGAATTCGTAGCTTGCTTAATCGATTCACTATGTAACAAAATGGAAAAAGTTAATGGCATTGCTCAACGACAACAATAATATTTATATGTTGTACAAATATTATATACTGAAAATGATTAAGCGACCATAGATCTTACACAAAAACCATGTTTGTTAAAATATGACATTTTTAGGTCATACATTAATTAACCCTGCACCACTGTTATTGTCTTATTGGAAAAAGAGAAAGTAGGATGTAGAAAAAGAAAAAGATATAGAGAATTTGATAGTTTAAAACATTCGTAATAATATAAAAAATATATATTTAAGTAATAAAAAAAAGAAAATATATATTTCTACGTTAGTATTGATATTTTCCACTATATACCAACAAATAAATATTAAAAAATACAATTTTACGTAATGCCAGAATAAAAAAATGGCACTCTTGTCTAGTAAGTCATTTTGTTTTTAATCCACTTACCTCTCTTATTGTAAGGGTATGAGACATCATTTGTATGTTCATTTGAGACTGACTTGTTGGTAAAGTATCGGTCGACCTTGATTTTACCAACGACTTGGATCCTGACACCACATTTCGACTCTTTAAATTCATTTCAATACTAATGAATACTCTTGATATGTAAGCCGAACTTAATCCACGAATACCAAATGCGGTACGCAAAAACTTTGCTGGAGTTACCTTTAATTACAAAAAAATAAATACTTTAGACGTCTTCGCTTGTAAGAAACAAGTTACACATTCACTCTCTCAGTTTTATGAGTAATTCCTTCAACATTGTATTAATAGTATTTGATTATTGAACAAAAATATATATATATTTGTATTTTTACACTATAGCTACACTATAAAATAAAGATCGCTCACCGGTATTTGTCTGCAAAATTTTGATAGTGCTGCATCAATACCATTTTTGGTAATTTCAGCCATCCATTCTGAAGTTTGCGACGATGAGTGTTTATAGAATAATAAGATTATAGCCATAGCTACCCTATAGAAGACCTGTTTAAGAAATCAACATTAGATTAGATAAATGTATAAAATAAAATATAATAAACTAATTTATATTTCAATGAGGCATGTATTAAATTACTTTAATGCCTTCGTGCAAGAAACAGTCCATAACTCTGACTAGATGTTGAAATGGGAGTAATTGTAGAATCCACCAGATCCAGTCCATATAGATTCTTTCTGCTCTTGAAACTGAGCAATGTCTAGCTAAATGAACCGCTGCAGATTTCTGTAAGAAAATTCACAGGAATATATTTTTGTAAATGATAAATGAGAAAAACAAACAACTTGATGAAACGTACTACATGTTTTTTTGTTATTTGTTCCACGGTCTTCCATGTCACTTCATAAAGTAGTTTTGTTTGCGTAATGAACATTTTTTTTTTTGATGCTACTAAACTTTGCACACAATGGTAACACTGTTCCTCTGGAAAATCATTTTAAGCATAAGGAAACACTTCTATTAATTTTATGACTTAAATTAGTTTTAAGAACTGTGTTACTAACCTGGCATAAAATGCAGAAGAAGAGCTGTTATCGGGTAAAGAGATGGACTGTAAGTTATGTCTGGACATGCATAACCTAAGACTGAAACAATCCTATCAGCAACACTTCTACCTTTGCGAGTCAAGTTGTATGATAAACAGTGAGTGCTGTCGACAAATGGTGGCAACATAATTGATTGCTCTGGTAATTCTGTAATTTCAGACATAATCACATGAGCATTTATGTAATTAAGATACAGATAAATAGTATTAGTGAAAATTCAAGCTATGATTTTAACATAACAATATGTTAGTAAATTGATGCTAACCTGTAGTTCCTAAAATTTGGCTCACCATATCCCAGTAGTAACCATCCATGGTATTATTGCCTTTAGAGTGCTGACTGATAAGTGCTGGCCATAGCTGAGTTCTGATACCATTGTTGAGTGGCCAAGCATTCTCCCTCAGGATGAGCTTCACCTCGCGTAATTTATCTGCTTGTAGGAGTGCATTGATCTCCTTAAAAGTTTTGAGGGTTTGCTTCTTGCTAGTCGGCGACTCAGGCTGTATAATGATGTTTGTAGTATCAACATGTGGTGGGAAGACATCATCAATATCAACATTGCTTTCTTCCTCGAGTACCGACAACATGTTTGATGGATTGTCCATAGAACAGGGAGACTGCGTGACCAACATGGCAGCAGCACTAGGGAGCTGGATTGTCCATGCTCCAAGCTGGCATCATTGTGCACAATTGTAATTTACGTGATTTCCTTGGAAGTTTCAGCATTCATCTGAAAAGAACAAACTTTTGAGTCTGTATTGCAAAGAAAAGTTATATTTTCCTGACCATAGAAGGCAATGAAATATTTGAGAATTGTATTGCAATTATATAAGTCCATCGTGAAAACACCAAGGTTGGTATCATGAAACACCACTCACAATCTGATCAAATTAGTGTCCCGGAGATGAGATACCATCCTTGTTAGTAAGAAGTATACGTAATGTCATTCACATTAATTCTAAAATCAAGCCAATTGTGCAGAATTATGGTTATGACTACACTTCATTTACTAATGTATATTATATTAAATTTTTATTTTATTTTTTCTTATAATATTCATTTTTTTACCATAAACTTTCATATGAAAACAAATGAAAATTTGATTTTATATTTTATTACATTCAATCAATTTTTCAATTCTTTTGTTTTCAACAAAATTAAAATATCTACAAAACGTAAATATAACAATATACTAGAAGAAAGCTTCCTCTAATATAAATACTGCAATTTTCAAAGAGATATTGGCCTCAGAGTAGTTTTACTTCAAGGCAAGAAGATAAGTTCAATATAAGATAAAAGAATAACGATAAGAATACTACTGTAAGCATCTTAACTTTGATTCAAATGCAAATTATAAAAAGTTGATAAGTTATTATTATTAAATATATAAACAAGGGCATTATATTTGTTAATAAAATTGTTATATCATTATTATTTCAATAAATTCGTTTTAAGTTAATGTAAGTAATTACACATCGTTTTAAATATTATGTCGTTATTGCTTGTCAAATTTGAATTTATCAGTATCATTGATTACACAATTAGTTTTGTGTGCCTGAACTCTTTAGTTTTCAATTAAATATACTTTGAAGTCCGTTCAAATTTTAGAGATTCCTTGTGCGTGTTATAGCAGATAAATATTATCGCATCGGGGTACCATTCCAACTACTTGAGTTTATAAATATAACTGGCTTAATGCAAAAGAGCAGTTATACTGGTAAAATATATATCACAGAATCCTAAAAATAATTAGGCAGTTTATGTTACTAATAAAATTATGCTTTTCAAATTGTAATAGTGTAATAGTGATGTTCCTGGCACTAATGTTACAAAAGCCTAATGTTTGAACTTAGGTATACATAGAGTAAGTATAAAAGGAATATTACCACTACATGCATGAACATTTGGGTGCTTTAATGGCAACATTCCAAAACACATGTTTTTTCTACGATTAACAATTTCTTTAATAAGATTTTTTATTTCTCATTTAGTATAGTACTTATAGTGTCAGTGAAAATAATGATGCATAGCACTTATATGAAATTTATAAAAAACATTCATTGACCTCACCCATTCACAGAATAAATTTAGAAATTGCAAAGTAAATACGTGAATGTTATGCAAATGAAGAGACCATTTTAGAAGCACATTTAAATAGATCTTAACGAAATTCAAAAACACGTAATTACTTTGGCATTAATCCTAAAATCTCTCCCTAACCAGTATAAAGTATTTAATAAATTCTGTTGTTTCTCAAACGAATCCTAAATAGATGAAGAAATTATTTTTCGAGATTTATAAAAAAAACGATAACTGCCCCTTTGCATCAGATTTGCCTATAAACATGACTATATGCGAATGACGTGCGCAAAAACTCGCCCGTTTAATCTTCAATCGATCGCGTAATAACGTACGGAGCAGCCAAGTAGAAGTAGCACCGCGTTCCTCTACATATATATTTATTTCTTTTTTCTTCAAACTCCACGGCGCTAACCTTAAAGAACGCATTGACTGAAAGCACTAGATGATTCACTCGCGTGTAACGGCATACTACGTTTTTTAAGAAAGAGGGAGGGAGAGAAAGAGAGAGAGAGAGAGAGAGAGTGAACGATCGATTTTCAACGTAAACATGTAGAAACTCTCGATCGCGGACACAGGTAAGAAGACGAGTAAGTAAGGGCGTAGTCTGAATCGTCGTGTGACGGCGTGAAAAAAGACGGCGCGAAAAAGGGTGGCGTATAGTCTTGACTATATTATATAAACGCACAGTACACAGGTATGCACAGACACAACACACACTAGGAATTAACGGCGCCTCCTCGTCCCTCCTCCCTCCTCCACACTCTCCCTCCCTCCGCCACCCTCTCAATCTCAATACCTATAGAACTGGCCAAGTGCGAGAACTCCGGAGAGGATCGATATCGAGATGACAGTCGAATTTTTACCCTCCACACCACAACAGAAGGCAAGAGAATCACTTGCAGCCTATATGTGTGTCTTGCTTTTTTTTCTCTAAGGCAGCAGCTCTAATACGAATTGTGTTGGATTCTGAAAGAAAAATTCGTCGGCGAAAAGCTTCGGGAATGCGCGCGCGCGCGCGCGATACTCTTATCCACTCGCACACAGAAGCAGTGCGATTCTATGTACGAGAAGGCTTGTATACTAACCCCACCCTCGGGTACACGCGCACGAGCGTGTTCAAGCGCCTTTAAATCGCTCGCTACTCCGGAAAGAGGGAGGCCAGAAGTGAGGGGGCCGAATAATGTAGCTGTCAAATGCCTCTGCTCAACCTCATCTCATTTTTGTATATAATATGTACGCAGGGATCGAGCTCCGCTTTGAAAAAAATATGGGCTGTTCCCGCTCCTCCTCTCCTCCCCTCCTACCCCTTACCGTCTCCTCCTGATCCATCATGTTTGCGGCGTCTAGGTTGCGCGAAAAACAAGCTCGCAATTCCATTCACGGGATAATCGGGATGTGTGTTTATTTTGCTTTAGGCCTATTTGGGTATCAGAAATTGAACTATTATTATCTTAAGCTTTGTGTGGACTAACCTATTCTGCGCAAAGACAGCCTTCTTACTCATTCAGCTACTAGTTAATAATTATCGATTCCAGAGTGAATCCTGAATTATTTAAGCTCCGATGTCAATAAGTTATATACTCTGCTGAATAAAGATATTTGCATGGTGAGCCTATACAATAGGCTTAACAGTTGACCTGATTATTGATTATCAACGTAAAATATACACGTTGTACAAGCTAAATAGTATGAAATCTAAATTACCGCTGGTAATAAGAGGCTAAGTAGTGAGTAGATCTATACTTATGCGAGAGAGAGAGAGAGAGAGAGAGAGAGAGAGAGAGAGAGAGAGAGAGAGAGAGCGCATCCATGTGTAGCACTTGTACGGCTGAAATTCGTTAACTCTCTTAGAGTAGATGCAAACGCGACCACTGTATAACTGTATAACTGTATGATCACTTTTTACGCGTTATAACAGAATTTTTTAATCTCTGCGATACTTTTAGAAGTTGGTACGTTTAATTACGCACTACTGCAAACCGTTGTAAAATGCTGGGAAAAAACTTCCGAGTACTTGCAATAGACTGAAAACAACTGAAAGGTTAGGCGAGTAAAAAGAACGATAAAAAAATGAGTGAGCATGCACGAAAAAGAGGCCGAACTTCGCCCGGGAAAAAATGAAAGAGTCAAGGAGAAAAAAGACTCGTACTTGCAAAGTAATCACTATTGAGGTATAAAGAAATTCCTTTCGACGTAATTTGCAGTCAATTCGAGAATTCAGCATCATCGACCAGATCGAACCAACATCCCTTCAAGAAAATAAACAAATAGCAGTTGTCGAATGCCGTCCTGCTTTAACAGTTTAGCCAAAGAAGATTTAAAATAGACTATCCATGCACAAAATACACGTAAACGAGGATGAAAAACAGCGAGATGCGAGATGCGAGATGCGAGTCCCGTCATCCTGCCGTTCCGCGGTACATACAGCGCTCTACACTTGAGCAGAGGTAGTTGAAACACTTAGCGTGTTTCGGCACTTTACAGCACCGAGAACGACTACGTGTGTGGTTCTAGCTGATCGTATACGCTCAAATGGACCTGGCATGCGGCAGTCCGCAATATACGCAGAGTCAAAGAGTGAGTGAGTGAGTGAGAGAGAGAGAGAGAGAGAGAGAGAGAGAGAGGAATGGAATGGATCAAGCGCATCAAGCGACAGAAAAGCATATAACGTTGGAAGACGGCACGGAAATCTTTGTCGAACAAAGCAGGACTACTATCATACAGTGGATTAGTGTAAAAAAGTCAACCTGACAAAACTGCCACTGGAGAGTATAGAAAAGAAATAGAACAGCAAGAATTTGCACTGTATCATCAACGATGAGTATCAGCGTTATTCAGCCGTTTGAGCGGACCATATCCAGAGACACGAGTTCCCACATTTTCAACTAGACCAATTCTACCGACTAGTACCTATACTCTCTGCGGTGCAGACTACTGCAAAGAGAAACAGACTATGCCGAGGGAAAATTATAGCAGAGTATAGAGCTAGCTAGCAAGAGAGAATAGGAAAAGAGGGGGGATACAGAGACAGAGACATGTACAGATGATGATAGGCTCTATCTCGCTCTGACGTTCTTTATTCGAGAGCGGCGGCGGCGACAACGTCGATCGAACGAGTCACGAGAATCTGAAGAATCATCGTCAGTGACTACTATTCGTTGATTTCGCTCGTCACCTGTGCTGCCAACGGTAAAGACAAAAGGAAGTACCTGCCTTCGACCCATTACAAAAGCAAAAGATATATATCTATATATATATATATATATATATATATCAATTATGAGAAGTTTTACAAAGACACATTCAACTCATTTAGCTCATTATATCTCCCAGAATCTCCGATCCTCGCACTCTAGATGCAGTAAACGTCTAAATTCATACACACAAACACAGAGAGAGAGAGAGAGAGAGAGAGAGAGAGAGAGAGAGAGAGAGAGAGAGAACGAGGACCGAGGCATGGGTACAGTCCGAGACTAGTAAGAAGAATAGCGAATGTAGGGCATAGGGTTGGAAAAAGCATTTTTTACCTTTGCTGCTGTGATTGTTGCTAGCACTGGCTTGGTGTAATTCCTCGCTTCCGCGCATAGATACGACGAGAGTACTGTCGCAGCCGAGGTTCCGTCGTGTGTCGACCCGTCGTTCTGCGCACGCGATAAACACAGAATAGAAGTAGAGTAACAGTAGCACACACGTACGATATAGCTGCGAACTGGCACTGGTTGGTATATAGAGAATATGGCAGTCACACAGTCACACGGGCAGTCAGGCAGTCAGAGGGAGAGTTTTCCTCTCTCTCTTTCTAGCTCACTTTGGTATTACTACTTTGTTGGTGCCAGTGCTGCTTTGCCGATGCTTTGCTTTTTCTCTTTTCCCTTCCTCTGCACGCCTCCTCTCCTCTATCTTTCGTTCGTTCGTGCACTCGTTCGTTGCTCGTTCTTCTTTCTTCCTCTCCTTCCCTTGGGATGCCTGCGCTGCTGCATCGGCCTCCTTACTTTCTGAAGCGGCAGCGATCCGTAAGAAACCGTGAGCCGTGAGCCGTGAGCCGTGAGCCGTGAGCCGTGAGCCGTGAGCCGAGAGTCTTGTCGGCGCCGGAGTGCGCGTATAACTGGGTACTCGCGCTGCGCGACACTCGGCGGCGCAGGTCACGTGACCGGCCCCTCGAAGCCTCGAGTTTCTAACTAACGTGTATCTGCAGCACAGCAGCTCTGACAGCAACAGCAACAGCAACAAAACCAAAGTCCCAAAGAGAGCGATATATATTTTTGTACAAATAATTACACGTAATAGGTTAAGTTGTTGCGTGCGCGAACGACGGGTGTGCTTGCGAGTTTACTTCTACACACGTATATCACGTATGTCACGTATGTCATGTATGTCACGTATGTCACGTATGTCACGTATGTCACGAATTAACATTATAACATATATGTAGCCTAGAAGTCGAGATCGACATCTAGACGCGCGGACGCGCCGAATCAGGCAGTCAGGCTGAAAAGTTGAAAACTGAAAAATCAAGCAGATTTCACCGAGAGTAAGCGTATAATTGAATCTCCTAGATGGCGCTCTCTAAACTCGTCTCTTGACCGAGGGACGGGTCAGAAGAGGGGCGGGAAGGGGAACGACAATAGCAGTTGTGCTGAAGATCATTTGGTCGCTAAAATCCAGCCGAAATAAAGCTCGAGGTTCGAAAGAAGCTGCGATTCGACGATTGGGCGCGCATGTCTAGAGTATCAGCTGGTCTTTCAGTTTGCAGAATGACCAACGGGTATATTAGATAACGCTTGCTAGAGAAATTCTATGCTTTAGGGTTCTGCTGAGTACTGCGAGCACGAGTGACTGCGAGCAAGAGTGACTGCGAGCAAGAGTGACTGCGAGCAAGAGTGACCGCGAGCATCTGTTAATCTGTTTGTACACACGAGCGAAAGTAGGAACGTTCGAACGTCCGAAGTCATGTTGTTTACGCTTATGCGATCGTCGTTCTACCCCGTTCTCTGCTATGCCAAACTTTATATAAACCGAGATAGCGATTCAATCGATTCTTTTATCTACTGCATGTCTTCAATTTGAATCTACGATACATGTATGCCCTTATCTGATTGTTGATTGTTGATTGTTGATTGAGATATCGATGTCGTCATACTACACGATGCACTTATCAATAAATATTTTAACGTTGATCGTGTATATACATATATATATATATATACACATTTGTGATTTTCAGATTCGAGCCATTACGTATATTTTTCAAAATAATAGCAATAACAGAAGAAATCTTCGAGTTTGTACGTCTGTTGATTGTTATTACATGACCGGGGCGAATACAGCACCATACAGCGTACAGCATACAGTTGATCTGTGTTAAACGAAAATGTCGAACGTCTTATGACTTTAGCTAATTCATAGAGTTTTTTTATACTACAATTCTGGATCTAACCGGTATTCAACAGAAGTCAACATCCGTCTGTTCTGGTACCGTTGAAAAGCCGAAACTGCACAAAGTCAAATGTAGAGATGATAGAGAAAAGCGAATCGCGGATTTATATTTTTATAATCTTTAAACTCCAAATATAACGTAAGAAAAATTCTTTCTTCTTTCTCATTATTTCTCATTCTGAGCTTTGATTAATTTTCGGCAAAATATTAATTCCAACCATCAATGTATAATATGTACATTTGTATTTACATTTGTGATACACGTCAAATGACTACTACTAAATAGTGTTCATTGCCAGTGGCGATATCTAGCGGTTTCAAATCTAACATAGGCAGAATTTCATTATTAATGTATCATATTATCAACACAGGATAAAACATCAGATACTAAATAGAAAACTTATTCGCCAATTTGTTCTTCGTGGCATTTAAGCCATCTTATCTATAATAGTTAATGAATGTAAAAGTACCGAATGTCGTATTTCCGGATAGATGTCTATTATCGATAGACGATGAATTTTTTTAAGTTTCTAAACTGTATATTTTATATATTATAATGTTATATAATATGATGAAACATGATTGAACAACACTTTGAATCGCATGTATTATTTTTGCATCTGCACTATAACTTATAAGTAATGATGTAAGTAATTATGGGTTCTGAAGAGTAAACTTCGATATATATATATTGTAAATATCATTTCATTGTGAAGGTAGCTATGAAAATTTGTTTGATCAATATATAATTGCTTATTTTCCGTATTGTGGTTAGCGAATGAAAAAATAGTCGCTTAAGTGTAGTAGAATTGACAATTGCAATGATTAAGCACGATGAAACGTATTATAAACATAGAAAACCCAAGCCAGAACTTGGACCAGTGGAGAGTTTGAAGCAATTTCTTTGGAATCCTGAAAGACGGGCTTTCCTCGATAGATCACCTCGTGAATGGGGTACATATGCATAATCATAACGTAGGTTTTAGCTTATAAGCAATAAGTAATAAATGTTGTTCTCACCACAGGTAGCGTTGTACTTTTTTATCTTTGTTTTTACTTCGTGTTATTCTCCATTTTTGCTCTGCAAATGTGGATAACATATAAATATGTATCTTCTCACGACAAGCCAATGTTCCGAGAGAGCAAATTAGCTATGAGAGCCTGGTTGGAGCCGAATCCCAGGACAATGTATCGTATGACGAATCTTCACGGACCAGGTTCAAATGATTTTTATTCTTTAAGAATATATTGATTGTAATTATAATGATAATAATGATGATGTTGATGATGTTGATGTTTATTATTATTATAATAATCATTTGAATCGATTGTAAAACTGAAGGTATTACGTTGAAGCCATTTGTAGCGAACTCTAAACCACCCATGATCTTACTTGACGAAACTCAAGAAATAGGTCATGCAAATTATTACGTGGATATGATTACGGCTACTTTATCGAGTACGTCCCTTTGAGTTTGCTTTTTCCACTGACAGTATCGTTCAATATATTGAAATGCAGCACAAGTGCAATTTACTTCTAGTGTACGAAGGGGGTCAATCAAATTTTGATCCGAATTGCAACGATAGAGTCTTACGCGAAGACGCGAAAAAGGCTTGTTTTTTCGATACTCGACAATTGGGCAAATGTTCAAAGGCACCTTACGGATACACTTCATCGCCTCAGCCCTGCGCTTACATCACGGTCAATAAAGTAACTGCAAAAATGTAGCTTTGAAAAAACTAGCATTCATTTGACCGATTAATTTCTAAGAATTTAATCGCTACAGAGATTTGAATGGATGCCTGTATTTTATAGTCAGGCTTCAATTTTACCCCACGATATGCCTAAATCGCTGCAGATGATCATAAGAAGAACCGAGCAAGTAATCCGAGAAATATGCAATAATTTAGTGAAAATTTCATTGTTCCTTTTTTTTCAATTTCCAATTCATCTGCATCTGGGCCCATGCCTTTCAGTCGTACGTATGGCTATCGTGCGAGGGCAAGACGCTGGAAGATAGAGAAAACATGGGCGAGATAGAGTACCTGCCGGCTCCTGGCTTTCCAGTACAATTCTTCCCTTTCTTAGGCCAGAACAATTATTTAGCGCCAATAGTCGCGCTGCACTTCAAAAATTTGACAGGTTTGATCTGCGGGCATTTTTCTAAATTTTTCTCTTCGGCTCAAAGCCGCTAAATTAGCGAATATTAATGAACTTTATTTATGTACATTATTTATGTTATAGTGAATCGGCTCGTGACTATCGAATGCAAGACTTGGGCTCGTAACATAGATAACGAGAATCGTCATAATTTGAACTTCCGCTTACTGATTAAGAATCCAAGAGGCGAAAACTGATCTTCATAGTATACAGCCAGTTTATCTATTGAATAACAAATAGCCCATTTTTCTCAAAATTTACTCTTACAGTAGTTAGTAGAGCTTTAAAACCGAGCTTACATATATGAGCTTATATACATTGTATACATGTGTATATACGCATACGTGTAAGCGCAGCTATTGAGTTGTTTACGATAGCTAACGATAATGTCAATAAATATATTATTATCATCGTAATAACGCCAGTGGATTATAATTCCAGTCGAAAAACCAAATAGATTTTCAAATATATTTAGAGAAGGCTGCGGAAATGTTGATAACGTCGTGAAGTTTTATCAACTTCGAGCGTGCATCCTGACGTTCAAATTTCTAATTACAGTCTAATATTGTAAGTAGCTACTTTTCATTCGGAATTTCTTCGCGATATCAGGCATTCCATTCAACTGAAGTGGCGCATACTTTCTTCGCGTCAACGCCAATGATTCGAAAAATATTGCACTTACGCTAACTTTTATGTTCCTCGAATAGTTCTACGATAATATCTATGATAATAGTATATATTTAAGTTTTCTGTAATTGCTTTGCAAATTTGACGCGCATCCGAGAAATGTAGACAATTCAAGAATGCACGACATACTTCAATGATTCTTCTTCAATAACAGTATCTTAAATACAGCTTGTGGGATAATATGCATAATACATTAACTTTATTATTTATCTCGAAGAATAATAATCTTAATAATCTTTGTTCCGGGAAACATGAACATTTATTGAATCTTTGTACTACTTAGGCAAATCCCGAGAAGTATCTACTAACAGTGACTGGAAATAAAAGTTATTATAGCTTAATGAATGTTTCTTTCAAATTAGGCATGTAAACTAGTTAGATTTTTCAAGGTAAATGAATAAAACAAAGAATATGATTGAATAATATGATAAACATCATATAGTTTATTATCAGAATAATGCATAATTATATTAACTGAAACAGAATCTACGGATTCTTCTATTTCTCATACTTTTTAGTTAATACAATCGTCAATTGTCAATGTTATGACAATTAATAGAGAGAGAGAGAGAGAGAGAGAGAGAGAGAACAATTGTAATCGACGGTGAGATGGAGGATAAGGAGGAGGTATCTTGCGCGTACAAGAGTGTGTCGCCGGGACTGGAAAAATCCCAACTGAATTTGAATTCGCAAAATAAAATTCTTTCGTAAATCATGGAACAACTGTTTGTCTGATCTATTAATGATATTTTTGAATTATACTTACGTTTGTCAATGTATTACGGTTATCGATGTTACAATGCTATCATAAGAATAATTAAGTAATAATAATCATAATAATAATATTTGAAACTCTCCGAGTATACTCATGCACGTGCATCGCATAATTAATGATTTTTTTAGTGGCTTACTGAGAGACGAGTATAACCTTGGGAAAGTTGAAAATTGCAATTAGCATCTGATCGGCAGTTGCTTACTTCAAAGCTGTTGTAAAGCTTCTCGTACAGGCAGACAGGCAGATACTCAAAGTCAGCAATATTGTTGTATGGAACGTGTAGAGATACATAGTATGGCACGTGAATTTGGCTTTGCATCGAGTATTGCCGATCGCCGCAACGTCGCCGTGCGCGCACTCTTCTTTCTCTGTTTCGATATTCTACATCTACATCTACATCTGTAGCTACATACATATAGCTATAGCACTAATGTATGCGGCTTCGCGTCCACAACTCCACATCATCCACATGTTTAGACGACACTATCACCATAAGAAGTCAGTAGACTTCAGTAGACTATAATGGGCATATGTAACGTGTAAGTCGGCGCGTCATCGTGTCGTCGCGTGTCTGTACACGTAGATAGCGCTTAGCGCAACCGTGAACACATATAGATCCGAGAACCAAGCCAGCGACTTGAATTCCGAGCTCCGAGCTCCGAGCTCTGAGGCGAGGAAAAAGTTAGTATATAGTAGTGCGCGTTCGGCATCCGCCGACTTTACTTCGCGGTCTCATCCGCAACTGAGCGCGAACCGATTTTGTGCGCGACAATCCACAATACAAGGATATCGTGAATTCACGAATACCGATCAGTATTCGCATCAGCGTATTCGCATCAGCGTATTCGCATCAGCGTATTCGCATCAGCGTATTCGCATCAGTATTCGCGGCAATATTCGCAGCAGTATTCGCATCAGTATTCTCGGTATACATAATAACAAGACTGCGCTGTCTCTGTCTCTTGATATCGGCTGCCTATTGCGAGAATATTTCAAGATGAATGTTAGAGCAATGCAGAGCAACAGTGGGACTTCCGATTTCGAGGACGATTACATGAGAGCACCGGACACGAGGAGCAAGTGGCAGATCTTCAAGGATTGCGTGTACGATCCGGCATCCGGAACGATATTCGGCCACAGCAAGAAACGATGGGGTTAGTTTTCTCGGATATTTGCTTGGATATTTGTATTGCTTATTATAGACTCGCGGCGGCCCTGACCCTGAGCGGAGAGACGATCGTCACTAGAGCGTTTTCCCGCTCGAAGCGACTTTTTTTCTGCGTCTACTTTAAAACTGTACGCAGTGGCGTTGTTCTCTTATCAGTGGAGTGCATTTGTCGTGTCGCACGTTTCTACACTCTAAATACGTCTTTACGTACTAGCTTTCTAGCTGCGAGCAACGCGCGACCAATTTCGAAATGAACGCCCGCCCCCCTACAGCTCTGTCTCTACGTACGTGTCTACGTATAGCTTATAGAACAAACAGAAGAGCGTCATTTTTTCAAACGACATTATAACTTACGTAAATATGTAACGCACTGTGCAAACCTGACCGTTATCGCGAGTGATAAAAAATCTCATTATATATACCGACTTAAATTCCGAACTTTTCTCCCGATATATCCAGTTATGTGTCAAAATGTTTGGCTCTCTTTCGCGATACGCGCGAGATATCCCAAAGATTTTCGCTACAATAGCTGTATTTACAGCGGGAAATCCCTGCAAGCCTGCGTAAGGAAGACAGCAGAAATAGCAATGGATATTTTTACAATTAGAGTTCAAATGAGAGTTCGATCAGGGATAGGATTTAGTATACCACTCAGTTATACTGACTATATAAGTGTCACTCAACTGACAAGAGCAATTGGCAAGTATTTTCTCTGCTCGTGCAACAAGTGCAAATGTGCAATAAGTGCGAATAAGCTGTAGTAATCTAAAGACCATTGTGTCTTCTAACGTATCATTAATAATGAACAATCTTATCAAAATCTCTAATTGTATAAAAGGAATATGCAGCCACGTTTATGATGCTATTTATTTGTTTTCATCGCGCACTCGTTAGCTTAGGTTAGTATAAGCGCGCAGACAAAGAAAGGAGGCTACTGCGCGCGTCAAATTAGGGTGTTATGTAGCAAAGGAGGGGAAACCCGGAAAAATCCAACTGCACAACTGTAACTGGCTATGTTATGTGGAGAAAAATCGATAGACGCAAAAAGAACATCGCGTCTTTGTGCTTGTACAAAGTACGATGGGAATTCTGCTGGAATCGGATAAAGCATCCTTGTAAGATGCCGAAAAACGTCTACAATACTGAACGTCTAGAATACTGAACGTCTAGAATACTAAACGTCTAGAATACTAAACGTCTAGAATACTGAGCGGTTTATATATTGTACACATCGCACATTATCGTGTACCTTTGAGGAAAAAAATCGAAATTTCATTTACGCAATGCAGCAGTATACTTAGTAGTATACTTAGAACTAAAGTGGCACTTTAATTGGCCAATACTTGACGAAGCTTACACGATTAGACACGATGATTATTTTAATAAGCGTTATGCAAGTTTATAACTGACTATTCCGTTACTTTATATTCACCAATGTCGTTGTTGATACGAGCATTCGATCGGAATATGTATATTACATCTAAAGTACAGTATTACTATAGCATCGTCATAAATTCATTGATCAAATGAAAGTCGCGAGCTGCAAATTCTTCGCTTTCTATCCGTATATATTTAACCTTTAAAGGAGACTCTCCCGTTAAAGGAGAAATGTTTACGTTGCGTGGATACTCGGCTGTTGGCCCCGCGTCTAGTCTAGCGTCTCGAGTCTCTCTCTCTCTCTCTCTCTCTCTCTCTCTCTCTCTCTCTCTCTCTCTCTTTCCACGGAAATGTTTGTTCCGCGATAAACGCTTTTCCATCGTGAGATCAATGCTACGCGTGACTATAGCTGTCAATTCCGATACGGCTTTTCATTCTTCCATAACTACTCCAACTAATGAGGTGGAATTTCAACACCAAGAGAATCATACTTTATTCTAATGAAATGTACTATTTAGCTAAGTAAAGGTACACCGTAGTGTAAGATATAATAGAAAAACGCTTACTAAATTGCTCGTCTATTCTTACTGTCAATATTTGCCTCGTGTCAGGTGGTTCACCCAATAAACTCGTCGCGTACAAGCAGAACAAACGAATCGTGCGAGGAGCGTGTCGTCGCTGCCCGAGTAGTCGCTACTCAGATTCTTTAATAAATTAACTCAATTATAGTCAAAAGATTCCACCTTCTCGTCATTGCTCAGCATTATTAAAACAGCATTATTAAAAGAGTCGATCGCAAATTCAAATGACGATCATAAAGTTGAACGTAAAAATTGTGTTGCATTCGGTTGCACTTATATAGAGATGTTGCTATCTCGCTCTAAAGAACATGACACTTGTTTGCAACTTGCCTGGTTATAAGTACAATCCCGCAAGTCG
The DNA here is from genome assembly GCA_018906985.1 of Apocrypta bakeri. Classification (NCBI taxonomy): domain Eukaryota; kingdom Metazoa; phylum Arthropoda; class Insecta; order Hymenoptera; family Pteromalidae; genus Apocrypta; species Apocrypta bakeri. Next base: position 655,832 of record JACCIA010000007.1, on the reverse strand, counting down.
CATAATCGAAATAAATATGGGAGCTTACACTTTTATCAGGATCGTACTGCCGGAGAAAAAGTCTTATTTTTTAGAATAATGTGTGTGTGTGTGTGTGTGTGCGTGTGTGTAACATATAAGCTCACCGTCACCGTGAAACCTCATTCATCTCAGTTTCAACCACATCTCTCGCAACCTTCCCGTATAGTATTTTATATTGTTTTGAGTTACGCGCTACGAGAATACGCTAATTAACGCGAACCGGCTAAATTAGGCACGAGGTTTTCACAATTTTAAAATTCAACACCTCAGGAAGTATCATAGAATAAAAAAATTATTTTTATCTCACCGTGAGAAGCAGCATGCTCGTCGTGAATTTAATTTTCTAAATTAAAATTTAGTTCTGAATTCGCGAAAGCTTATTTACATAGTCGCAGTTGTATCGCTTTATCGAATGAAGAAACGATACATTCGAAGGGGGCAGTCACTCGAGGAAAGATGCTCTGGTACTCGGGTCTCGGAGCGTTTGCCGTTTTAAAACGACTACTTTTACATTGTATACGAAAAGTTAAATTTATCCAGACCCTGGGCCGCTGCCAACCATGAGGGTATTTTCGTTCGAATTCAGAAGGGGCACAGCCGCTCGTCCTCGTGCGCGTAGCATAACCTATAGGTATAGGTATAATATATACGCATAAAAACCAAGGCATTCTGTACTTTTCCGTAAATAGATGTAAACATACGCACGAAGCGGCCTCTTTTCGTTATTGCGTGCGAGTGACGTCGATATACGGTGCCGAGAGAGCCGGTTTTTTCACGCGAATTCGCCTACAGAACTGAGAGATTTGAAGACTTGTTAGGCGATGCTCTGATTTGCAAATTCTATTGCGAATCCTATTGCAAATCTTAATTGCATACAATATTCTAAGTTAGAATAAAAATGATTTTTCAGGTATCGTAGGAGTGTTCTACGTAGCGTTCTACAGCGTTTTGGCTGTGCTCTGCGCAATATGCATGATGGGCTTGTTGGCTACCATAGACGATGCCAGGCCAAAGTACACTTTGGACAGTAGCATCATAGGGACCAATCCAGGTATTCGCATAAGCATATATAAGCACACAGAGTTGACGCGCCAAAGGCTGAATAGTTCGTTAAGTTAATGCTCGTAATGATTTACGCATCAGGTCTAGGATTTCGACCATTGCCGGAAAAAGTAGAGCAGGGATCTTTGATTTGGTACGACTCGAAGAATGCCAGCCAAATCGAGGAATGGGTTGACCGACTGGACAAATTTCTCGAATGTAAGTTCGCAGCACCAATACACAAAATACACTGGGTCCTTTTCTGAATGTTAACCGAATTTGATTGAACGAATTTAACAGACTATAAGAATAAGACGATGTTGCCGGATTCGGGACGCAACCAGGTGATCTGTGACTACGACAAGCCTCCAAAGGAGGGCAAAGTATGCGCTGTCGATGTTAACAACTGGGGTCCTTGCTCGAGCAGCGACAGCTACGGCTTTAATAACTCCTCGCCCTGCATTTTTATCAAGCTCAACAAGGTACGTTTTTAATTGTCAAATTGGCTTCAATTAGCGGATATGTTAATTGTACGCAGATATATGACTGGATACCGGAATACTACAACGATTCATCTAACCTGCCCAACGACATGCCAGATGATCTGAAGAATCACATCGAAACGATCGACAAGTCTAAGGTGCGAGTACAAGTCATCTCGTAATGATTATTGAGCAATATTGGCAATGAAATTCAAAGTCTCTTGCCGATATTATACCGCATTTCCATCCTATCGTTACTTTTTTGCTTTTTGGCTTTTCCAGCTCAACACCGTATGGGTGTCGTGCAAAGGCGAGAGTCCCAACGACAACGAAAACATCGGAGAGTTGGAGTACTTTCCACGTTCTCACGGCTTTCCCGGATATTACTATCCATTCGTCAATGTGCCGGGATATCTCAGTCCCGTAGTGGCTGTACGCCTCAAGCGACCAGCAAGTAAGCAACTGTCATTTGCAATTAGTGAAAAATTCTCCTCTTCATTATTTTCTTACAATTTTGCAAAACAACTTGCTTTTCTTCTAACAGGATACGTAATCATCAACATCGAGTGTAGAGCCTGGGCAAAAAATATAATTTACAATTCAAAACGAGGAGAAAAATTAGGATCGGTACACGTCGAGGTCATGATAGACGGTTAATGTGCAAGGAGAAAATTAGCCGCTGTGCCTACTTCTCGCGTGTATCGTGTTTATATCACAGTACATCGAATCAACAAGGATAATCAATTGTAATAATCGTTCTGACTTTCAAGCGCTTGGGAAGAACATTTTTTATACCGGCAGCTGCTACGGCTACGGCTACGGCTACGGCTACGGCTACGGCTACGGCTACGGCTAGAAAAAACGTAAAACAAAACGAGCCGCTGCCGCTACGAGAACTCTCTCGTGGTCACCGGCACAATCTAGCCAAAATGAATTATCCCACCTCTTGGTCAAACGAACTTTCTCAACTATGTATACATATAGCAATCGTATAATTACTCGATGCCGAGTGTACTTACTAAAATCATTTTCCCCGCGCAAATTTCAAATATAAACAATCAAGCTACTGCTTATCGAATTGATGTGTACATCAATGTGAACTATCCAATTGAAAAAAGTCTCATATTTCATACAATTCATTGCATCGGATGGCATCGGAAAGGATAATATTATATATATAATATTATACTTCATTCTTCGTGTTAAGATTTCAAATAATCTCAGCTTCTAATCACCTGGCGTGATCGTCACCGACTTTCCATTGCAATGTTTAATCGATGTAAAATATCTATACTTACGATAAACAAATCTATTCAGAATTATATAAGTTTATAAGGTATGTGTTTGCAAGTTTGAATATCTGTCATCTATTCGTACATAGCAATGTACAATTATTTGCTACGCTGGGTTCGTAGTGCATTCAATGCGACTGGTTTATGCCGTTATGTGACATTTATATGTGTGTGTGTGTGTGTGTGTGTGTGTGTGTGTGTGTCTGTTTAATTACATTAAATTAAATCTCTTAGTTCATAAGTTAACAATAGAGCAACTATATTGTACTTTATGTATTTTGTCAATAGAAGACAAATCTTTTCATACAATCGTATGTAATCTATATGTACAACTATATGTATATATGTATACAGAATTAAACGTATGTCAATAAATAAGCACGCGTTTATAATTTTTTCCTTATTAAAACGCCAATGCTCTTAAAAATATTTGAAAAATAACTGAGGTATGTCCAAATATAAATAAGCTCATTATGATTCGGTTATTCAATAAAACTCTACATTTTTTATTCACTTTCATTGTACAATTTACCAACCATAAGAATTGGCATTTCGAAGTTTTTAATCATTGTTTACAACTTGAGATCTGTGTAACATCACTTACCTGATTACATTAACAGTTTATCGTTTGCAGAATGCCCATAGATCATTACTACATTGGCTTAAAAATTGTGTTTCTATTGACGATCAAGTAAATCGTAACAAAAATTTCAGATAATATTATTTATAATTCAACAGGATCGGTAAAAAAAAGTTGCTTTTATTCCAGTGGAACTGCGACAACAATAAATGTATGGTCAGTATATTGTTAGTTAAAAAATAATAATTCTTTTTTTGTATTAGCGCTAAAGAAATATTATTAATATTGACTTTATCTACTTTATTCAAATTCAAATTCAAATCGTTTTTTAGATTCTTGAACAACGATGTTATTCGAAGCACCTGACGTACAGCATTGAGTTTGCATAACCTTTTCTTTATTAGTCATTCCATAATTGCAATGCTTTTTTCCACAATGCGTTCTTATACTTATCACGAGTTATTTAAGGAAATTTTAACAAAAATAACGTATATTTTTCCGAAACAAATGAATAGAGAAATCATGAACACTACGCAAAAAACATAAATAGATTTGAAAACACTTATCTTTTAACATTTTATGTGAAGAATTTCTATTCATTATCATTCATAACGCGAATTTATTTGATTTGCTGATGAATACAATATAATAACGATTTTATAGTTCAAAATGTTCTTACATCAGATTTTAGGCACTAATGATAAATTTATCATAACTATAAATTACAGATCATTAGATTTTAATCTGCAAAATATTCTCTTTTAAAAATGCATTGATTCAAAATAAATCCTTTTAATGTTTATCAGTATAATTTCGAATTTTTCGTTTTACATCGGACTCGTATAATTATTTAGTTAAATGATGTGTCGTTAATAAAACCTATTAAATGATACATAATTTACAATGGGTACACGTTATTTCAGGAATTCTACAGACCGAAAATAATTGAAATAAATAACACGTGAAATTCATAAGTTACTTAATTTTTCAACCTGATGCTTGTCGAATTCTTTACAAAAATGTTCATTCAATTTCTTACACAGTGCTATCGTAAAACCTATATATAACAATTATACAACTGTGTAAAAGTTTTTATAGTTACATATATAATTGTTGAATGTTTTTGTATGTACAATTAAATAATTTTTTTTTTAAGTTTAGTACAATGGACAATAAAAGTATATGGATTTGTAAGAAACAATTCCAATTAACTGGACACAAAAACATCTTTGGCATAAATATTTTGCAAAGAATACATTTTTTATAAATTTTCAAACCCTCTTTTGTTTTGCGGTTAAACTAATAAGTATGAATATCATGATTATCGACTGTAAGAATAGGTCGCATAACAAATACTAAAGCAGAATTTTCGTTGAATTCTTGTTGTGTACAATTTACCTAGTGGTTTTTGTGCAGTCAATAAATGTTTCAAGCACTATTTATGAAACATGTATATTTTTATAAAAGAACAAAAAGTTATCTTTATTATATCACGAGACTGCATGCCCGTAATTCCAAGTATTTAAAAACTTAAATTTTTAGTTGAATCTTTGTATAATAGGTTAGTATATTACATGTACGAAGTTGCCCAAACACTTGTTTTGACAGTAATTTGTCGAATTAGAAAACAACATGAATAAAATATTTATAAAAAAATAATAAATATAAATAATGAAATATTGTCTTTATACAATTAATTTACGGTTTTAGTATCGGGCAAACAATAATTGCGACTAGCTTGAATCGCTTACTGTTTGCATACATTATAAATTGTGTACAAATAATATTTTTGATTCGTGAGTATCTGTAATACGTGAGTATTACAATAAATCTTGCAAAAAATGTTAAATTTACTTTTGGCGTCTTTAAATTTTTTTGGAGATCACAAAATCGAGAATAGTTTTTCAGATTTCGCGCACACGCAATATGTGTGTGAGTGTATTTATGGGTGTGTATGTGTGTATAAGATTGGGCGGTTCTATGCATGAGTGCGCGTTTGTCTGTAAGCGACATAACGTCACAAGATGGAATGCAATTCGTTAAAACATGTTCCCTAGACAAAAAATTAAAAAGAATTATTCTTTTCGCTTTTTTATCGAAGAAGCCTTAATTTTAACAAGAGCGATATTTCACATTAAAAGCAGTCATTTATACTTTGTACAGACAATGTTTTTGCCTGCGACAATGCGGTTGCTCCAATTGAGACTAATTCACAAAAGTTTCCAAAAATAGTAGATTCTTCTCTCGGAAATCGCACTCGGAAATCGCACTCGGAAATCGCACACGGAAATCGCACACGGATATAAGGTAGCTCGTACTATTTGCGCATTCCTCTTCGTTTTCGTTTGTTCTGCTATTATGCGTCTTTATCTGAATGGCGAAAAAGAGCGACTAAATCGATCGACAAGGGTGCAAGGGTAACTTCTAGAGCTTTAGTATTGAAATATTTTGAAAAATCTAAAATTCTTTAAGAAGCACTTGTATGTGCATTATATTGATTAACGAAACGATTGTGGATAATACCATGTAAAATACGGTAATGCAGGCTGAATGGTTTCGAGCTAAACTGCATATGGACAATAAGTCTGAAAATCTAGAAGCATGCCCAAATTGGTGATTGCTGCCCCAAGTAGAGTCGAGTATCGAATGATCAAATAGAAGTTTAAGAATCTGTTCTTAATCGATTAATAATTCAAAATGTACAGATCCAAGCTTATCGTTTCGGTTATGGATTATGTTCTTAGCCCACGCTTTACATTCTACGTTGATCAGGATGCCGGCTGCAAAGGAAAATTATTGTTTTACAAAGATATGAAATTATTTGAATTTATTGATAAGTCACTGTTTATACTAACTTCGTGGTCTCTCGAAATGGACAGCGACGAGCGGGCTAAGGTAGCCCTCGGAATTTTCGTACGGGTAATAGTATCCTGGGAAACCCTGTCGCGGAATAATGCTTACAGGACCAATATTCTCTTGATCGGCTGGATTTTCGCCTTCGCACGATATCCAAACGGTATTACGTTCTGCTGGGTTACTTATGCTCTTGATGTGCCTCTTCAACTTTTCTGGCATTTTTGCAGGCAAATCCGAAGTGTTGTTATAGTATTCCGGCCTCCAACCAAAAATCTTAAAGGTACAGACATAGACGATGAACGATGAACGATTAATTAATGAAAAAGAATACATTTAAACGAAAGTTCAATTAAACTTACTTTGTTTAGCTTGAGAAAGATGCACGGCGAAGAAGTGTGGTATCCAAAGTGATTTTCAGCTGTGCAAGGCGCCCAATTCTTCACGTCAACAGAGCAAACCTGTCCTGGTTTTGGTGGGTCGTTGTATCTGCAATTGTGTATGTTCGCACCACGACCGGGTGTTCCTCCGGGCGTGCGGTAACCTGTGTTGAACAAGAATTATTCTATTACAGATGATGCGCCGTCGCATTGTATTGGAGGAAGAAAAATGCGTTACCCTCTAAGAATTTCGTTAGCGACGACGTCCAGTGCACGTAGTTTCCCTTGTCCGTTCCTTTGTACCAAATGAGGGTACTTTCGACGTTCTCTTTCGGTGGCAGTGGCCTAAATCCCAGACCTCGGAAAATTCGAAGAAAAGGCAAATTAGTAGAAAATAACATTTGCGCACTGCTAAAGAGAGTGTCTTTTATTCTTATACCAGGATTTGTGCCGATAATAGAAGATTCCAATTGCCACGTTGGTCTTCGCGGATCGAGAGTCTGAAAAAATCCCCAGAAGCAGATCGCGACTAAGGCAGCCAAGATTCCGTAGAATATAAGGTAGAACAGGCCAATTTTTCCTGCAATTAAAAAGTCCATTAGAGGAGCATCGTTTAGTATATTAGCAAAGCTTCGCATAACAGCAAGAGTCGCATAACATGCGAATACGCACAAAGAGTCCGTCCGTTCGTTACGAGATTTCAAATCAGCTACTCAGATCAAAAGAATCAGTCGAGCGAAGCAATTCAATTTGCTCTTTGATTCAATTCTCGCGGTGCGCGCCGGTGCGCGAGGTCACGCGCATCGGCGATTCGCCTTTTCAAGCACAAATCGCGATCGCTCATTTTTCAAACTTTCACTCTTCGATGATCTTCTGATCCTTTGCATCGCTTCATCCCGGTCGATTTTAATAATGATATAAACGCATAATGATACATAATGATTCGCATTACTCGAACGCGTATGACGCGTTCTACGTCTCCGAATAAGCAGGGACAGTCAGGAGTAATGGCTGTTGTCTAAAAAATCTGAAAAACGTCATTTTCGTTGAAATATCGTAAGTAAAAGGCAAAAGTACGCGTTGTGAAAATCAGCCTACGGGCTGATCCGTCGGCAGCAGTCCTTCTGCAGCAGCAGCAGGCACATCTGCGATGTGAGATCGAGACCCGATGCGCGGGCTGCGACAAAGGCCGACGACAGGCCTCCGGTAAAGGCTCTCTGTCCCAGGTCCCAGTGTCCCTTGAAAGAGGCGGAAACGCACATGTACATACACATATACATATACATGCTCACACGTATACACAGCATATAATCTTCGAGCGGTGCGACCGTGCGATGTACACACGCGCGCGCGCGCGCGCGCAACGTCGCGACGCTGAATGGCAATTGTTGAACTTCCCCCGGCGCAAACGTGCTACAACGAGGTCAATTGACATTAAACGTCCGGGCATTACGGGGGCATTGCGTAACCTAGGGCCAGCCGTAAGAGAGCGTGGAGCGAAGGGTACACCCACGAGTTGCCGCCGCTGCGATGCAGTAAATCGAGTGCGTGCGATATGCCTGACCCGCTGCACTGCAGCTTTTCTTTTCTTTTCCTTTCGGACAAAGAACCATCAATAGTTCGGGAATACACGTAGGTTCCCTTAGGGTCCCCGAGGATTATTATCCGAACAAAGAAGAAAATTGGACCATTCATGGAAATCCTTGGACTACTTTTTCATCGGATTCAACTTTCTTCGCCCAGATTAATAAAGATATCCGAAGCTCGAATTGCTCCTGTAACTATAAACGCTCGAACGTTGTGTGTACACGCCTAGAATATATCGGTATGTAATAACTATTTAGCGAAGATCGAGTGACGCTACGATGTGCGTTTTACTTTCGTAGAATTGCAATACACGATTAATTGAATTTCTGAGTACCTTTATCGCATTACTTTCATTAGCACGGATTTTACTGCGTGTGTCGTGAATTTACGGAGTTTACGGAATTTATGGAATTTACGAAATTTACGAAATTTACGAAATTTACGAAATTTACGAAATTTACGAAATTTACGAATACCAGTCGAAGATCGAGCGAGATAATTGAAAAAGCCCCTCTATAACTATATGAACAAACATTAATTGCCAATGAAACATTTTCGCGTTGCCCGTCCGTATAATTGTTATTGGACAATCGCGACGATTCCACTTGCAGCAATGCATTTCATAACACATACATTCTACACGATTATAGTATATATGTCATTTTATTGTTGGATATCCATTAAAAACTTTCGATCAACGTTCGAGATCAACGTTCGAGATCAACGTTCGAGTTTTCAAAGTTTTATTTCAAAGAAATAGTAATGTTTTTATGTCTCGTAATACCGTAATACGTATTGTTATGTAAGCCTAAATCTATTGAAGCTATGATCTTGAAAGTGAGTTGAATTTTGAAATTCGCGCGTTTTACTGAACGCGTTTCAAGTCGTGACTAAAAGTCCAGCCTTTTAGCTCTTTAGCTAATTACGATTTAGAGCGATTTTTCAATTATCCTATCAGTTTAGACGACGAGGGTCTTCTTACAGCGTGCGTATAACGCTAAATTGCGGCGCGACATCGGAAACAAGATTGGCCTTTCGATAAAGGAAAATTGTTTGCAAAGTACTCGTAGTTATAATAAATTCACAGGAACTTCGTGTCCACGTATATGCGGTACAATAAAAAATCAGCCCCAAGGCGTCATCAAGATCGAAAGAAGCCAAGTGTTATGTAGACAAGTGTTGTTTACTAAGCAATGAAAACACTACTACAGAAGTAGAGAGGTAACGAGAAGTCAGGAAAAAATAGCGAAATTTTAAACGCGTGCTTTTGCTTTCTCTCTTCGATTACCCACCACCACATACATTGACAACGAGTGAATCACTCTGGAAACATAGTTCGAATCGGTGAGACGGTGAGTGTAGCCAGTTGCCAGCTTCAGCCTCAGGCCTCAGCCTCAGGCCTCAGGCGGTCATTCAGGCCTCAGCGCAGTATAGTTGTATTTCTATACTTGCAAATGTATGCAAGTGTATACAAGTATACATAACACATAAGTATGCAGGACTGAGCGACTCTAGATGTAGACAGTAGACCATGAAAGAATGTTTTCTTTCAGCACTATACTCCTCATTCTTTCTCATACGTGTACAATTGCTCGGTTTCATTTTTTGCATTTTTCAATGCCAATTATGCAATTCTCATAAAACTAATAGTTTATTTAATAAAACATACCGGTTTCTCATTCTAACCTCAATGCTAGCGTGAACAGCGACATCGATTTACAAAATATTCTCCCTTTTTTCCCTCAAGCACGTTCCCATAATCGTAGACACGCCTTTTTTTGACGCGAGCAACCAATGTGAATGTAAAATAGATCTAGTCTACCTCTACCAGTTCTAGCACTGTTAGTGACTGTTCACTGTTACTTACTGACTCATACTACTACATAATGTATACGTTATGCAGTGTTATGCGTTATACGTTGCACCCGCGTAGACTCGCGTCCGCTAAGTAGACAGATACGGCCCTGGTCGGCTTGCTCCCTACCTAACCTAACGGTTCGTTGTCGATAAATTCCTGGCGTTCGCTTGAAAACTCAAACCGACTGCGCGCGCTACCGAAAGAAACAACGATTCCGTGCTGACAATAATTATTTCTAGTGTTGACTATTTAATGAAAAATCTCTAATAGTTCGAGGTTTTTAATATTGTGCTTGCAATATTATGGTCGCAATATTATGGTCGCAATATTATGGTCGCAATATTATGGTCGCAATATTATGGTCGCAGTATTATGGTTGCTACGTACGCGCTCCCGTGTACCTACGTGTAGAAAGATGTATCGTGCACTTTACATGTACGCTGAAATTTCAAGAGCTACGATAGGGCGTACTACTTAACCGCGACTCATTAGTTAGTTGTCTTATTAGTGTCTATTACAGTGGCTAATTATCGTTTGTGAAATTATCAACGGTATAGACACGTATAATGTATAATGTAAATAGTTGAAAATTCTTGAGTGTTGAGAGAAAACACATCGGTCAGTATATGTTTGTGTATATTGGTCAAGCGAGGAGAAAAATTGGCGTGGCTCATCGCGTCGCCGCCACCGACACCGCCACGGTGAGGAGAGAGGCCAGCGCCCTTTCCTGTCATCGTCATCTTAATGCACTCTGAGCTCAGAGTTCTCAAGTTAAGAGAATTCGCAAGATTGAGATGCAAGGGCGCGAATCGCCAAAGCCCGCGAAATGCTCTTAAAAATGTAAGTGAAGAGAGAGAGAGAGAGAGAGAGAGAGAGAGAGAGAGAGAGAGAGACAGTCCTCGCAAGACAATGTACGTACCCCAACTGCTGGCAGTTCTGCCCATGAAAGCCTTGGTGTCGCTGTTGTAGATAAAGAGCCTGAGGGATTTACCAATCGACATGCTCGGCGGTTTCTCGTACGGGTTTGTATTTTCCCGAAGGCTGAGTTTCCCGTCCTTCACCATCCTGACGAGTACTGTTGCTTCTGACGCACCTGCCTCTGGCTCTCTCTCTCTCTCTCTCTCTCTCTCTTCTCTCTCTCTCTCTCTTCGTGTGTCGGTTGAACGATCGACGAGTCAACGACAGCAACAAGCAGCTTATGCGCTTCTACTATTTGTTATTACTCGTGGAATTTAAGATTTTCTCAATTATGCACACGTTCGGTTAAAAAAAGGAGCGGTAACGCGCGGACTGACCGAACACAACGCTGACTGTGCGCGCGCGCGCGCGAGTTCAAAGTATAATAGTGAGTAGACCGAACAGGAGCGACTGTAGCCCTGGACTCCACGTTCGTTCGCCTGCGTACCGCCAGGTTGACTGACGAGGAGAGAAAGAGTCGAAATACACAGGCTATAGGCGTTAGCTCTCCTCGCCGCTGGATTCTGTGCGTGTTCTCCAACAGGCTCTCTCTCTCTCTCTCTCTCTCTCTCTCTCTCTCTCTCTATCCCCCTTCCCCTCAACAAACGATCCCCACCTCAACTTCCCCCACCTACGATGCCGTGCCACCGTATACGATTGTCGCTTACAATGCTCGAAGCATCGTAAACGGCGATAGTACACTAAATTTACGTATACCTGTAACGATGCCTTTATCCTTTACTTCAAATCAATGATACTATTCATCTTTTCGGGCTTAAGGCAGGTGCAGATGGCATACAGATAATAGACGGGTAGAGCAGACGATTTTTTACCGATTCTCATTAAATTTGACTGTTTAGATGAGGAAATAACGAATATTTGCAAACGGTCTTTTATCTGTTGCGACAGCGTGAATTCGGTTCTTTTGTTGCCCAATTGCAAAACAGGTGTAACTGGATAATGCAACATCCAGACCAACGGACCGAAATCGTTCGAATTCTACCCGGTTAGACCCGGTTTTCATTGAACTACTTAAGTCTCGTACAAAATGAACGGAAGTGCTCCGATAAAAAGCTCGAAGAAGAATAGACGCGTGAAAGTGAGCAAATGCATTAAGACAATTTATATGATTAACTAAATCTTGTCATCTACCGAGTTTCCCGTACCCACTCTTCCTTAATCTTTGTCTGCCAGGCTTTAATGCTTATGTTTACTTGCTATGTGCATATACAATATGAGGCATAATCATCATCGGATCGTTTTTGTTTGCTAAGACTTAATAAGCTGAATCCGAGTTTACCATGTCATTATATATTATATATTATTATTCTTTCTTTATTCACAACAATAATCTTTGCATTTTCAATGGAAAAGCATAAAATAGATTCTATTCTTATCTTATCTCAAAAATTCATTCAAAAAGTAGAGATTTTTAAAATGTGCGATCATAAAATACTTAAATAACCATATAAAATTAATAAATATTATAATTATAGTCTTCTACAAAATATATACGTGTCCATAGACGTGTCCATTGGTGCCAAGCCGCAACTGGCAGAGGTGCACATTCTTACGAAAAAGATATAGAATAAAATTCCTATCTCATAAAAATGTTACTCTTTCATTTATTACAAAACTGAATGTTTCGATGTCAATAAAAATAGAGTATTAAATTTCAAAAGATTATGTAGAGAATGTATTGTAGAAAAGAGTAAGTGCAAGAATCATATATGAACGAAGAAATTTCTTATCTTCGAGTTACTAACGTGTGTTTCTTAGACATCGATTTGCACAAATACTTAAATAGTTTAAGTTGAACTAGGAAGGAGAAGTCAGAGTAGTCTCTCGCGTAGCGATGCTCACTCGTGTTAAATTCCGTAAAATCGCCGTGTCCGGGCGTAAAGTGAATCCGTGCGCGCGGGTGCGCGCGGGTGCGCTCGTCCTTGCCGCTCGACAACTCAACGTCCGGACAACCTATAGTCACAGGCATTCGTAGGCATCAGAGAGCTGTAGGAATGGCCCAACGTAAATGAATTGGAGGCTAAGGTCAACCGCAAGTGCTCGCCTGGCGGTAAACTCACTTCGAGTGAAGCACACATATGCATATACAATGGTACAATATACATATATACGCACACATATCGGCTCTTTGTGCTCAACAAGAGAATATATCAACGTGTCTCTCGTTTCGTGCGCGATAATGGGGAAATTTCCACTCACCTCGATTTTCTGTAGTCTGTAGATTTTGCTTATTAGAAAAGTTCAAAAGATATATATAGGGATGGACAGAGGCTCGTATAAAGATAGTTTAATTTATTCTACGTAAAGTTGCCCTGAATCAGCCATTAAGATATATTGGCCAACAAGTGCATCTAAAATATTGAATAACTTGAAAAATATAAAAACAAACTTTCTGTAGATAAGATTTAATTTAAGAAATTAAACGAAATACGTTTTTATTATCGATTGCCCAAATATCTAAATAATTAAAGCGATCGTGTACATTGTCGATACTTTATCGAATGAATTAACTAAAAATAGACAATTTGAAGAAAATGTAAAGAGGTTCGAAGGACTGTGGCGAAGTGCAATAGACGATGACGACGACGACGGCGACGACGGCGACGTCGACGACGACACCGATGACGATGTACGCGTTGAAGTGAGTCACACGGTAGCTGCGTTGATACGCTGATCTGAATTGAGCACATCCTGTGCCTCGGAATAAGGAGCAGCGCTCTGCGTCAGCATAGATAAAACAGTCGAAACGATCACTATGCTCCGAAATCTCTATTTGTCAACTAGATATTTAAATATATATATGTATGCAACTTCTCTTCACATACATCACCGATAATGATTAGAGAAGAGATTATACATTCTGGTTTGATTTCAGAGTCAAAGGCAAAATTGAATAGTTACGAGAAGTTTGCATTTAACGAGACTCTGTGTTTATTACGTACTACAGTACTTTGAATATCTTAATAATTGAAAATGATTCCTGTATGTATTTGAAAAATAAATATTTTTCGTCGCAATAACTCGGATAAAAATAATGATAATAAAATGTAAGCGAAGCGAGTACTTTAGCTGAAAAGGCGACAAGCTATGACAATCGTAGCTACAGTACTATTTAGTATCTGAGTAAGGGATGAAGGGACCTCGTGTGCAGTCGAGTATGTCAACGAGATGCTTCTTACGTGTTATTCTTACGTGTTATTCTTACGTTTCCGCTGAACTTTGGTAATATGGGGGTTTGAGAGGTGGTAGAGGTAGGTAAGTAGGTGGCTAGAGGGTGGAAAAGTTCATTTGATCCAGCATGCCGGTTTCATCTGGTTCTATTCAGTTTCGCGACTTGCTGGCTGGTGCAGCCAGGCTCTCCTGAATACGTCTGGATCGAAGCAGTATCCCGCCAGGGCGATCGATATCCGAACTTCAATTTCCACCCTTTTTACGAAAAAAAAGTGTGAATTCGCTTTTGTACTTTTGTTCATGGAACGATGCAATACCATTATGCTTCTTCATTATGCTTCTTCATTATGCTTCTATAAACGTGTTGTAGAAGTAAGGGCTCGTGAAAGTAAGCGATACGTAGATACCACCGTACCATTTATAATATAGGTACTATATAGGTGCAGTATCCAGCTGATACCAGCGTACACCGGCCTTCCCTCTGCGCAAAATCCCTCTTTCAAATATCCAAGGAGGTTGCAGCAGAGACACAACCTTCCCGACGACCAATAGGGTTGCTACTACACTGCCGTATCTAAGCTTTCGCCAAATACAAATCCGGGTAGCTGCGAGGGTGCCGAGGCTGCGACACATAGGCAAACGTTTGCATTACTCATTCATTAAACTCCTCACCTTCCTAAAATGAATAAAACTGATGAGAACTATGCCTACTTAAAAATGTGGCCTTTTTCGCTCATTTCTATCTGTTATCTATATAAATGAAATATACTCAATAATCATCGAAAATAACATGCTTTCATTTCAATTGCATTTTGTAAACTGTTCGACAATAATGTTCAGCTAATTAAAACATGTTGTTTCAACATACATGTATTAGTTTCAAATAAGCGTTTCCGGCAATTCAGTCAATTCGCGCGAAAGTTAGCTCATTAAGTCAATACCGATAACACATGTTGTTTCTAAAGCAAATTATATCTCGATTTATTATCGATTAAAAAAAAAGTTATTGTTGGTGTTAGTGTATACATGTGTATATCGCTGGTGCAGCGATTAACGTCTAGTCAACGCGATTATCCGCATTATCATCACCAGTGCGGCATAGAGCTTGCAGCAGTATCAGCATCAGGAACTGTCGCCGTTGCCGAACACGTTTTCGCAGCGGATTTTCGATCCGGTAGCTCATGAGAAATAAAAATTTATCAAAAAAAAAATTAAAAATTCCAAAATGGAAATTTCCCCTGCGAATGTTACTTTATTTTATTTTTAATTAGTCTGAATTACTAAAAACCATTATATTGAAAAATGTAATAGATACATTTAATTCTGAACGAATAACCGACTGAAACGTCTATTTTGAGATCTGCGATAAAATTCAAACCGTAATAATGAAGAAAAAAATATTTAATCTCAAAATATCCATGAATTTAATTCAATCCAATTTATATATAATTACGAATTTACTATTATATGCATATTGCATTATTATTAGCTTTGAAGTTTACTAGTAGTAGTAAGTTATGTACCCTTATATTCCCTGAATTATTATTGTAATTAATTATCAGATATACTATTCTTTGTACAAAATTATTTTAAAAACATTATGTTAAAAACAATAAATTTCTTTTTCGAATGTTTTTATTGAAAATATTCTATGTATTGATGTATTGATATTGGTATCTGTAAAAATATCATAATATCATTATGGATAGTGGTAAACTTTGATACAATAGTTCATACACGATTTACTGCATACTTATGATTTACTGCAAATAACAAAATCCCCATCAATTTGAAAACTTTGATTCAACATTTATTAAAAGAGAATGGACAGTTATACACTAATGTACAAAAGGTCAGTTTGTTTCAGGGGCTGAAATAGAGACATTGAAAATCGTTGAAATAATTGTAAATCCGATGTCTTACACAAATAAAGAATTTGTCATAAGTAACCGAAATTATATTATATAACGCAATTGAACCCATCTATATCGCATTATATTCTTCTTAATATAGCAGTTTTCCAAGCTTTCTCATAAAATAATTCAATTCTTTTCTCAAAATAGCTAAATAAAGCAATTGAGACAAGCAATGTCGTTTAAATCGATTTCAACTTACGTTTCTGTAAGTAATTATAAAAAAATTGTTATAAACAAACAAATATGACATTCGCGTTGTAAATGAAAGAAAATCGATGCCTTCAAACAATCGAATTTCAACTCTAAAGACATTTTTAGAACGTTTACTTCAGATAGAATGAAAATATAAACTTACAGTGAACCTTGTAATATTTGAAAATTCGAAGGACTCTTCTGCATCGCTTAGATTTACATGAAACAGTAAATAGGGAATTTTCTTGGTTCTAATTTAACGCTAAACTGTGAATATTCGAATAAGATTCGTATATTATTATATTCTAAATTATTTTATTGGATATATTGTATATACATACTTTTTCTTTAAGAGCCTTGCATTTTAATTTCTTATACTTCGAATTTAATTTTGATGAAGTTATAACGAACAGTTTCAAGAAGATGATTTATAAAAGAAATGTTGAATGTTCAATTCGATAATGCGCGATGATAATAAACGAGCCATGATTCATTTTACCACAGAAGACTGCCAGAAGAGACATTTGTTATAAAAGCGACGATTAAGGAAATATCAAAGGTTCCAGAGAAAAACAATTTTTTTATCGTAGATTGAGAGTAATCGATCGATCAGGAGAAGAGTTGCACTCTGGCTATATTGCGAATATGATCGCAATAATCTCATCAATTTGAGATGTTACGTGGTGGAGCGTCGTGTAGAGAAGATTAGAAATATCGCGAAAAACGTGAAAGAGAAATCGCGCGTGTACGTGTAAAAGAATAAAAACGACACAGGGGGACAAAAGATGAAAGAGAACGGGTATGATAAAATAATTGCAAAGGAACATATTGTTTTTTCCAATTTTTTTTTCTCAGAGTAGTGTCTTTTATTTCTCACTTTACTTATTCGTTTTTATTCCCAAAAAAGCTCCCGTCGCATTTATCAACTAGGCTTATACATCGGCTAACGAGTAACGGTGTTAATATCGTGCAAGAATTATTTTCCCTTACACCAAACGCTCGCTGAAAAAGAAAAAAGAAAAGACGCATCGAGAATCGCATATACCCTCATGGCATATTTTCATGCACACACACAAACAGGCGCGCGCGCGACATTCCCATACAGCAGAATCTTCTTCTCGTCGATCCAAGTTCTTCTCGATTTTCATAAACGTAACATCTTGCGCGTTACAGCATAACATCGACTTTTCTCGTTCACTCATGCATGCATACAGAAATCCATTTTCCCTCTTTTACTCAGTCAGTTTCTCGTTCTCGTTCTCGCTCTCTCTCTCTCTCTCTCTCTCTCTCTCTCGCATGCGCTCACGTGCGCGCAATCACACCCTCAGTTCCGCTTGTATTATGTTAACAACGTTTAATGTCCATTTATTATTAGAAACAGTTCATCTTGTAGTGATGAATATATATAGATCTGCGCGTGCATCTTTTTGGATCGCCCATTAATATTATTATTATTATTATTATTATGATTATTATTATTATTATGATTATTATTATTATTATATTATTTTTTAAATGATCATCTTTTTAATCTGCATGTTTTTTAATTCCTGCGTTAAACTTTATATGATCTTAGTTTTTCTTGTAGTTTGTTTGTTAATATAGCAGAGGCGGGTTTGAGCGCGGGCACGAGAGCGCGTATCGCAAGCTCGCTCGACAAGGAGTGTATTTATAGATCACGGTTACGTTGGATTTTAAGAAATAAAATTACGTTGCGTGCGCGCATTTAAGCTTGATCGCGTGTCGCATCCGTGCGTCCTTGTCGATTTGCGTGTCCATACAAAAGGAATTTGGGAACCGCGCACGATCGCGCGTGCGCAGAAATTATATTTGCTTTGACATTTTTTCTGCGTATAACTTTAATAGTTCGCTATACGATTAAAATTTGTTCTCTTACTTTTCAATGTGGTGCACACTCTGCTTTCTTAGTATGCGTGTTTTTGCCCGTCAAGCGATTCCTTCGCTTGGTTCCTTTGCTCCATGAATATTTGCGACGACATTTATTGTAACGTATTTTGCTTTCTTTTATTTTTATTACTTAAAAATTCCTCTCTCTCTCTCTCTCTCTCTCTCACTCTCTCTCCCTCTTTCTCTCTTGCTCTTTTACGCTCATTCATACTCATTATTCTTTCTCACGTTTTTTTAATAATATAATAATCGTCTCTAAGTTAAAGTGTATAACACGAGCCCGGATTTCGTCCGGAAATAATCCTTAATCTCGAATCTTTAATTTATAATAATAAATATATTTGTATATAGCAATTAAATAATCTTATATGCCCCGACGCTTGGCTGTGGGTCAGCTATAGTCACCCGCCCGGCGCGTCACTCTATCTTTCCTCTCTTTTTATGCGGCTTAGTATTATAACATTATTTCGTTCGTTTTCTTATATCTTTTGTTCATTTCGTAAACTTATAGTGCGCTTACAAGTGTGTAGCTGCGTATGTGTCTTATGTATATATAGTCTCGCAAGCATTCTTGTGTTCGCGTATACTTCTATGCGTATACACATGCGTATACACATGCGTATACACATGCGTATATGCATGCATATATTTATACGATGTACACACATAAATGAGGATCGTAGATGTAAGACGAGATGAGAAAGTGAGAAAATGAGCAAATGAGCAAATGAGCAAATGAGAAGATAAGAAAATAAGAAAATATTTCGTTCGCATGAATTTCGTAAGATATATAGTTCTGCTTGCCTGCGTAGAACGTAGTAGCGTCAGAATCCGGAGACGGAAAGAAAGAGCGACGTTGCCGGGAACCAGAGATCGAAGCACATCGGGAATCGCGTTCATCACGAAGCTCTATCAACCGGCCTCTAAAAGTACTTTTTTTACTTATTTCTGTATTTTTTTTGTCCTTTTATCAGTTTATATTTATTTTTTTTTTTGGATTCTTCTTCTCCTTCTTGTTTTACCCTCTATACGACTGTGTGAACTATTACAGTATAGTGCGCGCACGCGCGCGCTCGCGTACTTTCTTTTCTTACTTTTTAATACAACAGAATGCTCTCGACGCGCGCGAGCGCACGCGCGCGCTTACATCAGTTTTGTTAACCCGTCGTGCGGCCGAAATCGCCATTTTCGGCACATCCTTCAGATACACCATTCTTCTTCTTCTTCTTCTCCTTCAGACACACCGTAGACATAAAATCATTTTTCAAAAAACCTCATTTCAACTACTCATCAAATTCATACGTTTACCGGTTAAACTAGGCTCTTTCGATAAAAATATCAAGAATAAATAATTCTTCGAATGAGTCAAATCACTGTCTTTTTTTCCAATTTTGCAAATTCATAATCTTTCGAAAATTCATAGAATTGTCAAAGAAATTTTCCACGAGTTCGTTGTTGAACGAAATGAAATTCGAATTCATAAATATCTGGATATTTATGAATTTAGTCTCGAAAATAGGCGCTATTACGAGAATTGTCAAAAAATTGTTTATTTGCAAAATCGAAAAAATCGCTCCACCAATGCGTTCTGACCACATTCAAGTACGATTGATTTGACTAATACAAAGAATTAGTTATTCTTGTTAATTTGTCTAATCTAGTAGCTAGTCCCTACTCCGTTTGAAAAATGATTCTATGCCTTCGAAATGGACATGAGCGAAACTTGAAAATATGCATGGCTGGAATATTCCTCTCGCGATTTGGACTGCGAGCCCCCGACAAAGATGTGCCGAACATGACTTTTTCTACCGGAACAGATCAAGAAGCACGTTATATGCAATTGTAAATATACATCTTAGAATTTGACGTTTGAATTTCACTAGGCTTCGACGATCGTTTCTCTCGCTTTTCCATTTTCATTCTTTTGCTACTTGTTTTTTTAATCCACAATAACTCTTTGGTTTCGATTAGTTATATTCTTGCTCTTTCATTCAATCTACAGCTAGTTTTTCATTTTCCATCCTTTTTCCTGGCGTAGCTTGCTGGCGTAACTTGCTGGCGTAGCTTGCTTGCATTTTTTAATATCTCATACAACTGAAAGCTAAACAACAAGGCGTTGGCGCATCGTCACATAACACTTTTTTCTATGTATAATAATCAATTTAATAAGTACGCGTCGCTTCATTTTAACAATATATCTTATATGTATATAAGAAAAATACGCTCGAATGGCTCGACAGTGATGCCACTATTTAAACTTCGCGAACATACACTCGCAAATAAAGAAAGTATAATTTAATGCGCAAATACGCGAAGAAAAAAAGTTGTTCAATTATAATGACTTATATAAAAAGAAAAGACGATATACCTTTTCTATATAATGCATTTATGGTTTATATCGTGCGCGAAGTTTCTTCAAAACGTCAATCGCATCTTTGGAACACGGTCGGAAGGTTGGTAAATAAACCGATAATAATCGAACCGATAACAATCGAACCGATAACAATCGAACCGATAACAATCGAACCGACGAAGGATATACGAAATACGATGAAGGATCTTATTGTTGCTTTTTCACGTACGTTTAGGTAAACCCAGAAGTACGAGTATGTGTTATATACGAATCACGAGACCATCGGCGCAGACATTCTATTCTGGCTGTAGCTTCGAGTGCAAAGAGCAACAAACGCGTTATTACAAGAATGGATAATAAACGGTGATAATCGGATAATCGAATAATCGGATAATCGAATAATCGAATAATCGAATAATCATATAATCAGATAATCATATAATGAGATAATCATATAATCAGATAATGCTCGATTGACCTTTGAAGAATCGCGAAAACTCCTTATTATTTTTTTTTATTTTCTCATTCGTTATAATAATAATCCCGTGTGTTGAATCGTCCCTCCCTCCCTCCCCTCAGCCTCGTATTCCGACACAGGATAGTTATCAAGCATCTGTATAATCAGTACGATCGGTTAAGTAACGTCGGTAAAGCTCTTCCTAAAGCTTCGAGTACACGCAAGAGGTATCGAGAGCTGATACTTGGCTGATTCGACGACATAGCCCTCTGTGTATGATAAGTGAAAAAAACATTTCTCAAAGTGTGTATATTTGTGTATTGTGTGCGGTGAATCGAAATAGGGCATGGAAACGAATAACAAGGCGAAATTATCCGATCCCCACATTGCAGAACGAGCAAATATTTGAAATACCGGATTACGTTCTTCGCACACGCGCAACCAGGGAACGAATCGATGCAAATATGCTCTCGGAAATACAACATCGTAGGAATTAGCGGCTCTTTAACCCTTTAAATACGCTCCACCGTTGA
This sequence comes from Apocrypta bakeri, assembly GCA_018906985.1. Lineage (NCBI taxonomy): Eukaryota > Metazoa > Arthropoda > Insecta > Hymenoptera > Pteromalidae > Apocrypta > Apocrypta bakeri. Next base: position 634,230 of record JACCIA010000007.1, on the reverse strand, counting down.
CTCGACGAAATAAGAGGATGAGGAAGGGTTATAGGGGACGGAAGCGCATTCAAAATAAAGCATCGCATTCCTTGCACGTACATACATATGTTACATATGTTACATATGTTACATATGTATACATGTTACATGGTGTTGCATGGCTATGTTACACATAGCAAGTATATCATCGCGTTTTGTGCAATGCAGTACAATATCGTCATCCTCTCGAGCCTTATCTCTCTCTTTCTTCAGCCCCACTTCGGCAAAAGTCACCCGTCCACACGCACGTACATTGTGAGCGCGTTCCTTTTGCCTGTGAATCGATTTTGCGCGTCCATGAACTCGCTTAGATATTTATCGCACACAGCTGCATTTGTGTTTGTATGTGAGACAGAGTGACAGAGAGTATAGTGCACATATACATATCGCATTCTCGCGATCTCGCATTCTATGTTATAGGATAGGGGTCGGCGTGAACTGTTTATTCTATCTCGGTAGCGGAGTACGATTCAAGACCACATTTTTTTACAAGCATGTTCATTTTTTTATTCGCCTCGACGTTCCCATGTAAGACGCGCCTTTGCGTGTGTGCGAAATTCGTTTTTGACGTTTTCCCTTCATGTCGCGTTGTCTCGTCGTTTTGTCTCGTCGTTTTGTCTCGTCGTTTTGTCTCGTCGTTTTGTCTCGTCGTTTTGTCTCGTCGTTCTGTCCTGTTGTTCTGTCTTGTCGTTCTGCCAGATTACATTGCCATATTAGAATGCCATATTATAATGTCATATTAACGGGAGATTAAAGAATACGGGGAGGACTGCAGTGATGATCGTTGCTCGCTGCTTTGTTTGTAACGTTATCTTTTTGCGTTTTGAGATACGCTCCGCCGTTGGTACTCCGCCGTTGGTACTCCGCTGTTGGCGATGTTCAAGGGATACCCCTTAGTCGACCATCAGCTCGAAGTGGACCGAGCCACGCCTCTCGAATCTATCGTGAATGATATTGTGCGCCCAGGCCTTGCACTCGATGTTGATGAGAACACCGTCTGTAATAAATGACGTATTTAATTGTTAATACATATTTAATGCACAATCATTTTATTCGCGGTGTGGGAGAAAAATAATGTTTTACTGACATTTGGGTTTCTCGAAGAAGACGGCCACAAGGGGACTGAGGTAGCCGGGCTCGTTCTTGAAGGGGAAATAGAAACCGGGGAAGCCGCGACGGGGAATGTACTGGATAGGCCCGATGTTCTCGACGTCGGCAGGATTCTCACCCTCGCACGATACCCAAACGGTATCGCGGTTCTGTGGCTTCGAGCTAGTGATGTGATTCTTCAGGTCGGCCGGCATGTTCGTCGGCAGTTTCGAGGTGTCGTTGTAGTAGGCCGGCAGCCATCCATAGATCTGTTTGGATCATTCGATTATTGGGTGATGAACTAGTGAGTCGCAGCTGGATTCAGTAGATCTTTTCTGATAACGATACGCTCATTGAAAGTATCAAAGTTCCTGGCAAGTCTCTATGTACTTTGCTTTGCACTTTTCGACCAATATTACATTGTTGAAATGTCATAAATACGTACCTTGTTCAGTTTGAGGAAAATACAAGGAGCCGACTTTTGGTAATTGTAAAAGTTGGACTTTGTGCAGGGATGCCAGTCGCCGACTACAACATCGCAGACTTTTCCTTGAGGCGCTGGTTTGCCGTAGTCGCAGTGGACTCGATTGTCCTGGTTCACCGCGCCAATCCCCGTCTTGTTGTAAGCTGCGCAATTAAGTCTCATGATTGATCGATCATTTAAATAAAATTCAGGTAGATCGTACCCTGGAGGAATTGGTCGAGTGCCTTGGACCAATGGCGATAATTGCCTTCGTCGCTGGCCTTGTACCAGATAAGAGTGCTCTCGACGTTGCTCTCTGGTGGCATTGGTCGGAATCCCAGTCCGGGATTACTACCGATCAGGGACCTTTCTAGCTGCCACTTAGGCTGCTTGGCGTCGAGTGTCTGATAGAATACGGCCAGCATGCCTCCGAAGAAGACGGCCAATACGATGTAGAAGATCACGTAGAACAGCAGGATTTTCGCTGAAAATTATGGCCTTGAATTAAGACACGAGATGAATTATGCGCATGGCACGAGCACAAGGTGGCAGCATCGCTCCCTCATCTTGGCTCGGCTCTTTAAAATAGACACTGCACCGAGACAATTACGATGCCTCGTCTAATTGGCCTGAATTGCTATCCACTGAGACGCGATCTCATTGCGCGATCTCGTTGCGCGATCTCGTAGCGCGATCTCGTAGCGCGATCTCGTAGCGCGATCTCTTGCACGCACTTATAGCCTCAACAACGTCGTCGTATAATGTATTTGCTAGTTTGCTTCCGTTTCAAAATTCGAGAGATTATCAGAGTATACTCTTGATCGGGGTAAACATCAAGTATTAAAATCACTCGACAATGTACTGTGTAATGTCAATCTCAGAGCCTTGACTTCGCGCAATGCCATGCTCGATTTTTTCTTTTACGCACATACCCGGTAATAAAAACAATTGTCCCTGGTGATGAAGATAAAAAGTGTGGCTACAATGTTTCCCCACTTGCGTTCCCCACTTGTGTTCCCCACTTGTGTTCTCCACTGTATTTTACAGATTATATAATCGCTTTATTTTGATTTAAGATTTATTTGTATCGGTCAGATGCACTGATTGTCGAAATGTATAATCTTAATGCTCGAAATATAATACATATTAATGTGACAAAGGACACTCCCATCGATATCTACTCCAAGAATATTTCAGTATGTGTGGGAAAGGGGTGAATTAAAAAGGATTTACGCATTGAATAACGCACTAAATAAGTAAAAGCGTAAAAATGAACGGTCTTTCGTTTCGTTGCCTACTTGTAGAAAATTTGACAATAGGGTTGGGATTTCTAGGACAACTAGTTCGCGGGCTCGTCTGGGAAAGCAAGGAGGAAGGGCTTCAAGCACGAATCTATGACGCATCGCAGCTGTCCTCGGTGAGAGAAATCGAGGAAACAACGCACATATGTTCATAGTCGCCTCGGCGAGGCAAAAGTGCTACGACCCTTCCGTTCTCGAATCTCACTAGAGCTCGGAAAAGAGAGAGCGAGTAGAGCGAGTAGAGCCGCCGCGGGTTATTGATCCCCGTTACTCGTGTATATACGCCTCCGCTCTGTCCATCCACCGACGGAATACGCGCTGCCGTAGTGTGTATATGGTTTCCTACTAGGCCGTCGAAAGGCTCTACTTTTCCCTGCTTTTCTCATTAAAGCTACACTACCTTTTTTTCTTACCTCTTCTTCAGCCAGCTAGCTAGCCGACGACAAATCCACTAACACAATTTAACGAATGCGCGAACGGAATTTTTAGCTTTTTTCATTTTCATCGATTCTATTGCATTGAAGTTCCGAGTCTTTGAGAACTCGCTGATTACGAAACTTTCATTACAAAATGCACGATTTTGTTTATACGTGGAGATTCATTATTTATTAACGCCTATATATATTTGACCTGATAAAATTGTAATTAAATTACTTTCATGACATAATTATGACATAATTAGATGCGAATCGAAATGGAATCGTCCAAATCGCTGTGCAAAAGATCAATTACAGATTGATTTAGTTACACTCCACTGAGACATTTTCTTACTCTTTTCTATAGTTCTAATTTAAAAGACTGAGTCTCTATCCGAGTCTCGGTAAGCTTACATGTGCAGATCAATGCGTCTTAAAAGTTCTTACAGTTACAAATATGCATGTTCAATGCTACACTTACTACGCTACATTGCTGACTAGTCCGTGCAAAAACATCCTCTATGTCGGTACTTTATTTTTGAGTCTAAATTACTGATGTAAATTTCCGAGTCATAAATCAATAACAATGAGAATAGTGAACGACAACATCTAACTGACCGACACGTTAGTCGTAAAAGATTTCTGGAAACTCTCATCTATTTATTGTTCATATTTTTCATCGCATTTCCCCATTCCGCAGTAATATACTTATACGTAGTATATCAATTCCGAAAACTGTAATACCGCTCTATTGTGAGACAACTTGCTTTGTACATGATCATTTACACGTACGCCCCGTTACGTAACTACGCCTGGTTCTCCACACGTCTATATACGTATCCTCTATGCATTCGCGAAGCTTGAACAATCGAAGCTTTAGCACTCATCGCTGCTAAGGTTTAGAGAAGAAACAAGATTTCGAAAATAAAAACTCCATCCCGTTGGGGAGAAGCAATTGGACGACAACATTGATGAGGATGAAAACGACGAAGACGACGAAGACGAAGATGAGGACAAGGACGAGAACGACGACGACGACGACGACGACGACGACGACGACGACGACGACGACGACGACGACGACGGCGCCGCCTCGGAGCCATATCGATGACCCAGTTTGCGCGCGCGCGCACGAAAAGTCTCTATCTTTCTCTCATCGCTGCGCGCGTCTGATTATCCCGTCCTTTTTCACTACTGGATTTTCTTCCGGCCGTGAGCATCCGAGGAAAATTTAAGCATTGCGTAACCGGAGTATACTATAAAATATTATAATATTTTGCGCCTTTAGCGAAATTCGGGTAGGTATAGATAAGAAAAGAGCTTGCAAGATCATGAGTCGAGAGAACCAGAGGATGAGTGATCGCCCGCTTTTCTTTTTTATGAGATTCCTATTATTTCCGGTAATCCGAATCTTTCATTATGATGTAATCGTCGGAGAGATTCGCGCACAGAGCAAGTGAGATAGAAAGTAAAATAGAAAGAGAAAGCTATATCGCGCGTGCCTCTCTGTCACTCTGCGTCAAAAGCAGCTATGTACAAGGCGGCGCGGCAGCAGCTGCGGCCGACTTATTGATTCGCGCTAGGAGAATCTGGGAAATAATAGATTCCATCAATTTCGCACTCGTAGCGCGCGCACCGATCGGCATCGATTTTTTTTCTCTTGCGCGCGCAAACGGGCAAGGACGAGAAATTCGATTTTCCCTTCCTTACACTAATCTCGCAAAAAAGATCGAAAGAGAGAGAGAGAGAGAGAGACGAGTCTATTAGAGTATCTCGCCAACTGCAAGTAGTAATGCTTCGCGCTGGATGTGACGTTGCTAAAAGATTCTTTTGACTAATGGCCAACGATATAGAGTTAGATGGTAGAGAAGAAAAAGCTTTCGCGAAATTGGACTCACCCCAACTAGAGCCGGTACGACCCATGACCTGTCCGGTCTCGGAGTTGTAAAGGAATAGCCTGAGACTTTCCCATTTGTCGAGCTTCGGCGGTGGCATGTAAAACTGCTCCTTCTTTCCTTCCATCTTAACTGGGTTGCAAAGAGCTTTCTAGTAGAGAGAGAGAGAGAGAGAGAGAGAGAGAGTGAGAGAGAGAGAGAGAGAGAGAAAACGATGAACAGTATAAGGATATATCGCACGAGCAACTGAAGAATGTCGACTGCTCGAGCTGGTCCCTTTAGACTCCGGTCGACGACGACTCCCTCTCTCTCTGTATCCGTGTGTTATGTCAGTCGTCGACAGCGGCGACAGTGGCAGCGGCGGCGCAGCAGCGGCAGTTGTCTCTCAAGCTCGCTCGACGTAACTACTCGGCTGCGAACTCCACTCGCAATCCCCGCTCGAGGGATGAATATTGAGCGAGCCGAGTGCGCGCGCGCTCCCTCTTCGTACTCCCGTCGACTCTCGCGCATGCAATAGCGGCTCCAGCCCTTTCCCAGTGCTGCGATTGCGCATGTCCTCTATCCATCGCCCCCCCCCCCCCACCGAGTCTTTCTCTTTCTCTCGCTTCGCTGCGAGTTTTACGCTTATAAGAGCGTTCGTATCGACTCGCTCTTGGGGGTTGCTATACTATCATCGGACTACTTCGATCCGCTGGAAGCCCTGTGTCCGCTCCCACCCCTGCCAATGCAGTCTACGATCTTTCTTCTATTATTCTTTCTCCGAGCTATTATTCTTTTACTATATCTCTTACACACAAGCGCGCACTATTTCTTTTCTTTCCCTCGAATCTTCTTCGTCTGACTATTTCACTCATTTTTCCTCAGTCGTCATTATGTATCGGAAAGCCATTCATACGTACGGCGATGACTCTACTTGTAAGCGCAATTGCGACTCGACTCGTGTATTCGAACACTGAGAGTAGCAGGCTGCAGAGTCTGCATTTGATCTTGCGGTTGACGCTGGCGTCTGCTCATATCTAACCATTTCTACTTCATGACTCCGAAAACCTTTCCCATCGGACGCTGCATCGAATATACATTTTTCTATCAACAATGTTAGTACGGCAATGGTATCCAATAATATATACATGCCTGTTTAATAATAATAACAAAATAAATAACAACCTGTGTACAATTTAACAATCGTATACCAAAGAGTTGCAATACTACTTAGGGCATCAGTTCAACAAATGAACATACTGACAATTTAATTGTATTCAAAAAATACATATAAATTCGATACAACGATTGTCGTGCGATAATTGAAGATAAAATATTAGACACGGCATTATATTTACAATCAGTAGAAGTTTAGAATGACTTAGCTAATTACATAAAAAATCCAAAGCTCTATGTATTTAAGAAAACATGTTTTTTCTTATATTTATGTATTATACAATTGCATCAAAGAAATGGCTACCTCAATCTTGAACTTTACTACTTCCATTATTGTAAATATAAATCTGATATTTGAGTACATGATTTCATATTTTTCCATAAGAAATTGTTAATTTGTAATTATTAAAATCGATAAGTAACTAATCATTGTGTTCATCAATATTTAAATATATGATTATATTTGAATGAACGCTTACTGATTGCGCTGTTAAGATTAGATCCTGAAATTTAATACATTGTCAATAAAACAAGAATAATTCTTAGGTAATTTAGCTTTTGAACAATAATATTTCAATACAATAGAATAGTAGTCTGCAATGAGTTTGGTTGGTAACATTTTTTATTAAATATTTTATTACAGGAGGTTAAAATATTCATAATGCATTCGGATAACAGAATTTACAAATATATCTCGATATTTTTCGTATATATATTTATATATAGTGTGTATATACACATCACATGTTCGTATGTAAACTCTTTCATTTTATATATATTTACATGACCTGATGGCACACAAAAATCCATTCACTTCTCTCTCTCTCTCTCTCTCTCTCTCTCTCTATGTCTCTCTCTGTCTCTCTCTGTCTCTCTCTCTCTCTCTCTCTCGCTCTCTCACACACAAACACGCACACATACACACACACACAACTATTTAATGTAATATTCGATTACTTCATTATTCACAAATGCATTCGTTCTCTAAATTAATTCTGTCGCGTTTTTGTATACAGATTCACAACGCTTATTATCTCATAGATTTTTTATTGATTTTTACGCTTTCACGTTATTTTAAAAGACTGGATTACGATTACGTCAATTCGTTATCGCAGGATATTTTTAAATCAATTTTACGATGCAACTAATTAATTTACAATATAGCTGTACTTCTGCATTTATAATCGTTTCCAGCAATGAATTCTCATCGTATAATATTTTTTTAGCACACCTCACTTTCACGAACTCTTGCGTAGTCAAGCACGCTCAAAACTACGACGCGAATACTTATTTCCACTGTTCATATCAATACCTTTTATATAATTTTTTAATATTTTTTATCATATTTTTCGTTATCTTGCAATTGATTATTAACAACGTCGTCGTCGCCTCGTTTCTGAGTTTTCGAAGCTTGGGGTTACCGTTTTAAAAAAAATCACGGACCCATGCTAAATCCATTCACTCTCGGCGATATTTATTATTATTATTATTATTTGTAATATTGAGCGTCGCTGTAAGAAACTTGAGCTTTCATTGATCTGTTATAAAATTATCCATACCGATCGAAATCTTGGAGTAGCGCGAATACAATTATTGGCAACTAAATACATGTGAACAGTAAATGAAAAGATGCAAAAAGATAAACAAAAGATACAGTTTGTGCTAGTAGTGTGCGATAAAACGAAACTGCGGCGAAACGCTAACAATTTTTCAAGTTATGTCAAAATAACAAGAATAAGTACTTTTTAATGAAGGGCTTCGCCGATATTTCGTATTACATCTTTTTTTCGTCTTTTCTTCTTTTTTCTTCTCTAAAACGTATACATTGTTTACGTGATTTTCATGAAGGGCACACGTAATTTTCTGATAAATACGACATAACTTATCAGGGCGTAAACGCTCAGTGGTAATATTTAAATTTATAGCACTAATAATAGTAGTAATAACAAAATAGTAATAGTAATAATAATAATAATAATAATAATAATAATAATAGCAATAAACATAAAATAAATGAATTATGTAAAGCCTTTTTTCAAGCGCTAAATCACTAAGGCAACAATAGACTATTTGTAAAGAAAAATACGATCGTTGTACCTTAAGAAAAAAACCAACTGGATTAACGTTGTACTTATACAATAATAATGAATAAGTGTATAACAAATAATGTAAACGTAGAAACGAAAAGCAGACGATTTATGTTATTAATTGCGCATCTCTACAAGATATAGACAAATTTAATGTTATACAATTGTAGCTTTTAAAAAGCGCGCTCAGATCTTATAATTTATATAAATTTATTCCATAAAGATTTGCACACAGTTTATGTTTTTGTTCTAAGCGCTCGAACTGGGCTCGACATTTTTTACAAAGCATACTTTAAGAAAAAATTGAGAATGTAAAGTAATACGATTGTATTAATATTGCGTTATTGCTTCGTGCTCGAGGTTGTAAAGAAAATATATAACGGGACAATTGAATTCACCAAAGTTCCTGCGACGCATCAACGGCAGGAACATTCTCCGTTATATATTTGTAATTTTTATTTTCATCGATAATATGTATTTGTTTCTTTCGTTATCTGATGTGAACTCTTCTTAATATTTGTTCAAAAGAAAAAGATTATGTCAAAGAATAATATAATTCATAGCGAAAAACTTTTAAAACTAAAATTAAAATTGCAATTACATTACGTTATCAGAAGAACTACTATTATTACATATTATTGCTTGCAGTTTATTAGAAAACCGTTCAAACTATATAGCATATTACGCCTACAGCAGATCAGCTCCAAGGAATATATTATTGAAAAATTATCGTATTTATTATGAATTGAACTCTAAACAAAAAGTATGATAGACCACAATTTCCCAATAATGTTTTCTTTGAAGCTAGGAGCAATTAACACGAACATCCATAAAGTGCCTAAAAACATATTTTAGCGCGCTTTTTAGATAGTAATATTATATTAGTTTCGTACCAATCTCGAAACATCATCATTACTTGCGTAACAGTATTGATCGTTATTTTCTCAAAGCAGTTTTGTTTTTGTTATTTGTAAGTCACCGATGCCAGCGCAATTTACAATAATGTATACAATTTTATATGCAAAAGTGAACTCGAAAATAGAATAATAAAGCTTTTTATTTTTTAGCTCTTATTCACTCATTCGCTTGCAAATGATTTTTTATTCTTTCTTACGTATTAGAATTATTACGTCTCTCCGAACCTTTCACTATTCTTCATTTTTTTCCAAAAAATTTGTTTTCTTATATCATTGTAGTATTCTTACTCTTTTATTTAAACATTCTACCATTGATATGGTTCTTTATTTTCATAGACTTTTGATTTCTTCGGACATACTAAATGCGCAATACTGAATCCGGTTGTGACACACGAATGTTTTTACCAATTATAACCCGTAGAACCTACTACCGTATAGATCACACATCGACATAAAAATTTAAATCGTTGCTCTCTTTCATCTAAATATTTTTTTTTCGTTTTTATTTCACACTTCTGATATCGTAGTAGCGTTGCTCATAGTTCTTTCAGTTTTACGAACAAGTGTAAACAAAGCGTAGTCTTACCGTTTTCAAATTCTATGTTAATAAATAAAAAAAATTAGAACTAATGAAATGAAAATGATGTAGTGATTAAAGATAAGTTTAAGTATAAATAACGAGAATGAGCAAAACTATTTAAATACTACTTTTATTTTTCATAACAATCAGTGCTGTTACTTTTTTAAATAATTTTACTAAAGATTTTAATTAAAATTATTAACAAAATTCTATATTAATTAATTTAAACATAGTTTTGCTCATTAAAATTATTTAATAAAGAAGGGCAACACGTTAGATTTTTATAAGCGCACATAATTTACAGTCGCTATTACGTTTATAACGCTAAAAATACAAGCTAAATATACATGTGACGATTTTCTCGATGGGCAAGTGAGTTATTGAGAAGAATCGATGCGAGTTTTATGCTTCTAAATCTACTACATCACTAGGACTTACGGCAATTCCGATTATCCTCGACCTTATATCACTGGATCGCAAGAAAAAAAATCTGTTTTTTCCTTTGATTTTCACTGTTTAGTTAAATGGACACTGCGAATGAAAGTTCAAATTAAGATTAGTACATTCTAGCCTTATCAATGTATTATTTGGTATTTACGAACCAGTTCGTTTCTCGCTAGCCTAACTTGGACGAGTTGAGAAACCTTCGCAACAATTTTGGCAGGAAACGATAATTTTATTTTTTTTTTTACTTTTCAAATAAAAATTTCAAAACCATTTTTTAGGAAACCTTATTCCCAAGTCAATTTTCTAGCAAAATGAGCGCGTATCGTGCATCGAAGAACAAAATATTGTGAGATACTAAATATTTTTTAAATTATGAAATTCCATCGTACACTCTGTCATTTAAATGAATTTTCATTTATAAAAACTATTGTTTATACACACTTATAAGGCCATTATTAAAATAATTGTCATTTAAATATCAAAATTTTAAATCATTATAAAATTACAAAATGTGCAGATTACTCAGTGAAATATTCTTAATGAATTTTGTCCAACGTACACGAGAGCATCACCCAAAAAACGTAAAGATGGTTATTATTTGCACCACCTGCCGCCGCACTTGTTTTTATAATCAGCAAATCTAACTAGCTGCCATGGACACTTTTTGCATTTATTTTAATATTTGCTTCGCGATAAATGAGTTCATCAAATAATATCGTCGAGGTTAGCTTTACATACGTATGTGCTCTCTCTCTCTCTCTCTCTCTCTCTCTCTCTCTCTCTCTCTCTCTCTCTCGCTCTCTAAAAGAATTCATTTCGTCTTAATCTGCATTCTATTTACCATTTAGGTACCTTAGTATGTATATACATTAAATCGATTATCGATGTTTAATTTTTACACAAACTTTCTCAAACTTTTTACATAGATATTATGAATTTTCCAATGCAAGATGATCATTCGATGACAATATACAAGATAAACGCATATTAGTATTTATCGTCCGTTATTGAGAAATAATTTACGTCTACTCTTGAAATAACGTTCTCACTATAGAGACGAACAAAAGTTAAAAGTTCGTATAAAATTGCTAAAAATTTTTTGATAGACGATTCAATATCTACGTTTTTTTTTGTTTTTGTTTTTTTTTTTAAATAAAACAAAAACTTTCGGCCCAAATGTCACATTACGTACGACATTTTGCGATCTCTTCCCTTGTTATTAATATAATCTCGTCATTTGTTACTTATACTTGAAACACACGTGGGAGCTCAACGGCAGCTAGACAATCGAACACTTATGGTTTTTCTCACACGCAGAGTTGGAAAATATACGTACAGTTGCGTTAATGTGTATGGCTGTAAGAGCGAGCATGTTACAATATATGTACATAAAGTTATAGTGAAATAACAATAAGAGTAACAACAGTAACAATAGTACTGCTGTTATTAAGTTTTTAACTATAGTAATAGATGGAAAATATACCGTAAGACATTTTACTTGAGAAAATCAAGCTTATTCCTCATAGGTATCAATTAGCAGTATAGCAGCAGCATAACGTATGGCGCAATACTTATTATCTTATGCTTGTCTTATAGTATTACTATTTTCAAATATCTACTTTCCACACACGGTTTTTAATTTATTTCCCCTCTATCGCATTTAGAAAAATTGAAACTCACATCTATAGGTGTCGTACGATTTAAGAGGCTGAAAATCTTTGTACGCATCTACAATGGCAGAAAGTACAAATTGACCAAAATTTCATATATACAAAAGTTCATTAAAAATGTCGATAGCCTTCGTAGTGATTTAAACTTATTATTTTTAAAACGCTCTGTTCCGATAATTATTAAATAATTTATTAAACGAACAGATGCGTTCTTATTACGCTAAATAAGCTCCAACAAAAGTATAGCTTTCGTTTGGTTTAAAATAATTCGTAAAAAAATAGTCAAAGTTAATCACATGTAACAATAATAATAACGAAAATAGTTGATGAAACATACGTGTCGCGAATTTAAGCACGATAATTTAAACAGGTTTTAACACCTCTTGTAAACGCACGGCACCTTTTTTCCACACGAATTAACTTCTTTAAAAAATCTATTGAACTCATGCTCATAAAAACACGCGGAAAGGCCAATTTCCATTTTCCTTGATTTTCTGCACACTAATGCTTTATACGCGACGCGTTCTGTTTCTAAATATCTACATCAACAACTAGCGATAACAATATCACCAATCATAATAATAATCGTAAATTACTACATATCATAAATAGGAGCAAGTAAAAATTGTACAATTATACAACCTCGTACCGTCAATTATGAAATGAAAAAAACTCTGCTTCAGACGATCAAGTACACGTAAGGAAGTAGATACGCAATATAAAACAAAAGAAAAAACGATCAGATTGGCTATGATAGTAAATACACAGTAATAAAACAGGAGGTTATTCGCGAGTCTTTAAAAAAGTGTATGCGTATGTGCTGTACCTCATAATACATGGGATCCGCCTAAATAGAAAAAAGAAGCTGCGAGCGACGCCGCAGAACTCACGACGCACACACAATCGGTGCAACTGCTTCTAATCGCAGGCGCCTCGTCATTACTATTAATATTATACCAATGCAGCGTGCTATTATGATAGCGCTGAGCATGATGATAACGATGTTAATGATGGCGATAAATGGTGACAATGCTGTTCCAATTATAAGGATGTAGCTTTCATTTGCCAGCGAAGGCGCAGGTAAGTCCAAGTAGTCCATGGCAGGAGATCACTTGTCAGAGTTCTGCAACTGTTCCGCGCCTGATTGTTGTTTCAATGGTGCATAGTCCAGCCTGAATTGGGCTGTAAATAATTAGAAACCATAGAAATTATGGCATAAAATATTTGGAAATACAATGAATATGTACAAATTTCACAAAATAAAAATGTTATATTTATAAATTTTCTTTGCAATAACATACCTCCTCTAGTAATATCTTCCATGGTTTGTTCCTTACAGTCCGGAGCTGCATGGTTGCTGCTTCCACAATTGTAACACGATATTTTAACCGGAGGTACAGGTTGCTGGGGTTGCGTTGTATTGACCACTGGATACGATACTACAGGAGGAGCTGACGCGTAATTTTGTTTTGGTGGTTGCTGTTGTTGCGGCGGAGGCGGAACAATTTGTTGTTGCTGTTGTTGTTGCTGCTGCTGTACCTGATTAGGCGTACTCTGAACTGCGACTGCCGCTGCCGCTGCTGCAACTGCGGCGGGAGGTGGTGGTGGAGTTCCCGTGGCTGTAACTACAGCATTGCTACTGCCTGGTGGAGGATGACCAGAATACTGATACATCATCTCACCATTGGGCTGATAGGCTAAGGTGTGATAGCCAGCAGGCGCGGGTCTCGCGTAAGCGTGGGTGAAATTTGAATAAATACCAGTGGTGGGTCGAAGGGCCGGAAAATGTGCTTGATGGGGTAGGTACGCGGTCATTGGTGTATGACCTGGCGGCGCGGGAAACGTCATACAAGGTTGAAGACTGGTAGGTGGAGGCTGAGGAGGAGCACCGCCATTCACCATGCTCGACGAATGATTTTTATGGCGTGTCATGTGACTCTTGCGTGGTCTCTGCCTTTCCTGAACCAGCTGCTGTTGTGGACCAGAATGCGATGCAGGAATAGAATGCAAGGGTGGTGGACCTGCGCCAGACTGTTGCTCATTATTCTGTGGGATTCCGTTCTCACTATTGACCCAGGGTTGGGCAGGTGGCGTTTCCGGTGGCGAACGGCTACCTGTACTTTCTGAACTGCTACCTTGTGAACCAGGTTGTCGATTATTGTCCGGTTCCAAACGAAGATTTTGCATCTGTTCAATGTTGTAAACTGGTTGGACGTTACCGCTATTTATGAAAGTTCAAGTGTTATCAACTTTATTTTTGAATAATCATGTATTTAACTCGTTTCAATAAGATTAATCATTTAATACAAACCGTGAAAAACGATTTTGAATATTGCCCATGGGTACAGTCAAACAGCTGAAGCATGGATTTTGCGCTGGATACATGGCAGGCTGTGCAAACATTTGTATGTGCGTAGGATCCATCTGTGGTGGATATCGTCTCATGTTGGCCATTGCTGTTTGATTCTGGTGGTAGTAATTAATCATAGCTTGATCCGGTATTGTGACGATTTTCACGCTGGAATTATCATTCGGGATATTTTCCATCTGCATGATCTTAAAGACATTAGCATTATCAAGAAATGAAGGTTAAACTAGGTTAAGACTTTTTAACGTTATTAATCTACCTCGTTCTCGACAGGCTCATTCGTTGAATGTACATTGTTTGGGCCGTCAAGTTTCTTCTCTGGAGTTTGATTTATACCATTTGTTGCTTGTGATTTCATATTGTTCAATACGTTTGCTGTCATATCGACTTTCGATATGTCTTCATCGCTCAGTCTCCTAATCTGCAAGTCAGAGCCATACAATGTGTCATATTATTTAAATGTAGTAATCTTAATAAATTCATATAATAAGCATTTACACGCTGTACACACCTCGTTGTTAGAACAGTTTTGGAAGTTGCCCTTGAAGTTGGGCATTTCTTTATTACCAGTCTCGCGAAGTGATTCACTTGTGAGAGAGGGTTTTAATCGGGGTGGTAGCGGCTGCTGTTGCTGAAGCGGCTTGGAGGACGTCGTCGTCGTGATCGGGTCGATATTATTGTGTCTGTTGTATCCTGGAGCATTGCTCATAGGAGCTAGTGGACGTAGCGGTGGAAGCGGCTGTTGCTGTGGTTGCGATGCTTGTCCAGCATGACCTCTGCTAGCACCAATTGAAAGAAGTGGCGGCATCGTCGTTGTGTTATTGCTCTAATAGTTAAGATTATTTCCAGTTTAGCTCAATATTTCAAAATATAAGCTATATCAAATATTTCAATATATATTAACCAGTGTTGTAGAATTAGTAATGTTTGTTTGACTGCTGGAAGTTGAAGTCGATGTGGTCATGGTATTTGACGCCGTTTGGATAACCTGGCAGGATGTTCGTGGTTGCTGAAGATGCTGTGGTCCGTTGTTATTGTTATTGTTGTTGTTATTATTGTTGTTTTTACGTTGCAACTGGGTGGTTGGTGAGCTGCTCCTGCTATGAGATTGGGACTGCGAGGGTGAGGATTGTCGACTGACTAAAGGAGAAGTCGGGTAAGGTAAAATGTCGTTTTGATGGTATATAAACTGATTAGGACCCATCATAACCTGACCTGCCCAAGGCGGAATATGATTAACCGACGGGAAGCTAACTTGCATGTACTGAGGTTGTCCAGTGCTGTGCATGGCGATCTGTTCATGAGTTGGGAATAGTCCAGGTGGTGGCGGCATACCCATGTTTGGCGGCATTCCGCTCATCATCGTCGTGCCCCGCATTTGCAATTCACCTAAATTGTATTGAAATTTTATTCATTTATTTTGTTGATTGTACATTGTATAACAAATTTCTTAAATTATACAATCAAATAGATTGCAACATTTGTAAAATAATTTGTTTAGCTTTAAAGTTATAAAGTTATATAACTCTGGCTTAATGCAATAGTAAAATAATAATTGCACTAGTCTATAAAAAGATTCTGGCTATAAGGATAAACTTGATTGAAAGGACAATCACCTTGAAATGTTTGAATTGGTGGGGGAGCCACAATACAGTTGTTTGAAATTTCTGGATCCATTCTGTCATTCTGACTCACGCAAGGTATACATTCCTAGAAAATAATGATAATAAAAATGAAAGAACAAAATAGTAATGAAATGAGATAAAATTAATCATTTTATACTTGTGCTGATTTAAAGGATGAAGATTCAGATTTGGGAATGTTCAGGTGAGCTTCCTCTTCCTCCTGCAGTTTTAAAAAGATATTTCCAAAAGTGCTCTTTTGTTCGTAATTAAAGGCTGGATGATTGAGTGCCATAGCATAAAGTAAAAGCAATTCCTCCATAGGTTGGTCATCCTGTGAATAATTGGTCCCATTCAAAAGACTGTTGATCTCTTGAAAGTCAAGGTTTGACAAATTCTTATACAGGATCACTGCACAGGAGTAATTGCAAGAATGCAGAAGGGCCATGTACAGCGCAAGCTTTCGCCTTGTGCGCTTGTCAGATAGACTCAGATTTGTCACCTCAACCAGATCGCTGACATTATTGGCACGGTGCTCAGAGTCTCTCAGGACATTATAGTCCCGTTTGCCCAGATCTTCCACATAAGTGCCTATGTAACGTACTTCAAATGGCACGCACATATTTAACAATGTGCACATTACATCAATGCGCTTATAACTGCAACATAGAACAAAACTCATCTTATTATCTTTGATAATTAACATAAATATTATATTTTTTATAACAATCTAGTTAGGATTTTCACTATTTGAATAAATAAAAATATTTTTCTTGTATCAATAAATGGTATTGAAAAAAGGTCCATAAATTTATATAACAGAATATTCAGCATGATATTGCATGTAAAGTAACAAATTATTTTAATTACTATAAAGATTAAAATGAAAAATTCCATTACATAGTGAACAAAACTAAGTAATTTTACAAATACCCGTGATCATTTTTGATTTTGTCAAAGTATGAGAATAAATTAAGTAAAAGACCGTTCTCTCGCGTAGGTTTCCCGACCAAAGCGGCTCGAGCAATGATTACTCATAAATTTACAAAATGTCTACTTTTCAAACATATTGAAAGCCTAACCCTGTATAAATGGGGCATTCCCCATCTATACTGGAGTAGAGTTTCAAATTCGATACCTATTTTACGTCAATAGATCAAATAAGCTCAGCAAATTCATTACTGACGGCAGAAAAAAACAGTAATGCAAAGTCGAACCAATATGTTTTAACGTAACAGGCTTAAAAGTTAAAGCAACGAGTATTCCGGAATATCGCTGTCCGAACAAATGTCTCGCTATTTTTCAAACACGAAAAATTAACAGAGCAGTTTCAATGTGTACGGGGCATGAAATGTAACGTATATACGAAACACGAGATCCGGAAAAGAGTATAGTAGGCGAAAGAGAGAGAGAAGGAACCTATAGGAAGACCATAAGGTGAACAGTGTCTAGTGCAAGAAAGAGAGGACGAGAAACGGCAAGCTCTGACGAGTGAAAGAGATGGAAATTAAGAGAGAGAGAGAGAGAGAGAGAGATGTCCTCTGGTTAGTAAGTAGTTCCAGTATAGGCAATGGTGGCAGTGGCGAAAATCTCGGCATTGGTCGCCGCGAACAGCAGCAGCAGCTGCCGTTCAGGCGCCAAGACACACGGCGTCGTCGTGCGATTCTCCGCACCTTATTTCTCCGCTTAGACGGTCTTTCGAGATTTGTATCTATCCTACTCTAGTCGAGTTTCAATGACGTGCTTTCCTCTCAGCAGTAGCCACTGCTGCTAGACGCGGAAACGCGGTGAGAAAATGCAGGCGGTAGGACAGAAGAGGAGAGAAGAGGGTGTATCGTGAAAAATGTATGCGCGTTCTCTCACCTGGATAGACTGCCGAACCATGATACCACGTTCTCCTTACACACCATTGCCAGACAACATTGATAGCAGATAGGGTTGAAGAGATTCGCCCGATTGTATTGTAAACGATGCTCGGGCTCGCTCGTGTCTTTGTCGACGTCGTTTTGTAAATCGCCGTCGTCGTCTTCTTGGTTTCTGTCTCTCTCCTTTTCTGCTGCTGCTGCTGCTGCTACTGCTACTACTACTACTGCTGTTGCCTGATTTCGGTAGCTCTCGCGCGCACACGCACAGCTTCTCTCTCTCTCTCTCTCTCTCTCTCTCTCTCTCTCTGTTCCTCTGCTACGAGAGATTAGCAAGAAAGAGTAGAACAACTGCTACTGCTGGTCGGCTCTGACCAGCGGACGATGTCCCCGTAACCGCGACTGCGTCCACCACGGTCCACTGAACAACGTCGAGGAACGGAAATCGTGTGCGCACGTATAGCGTATCGTGTAAATGCGATCTGTATGTGAATTCGCTTTTTGTCCAGAGAGTCAGCGCTCGCCGCCGAGAGTTGTCGGAGACACAGACGTATAGTAATAAGCGCCACGGCAGAGAGAGGATCGATGCGCGCGCGCGCGCGGTTCGCGGGGAAGAGCAGCTACCGAGGCAGCGCGAACTAAAGCGTCCGTACGCTAGACGAGGACAGCTTTACGAGAGAACGATCTTTCCTCGGGTCTCTCTCTTTCTCTCGACTTTCTGCGGATTTATATATATATATATATATATATATATATATATATATATGTGTGTGTGTATATGTATATACGTATCAAATCCGCATATATATATATATATATATATATATATATATATATATCAGACGTTGCTGTACTTCTACGTTTTCACCAATGAAGCCCCAGACTTTTGCTACGGACCTGAGCTGCAACTCTCCGATGGTTGGTTATTCAAACCGACCTGATGCGTAACTGTGAAAAAATTCCCCTGTCTCTCGCATTTTCGCAAATTTTCGCGCCCCCGTATACACAATTCGTAGAAAGTTTTTTAATTGTTCTCGTAAAGTTTCAGATGATTATCTTTACAACTCTACGACATACGAAAAGATGTAAAACTTGAAAGTAATGAATTGCAAGTTTTGTCATTATCAATTATTAGAATAATAGACGGAATTGATTTAGTTGAACATTACTTAACGGCAGTCACGATTTTTAGTAAGAGCTTCATTTGAAAGGACTCCGTTAAAATTAGTTGAAAATCCAGTTAAAAGTTGTTGAATGACACACTGAACAATGTCTATTACATCTACCGTTGAGTTAAGTATAATAAACATCATCGATATTGGTACCTTAGGAGATCAACGTTATACCAATAGAGTATTGGCACTTTGGCAGTAATAATCAAGCGGCGAAATTGAATATTTGTTTTTCAATGAATTTATTCATTTGGAAAAATAAGAAATAGCGATATAACAAGTCTATGTACATTTTATTATTTATTATTTTGTGTAATATATTTCCCTTACTTTCCGTTTCAGTATTGTCCTAAATAATTATGTACATACGTGCGTATGCGTATAAGCGTATACCGACGTTCCTACGTAGAAACGTAGAAAGTACAATGTACAAACACTACAAGAACAAGCAGTTCAACCTGTTCAACTGTACAAGAATTACAATTTACAAGACGGTAGACGAAAGATGACCGAGTGGCGACCAGCGGCAAGTAGCAACTGCGAAAGTGCGAAAATGCAAAAGTGCGATAGTGCGATAGTGCGAACTGTGAACTCTGGACTGTGAGTACTGAGTACTGTGACAGCGACGACGCCGACGACCGACGACGCCAACGACCGACGACGCCGACGACCGACGACGCCGACAGCCGGCCTACCGCCTACCGGATTCCGGACGAGCGGAACCTGCTTGCTTACCTGCGGGCTGCGGGGCCGGGGCTGCGGCGGCGGGAGCCGGACGCACACATATATAATATAAATAATCCACATACACACGCGCATTATAGAGCATACATGATACATATACATTATACATAGGACATAGGAGTAGAATGTAGGAATAGGACTTAGGAGTAGTGTAGGTGTAGTATATTTTGACAAATGTGCAGACTGCGCTCCTGCTGTCATGCTCCATTCTCCATAGGTGTACAGGTCGAAATTAACTGCAAGTACCATATAATCCGTGTTAATAAGCTGAAGATCAATGAATTTAAGTAATAATTATTTACTTTATGAATGTAATGCAGACCCATGACAGTATTCATTTACATTGGACAAGGTAAAAATAATTTTATACTTTTGGAAAAATGGAATTTCAGCTCAAACTAGAGGAATGAACACACGAATTTTTTCAATCTGTTCTAAATTAACCTATGGATTATTTGTTTTTATTTTGTTTTAATTTTTTTTTTCTAGAAAAGACCGCTTGAAATGGAGTATTATACTATTAAGTGGTACTTGTCTTGTTTATGCTACAAGAACATCTGTTCCTCTTCTGGTGCCCATCATCGGCAAAGAAAGAGACTGGAGCAAAACCGACTGTGGGACTGTGCTGTCTAGTTTCTTTTGGGGTTATACAATGACACAAGTATTGGGAGGATACATAAGTGATCGAATTGGAGGCCAACGCATAATGTGGATAGCTGCAATAGGCTGGGGAATATCGACACTTTTGTTACCTGATTTAATCACACTTTTTTCCAAGGAAAATCCCTATTCTATAGAGACAATAGCTTTTGCTAGACTAATAAATGGAGCTTTCCAAGGTAAGCTAATGAAAACTTCATTTTGGATGACAAAATTATTTATTCATTTATTATTCAATCGTCCTTTTTTTAGGGATGCATTTTCCTAGTATGATAAGTTTGACAAGTCAACGATTAAGCGAATCTGAAAGAGCATCTTTCTTCAGCTTAGTGACTTCAGGATCAGCTTTAGGAACTCTATTAACGGGTGTTCTGGGCTCATATGTTTTAGAAAATTATAAATGGGACACTGTATTCAGGGTTTTAGGTACTAAATAAATTTCTATTGTTGCAATAAAAATATCAAATTTCTTATTAATTCCTTATATTATTTAGGTTGTATCAGTATTGCCTGGACATTTGTGCTAATTTATTATGCTTTGTTATTAAATGGACGAACAACATCCAGCAAACAATCACCTAGCAACAAACTGCCCATAAAAGAACTCGTTACAAAAGCACCTTTCTGGTAATCATGGTACATGAATATAAGTACACAATAGAAATAACAACCATAGTTTCCTATAATTGGGTAACACATAATTAGGCATTTATCATTAGTAAATCTTAAAATTTGCTAATATTTCAGGTCTTGTGTTATTGGACACGCCTGTCAAAACAACTGTTTTTTCATCTTGCTATCATGGATGCCAACATATTTTCATGATACTTTTCCAGAAGTTAAGGTATTCATTCTATGCAATGAAAACAATTTTCTTATCTAATTAAAACGTTATTTTTCAGAGTTGGATTGTAAATATGGTACCTTGGCTTGCTTCAGTTCCATCAATATTTTTGGGAAGAGCCATTTCCGAAAGACTTATTAAGACTGGTTATTCTATTACTGCAACACGCAAAATTGTACAAACAACTTGTTTTGCTATACAAGCGATAAATTTACTTTTTCTAGGTTTGTAGATGTTGCGACCAAATGAAGTTTTAGTAAACATATCATTATTATACAATTAACTTGTTTATAGCTTCAACGAATTCATCAGAAAAGGCGATTTTGTACGTAACTTTCATAATTGCTGGATCTGGTTTTCATAATAGTGCAATTGTTGTTAATCCTTCGGACTTGGCCCCAAAACATTCAGGAAGTGTTTTCGGTTTCATGAATACCATTGGTGCTGTACCTGGTAAGCCTATACGATTTAAAATCGCTTAAAGTTTGAATCACGCGATTATAAATAATTGAAATTTTTTCAGGATTTTTGGGGGTTTATTTTGCTGGTCATATTTTACAGCTAACGCACAGTTGGGCTGTTGTTTTTCTTTATATGTTCGTAATTGAAATAATAGGAGCTACAGTTTACCTTATATTTGGTTCTGGTCAAGCAATTTTATAAACAACATTTGTATCCATTATAAAAAATGTATTATTAAAGAGATTTTGACATATAAGGTCCATCTAATTCATAGCCCATTTTTCGATAGTAATTTCTTGTTCCCTACACCTGCATACACAATATTATATAAATTAATTTATTTGTAAAATAAATTAATTTTATTTGTAAAATAAATTAATTTTGTCAATGTTTCAATTTACCTGAAATAACTGCAATTTTCTTAGATCCGTGTTCTTCCCGTGCAATTCTTTCTGCTTCTTCCATTAATAGCATGCCAAAGCCTTGATGTTGAAATTTGGTAGGGTCTCTCGCGTTTATTGGTACAACACTACCATACACATGAAGTTCTCTTACAATGGAACACTTTTCTTTTAGCTCTGATCTGAAATAGAAAATGAAACGATTAAATGTAAATAATGAAATCGAATGATCTCATCTCCTCAGATCATTGATTAAAAATATATTACCTAAATGTGTCATGGGAGCATTTTCGAAGTCTAAGTAAGCCAACCAATATATCTTGCAATGGATCTTCATATGATAAAAACGTTTCCCACCCATTGTTTGCCGTATAATCTCGACGAATTAATTCAACTTCATTTGGTTGAATTTTATTGTGAATCTCTTGTATTCCAACTTCTCTGGTTCTTACATCTCTACAAGTAACACCCAAATCCTTCATTCTTTCAAGAGCTAATTCACGAAGGTTTCCGTGCTCTACACCAGAACTGTGAAAGGCAATATTTTAACAAATTTCTCAGTAATATTACGGAAGTTCTTTTATATGTTTAAAACTGCATCAATAATAGCTAGACGCAATATTATCATAATCTATATAAAATATTACCTAACTAAAGGCATAGGAATATCCCTTTGAACGCGATAGACGCGCGTCCATGGTGGGATAAGAGCCAGAACTCGTGCTATTAAATCAACAAGTACACTTGGTGGATAACTTTTGTATCTTCCTGTTTTCCATAGTTCATACAACCCTGTACCTCTGATAACCAAGGTAGGATAGATTTTTAAGCCATCTGCCCTGAAAGCTGGATTTTCGAAAAATTCCTAGAAAACATGAATTATTTTCGAATGCAACATGCATAGGCTTCTGAATAACGAAGTGTCTATTTAAATGTGATCAATAACTTACAATGAACTGTTCAATGTCTCTTTCAATGTCTACATTAGGTAAATCAGGCATCATATGCGCTATAACTTTAAAACCAGCATCTTTAGATAGTTGAAAGCTTTCGCAAACTGCTCTAACAGTATGACCCCTATTAGTGTCTCGAGCAACATCTTCGTATACAGATTGTACTCCAATTTCAAGACGAGTACATCTGTATAATTCACGATGCATGACCAGATTGAATTCTCATTAGAATATTATCAGATGAAATATTAAAATTATGAATTAAGTTATGCTTACCCATAAATTAACATATCTGACAAGTGCTTTTTTAAACAATAATCTGGTCGTGTTTCAATAGTGATACCTATACATTTAGTTCTACTTCTTTCTGAATACTTGACAGCCTCTGCAACGTTATTGCTTACATGCCCAGATAAGGCATCGTGCAAATTTCTTATAAAATAATCTCTATAATCTTCTGGTAAAGACATAAATGTTCCTCCCATAACGATAAATTCTACTTTATCTACACTATGGCCCAATTGCTTGAGCTGTAAGTAAAAATACATAAGATTAATTTAAAAGCAATTATTAGCAAACTTTAACTTTGTGCAAAAAGAAATTAATAAACCTGTTCAACTCTATGCCTTGTCTGTAAGAAAGGATCATATCGAGCACGTATAGCTCTCATTGATGTTGGTTCATATCCTGTGTAAGATTGTGTAGAGTATTCAAAGTCTGAATCTGGACCACCAGGACAATAAACACAAATATTTCCAGTCATATTTATATGTGGACATCTGTGTGGTTTACACATAACAGCTACAACTGCAATCTTTAGAAAAAATATTTTGAATTTGATTTCCCATGATTGTACGCAAAGATTTTGTATCTCAAAGAAAACTTACACCGCTTGCTGTTCTTATAGGTTTAGCCTTAAGTTTTGGCAGAAGAATGTGTTTAACATCATAAGGAACTGCAGCAATGATATCAACTAATTTTGGCGACGATGAAAGACCATATTTAGAGGAAATCTGTGTTTTCAATTTATTTAAATCCACATCCTTGTTTTCTTCGTGTGCATTCAAAAGTTCGCGTATGATTTCTCCAACTGTCATCATCATTCGTTCCTCTTTACTTTGCGAGAATTCTGTTAATAATAAAATGAGAAAAAGTGTTGTGAAAATGATAAGTAAAGAGCTTTTGTAATTGCGAAAAAATAATGTAGAAATATAAATAATAACAAATACCTTTTCGCTTCTTTCCCATGTTTATTCTTTGTTTGATAGTTACACCAAGTTAGACGAGCACAGAACCTGTTTAAACATATACTTTGTTCTCCTAAATAGTAACTTCTAATACATCTGGTCTAAAATTACTGCTACCATTAGCTCTGGTACAATTAGAATTAGCTGTTACTAGCCTCTAATGTAAAATATAATATAATATTATATTATATTATATTATATTATATATATTTATTATATGTAGTCTACTTTTACATGCGAGCACGTTGTGCATTCCTTTAGAACTGTCGAATAGACCAATCATCGGAATAAAATTTTACTCTTGACTTGGCACTCTTGGCGGGTAATACAAATGAACGTATACGATCCTAAAATAGCCTTATTTTCGCGAAATTAGATGACTTCTAAATCATTGAAAAAATACAATGTATTCTTGCTATTGTTATTTTTCTTATTAAAAAATGAAAAAAATCTTTATTGGACTGACCGGACAACGGGGTTAACAGAGCTGCCCTGTTCTTCAGAGAAACATTACATCTGTCTGAAACAATTGACGAATTCGGCATATATTTTCCGAATTCGCTTGTAAATTTATAACTTATAATATTTACCTATTAATCAATAAACGAGATGGGATTGCCAGATGCGTTGAACTATTATCTTTTTACTAATCCCATCAGTGCAAACGCATTGCAAATAGCTAAGGCAGCAACAAACAGCGTAAGTGCAGTACCGCCACAGCGTACCACCTTAACCTCTTTAGTTTCATCAAAATAATTACGAGAACAAAATTGTTTGCTTTTCACTCATTTAATCTATTGATTTAAACATCATTATCATTATTATGATTATTGCGATTGAATGTTTCAGCTGACAGAGTGTATTGGACTAAAACCTAGAAAAGTCGAAGTATTAAAAATGCTTCCTCCAGAACCACTTTATAAATTAGCATCTGCAGCTGGTCCATTTGTCAGATTAGCAGGATTCAGTGGAGCAACAGCTGTTATTTTAGGAGCTTACGGCTCCCATAGTATGCACAGTATTACAATAATTATGCATCCCGTAACCAAGCTGCTATTCATTGATTAAACGTATTATGCACATTTTAGAGGCTTATCCAAAGGAAGCTGATGGACAAGAGCAAAAGCGATCGTACAAAATTGCTTCCCAATATCATTTTATTCATTCTTTAGTTTTACTCGGATTGCCAATGTGTCGAAAACCTTTATTGGTAATTATACTATATATTATTATTAGCTTATTACATATAAAAGTGCAATTTATTATTTTTTTATATTCTTCAGGCTGGTACTTTCCTGATATCTGGAATAGTTTTATTCTGTGGTCCATGCTATTATTATGCCTTTACCGGTGACAAGTCTTACAGTAAATTAACACCTATAGGAGGTACTTGTTTAATTCTCAGCTGGCTTGGAATGATTTTATAGTTTGTTGAAAACATGAGTTTATTAATATAGATAATTGGTATGAAAATAAAGAAGAAACTATTTTGAAGTATTGATAAATTTATTCTATTCATTAATTCAACTAAGGTGAAATGAAGATAGACAAATGTACTCAGTCTTAATCATTACATATCATCAAGATGCTACTTTTTATTGCTACAAACTTAAATATGGGATTATTTTCAATTATATGTAATAGTTAGAAATTAAAAATTTTATTACAATCATTGAATGATATAAAACGAAGAAATTGCAATAGTCTTTAATTTTTTAAGCAATTTTTGGTAGATAATAATGGTAATTAATAATATAACGTACACTTTAATAAAATATAAAGCATAAAATAAAATTTGAGGAATTAATAAAACTCAAAGATCATAATTTTAATACATTAT
The DNA here is from genome assembly GCA_018906985.1 of Apocrypta bakeri. Classification (NCBI taxonomy): domain Eukaryota; kingdom Metazoa; phylum Arthropoda; class Insecta; order Hymenoptera; family Pteromalidae; genus Apocrypta; species Apocrypta bakeri. The sequence goes on along the minus strand of JACCIA010000007.1, from coordinate 608,014 downwards.
TTATTCTAATTTTAAAATAATAAAATTTAAAATTGAGATACGTTGTGATATTCTCGAAGTATAATTTCAGAATCCACCAAATTAAGGCAACCAGAAGTCCTTGTTGTGTAGATAATACTTTTTACCAAATTATCAAAGAACTTCAAATACGATGTGTTCTCTGAATACCGATCAAATTGATCTAAATTATCTTGTAGTTTCAATGTTAAACTATCATAATTTTGAATTATTATATCCATAATTTGTTTTTCTGTGGGAGTAGAAATATTTTCTTTCGATAACCATTCACTTATTTTTGGTGGAAAATGATTAAGAATATCGCGCATATTAACAAGAGCATTTATTAACTTAGCTGCACTTTCTTTGTACTCATATGTATCGTTATTAGAATATCTAAGTCCCATTGCATTTAGATTTATAAAAATAAACTTCATTCTTATAATTTCATAGAAAAGTTCATCATATGTGCTTGGAGACAGTAGAAACATATCGCCATATGTAATAAATATATTTAATATATTTACAACCTTTGTAGCTAAGGAAAATATATTCATTTTTTTGGCTAAAGAACTTTCGTGTGTTGTTATAAATTTAAGAAGATTCATAAGAACGGTCCATAAGTGTATCCATTGATAATTTAATCTAACACGACACCGTTTTTGGTAACAAAGTATTCTCAATAAGATCCCAATGCAGTGATGATAAAGTTCAAGAGGGAACTTTTTCATCATGTGGGACATAACAAACTCAACAATTAAATCTAGTAGTGTAGCTGCTAATGGCTGTGATATTGCTGTAGCGGTATTCAATTTTCTATGATGCATTGGCATTTTATGAAGTTGAACTCGGAATGCTAAATTAGCATCATGCATCAAACTGTTTGCATATTGATCTTCTGAAATGCAACTAAGAATGAGAAAGCATAGTTTAACATTATCCATAATAGCTTCTGTGTGAGTTGCTTGAATTACAATTGAACAATATTGAAAAAATATAGCTAGTAAATTGAATGGTTGAGTTGTAACTTCTGTCATTTGAGTTCCCACTGGAGAATTATGTAGAGCAGATGGTAAGCTGGTATCACTTTGGGTATAAGCTAATGTAGTCACAAAGTTCCTGTTCAAATGTGTTGCTTCGTACAAAGCTAAAAGTAAGGCATTATTTTCTCGAATTTGCTGATTTTTAGATTCCTCTTCTCCAATAAATATACTGCCAATCATATTTGTTAACGATGAAAGCCAAGATATCTGTATATCTGGTCTTAGTTGAGTAAAATGTTTGCAAAATGATGATAATGAACTTGAAATAACTTGTCCATATCCATGCAGTGCAAGTTCATCATCCAATATTGACAATTTGACAATAAAAGGATTAGTAGTCTCATGTTTTCTATAGTTTACAAGTAATGTCAATAGTAACACAACATTGTATCCATGATGATTTCTTAACGTAGTATCTCTTAGTAATTGTATCAGTGATTCAAAAATGCTACTACACATTGCGAATTCCAACAAACTGTTCTGATTTACATTATCTAATCCAGTTGCAATAGTTAAGAAAATATTTATAAACAAACTTTTTAAATTGGACGGATATTCACCTGCTAAGTATAAATTACTATGTTGTATTAATGCAGCCATTCTATTGTCTACATTCTCAGCTCCAAAAGCTGTTTCTATCAAATTCAGGTTATTATCATTCTGGTTAATTCTCTTGTACAAACATGATAGAATAACTGATAATGTCTGCATAGAATATACAATCCTGTAAGCATTCTCATCTCCTAATGAGTCTATGCAGTGCGAAACCAATAAGTTGATATTTTTTTTACATAACAAGAAAGATTCATCGTTCAACTTGAAAATTTCATTTTCGATGTGTGATATGATTGGTTTAATTAAAAATAATTCATTCCAGAAATTAGGATATATCACAGTGACATCATCTCCACGAAATAAGCTTTCATACATAGTCACGAATTTTCCCTTGTACTGACGCTTACTGATAGAGTCACTTCCTTTTGTAGTAGCCATATTTTCATCATTCTATGTAAACGTAACGTACGTTTTTCAACGAAAGTACTCAAGATACAATACTCAAGTAATAAACGCTCATCTGCATAACTGAACTGCTGCAAATTTTTATCGAGATGCACCATCCGCTTTCAAACAAACACTATACATCATCTTTAATCAAGAGGTTAGGTTAGTTATATTATATACGATAACTGATGACATTCGCAGGAATTCAATATATAGATCTCACTAGATTGCTTCGTATTTATACTACTTATATATACATGAGGGCACGGCCAATCGTGTGATACTAATATCCGATTATCGGACTACTGCATACAGAGGAGAGAGAAAATTCGCCATTACGAATTTTTCGTCTGCTATGGTCTCAAACACACACACAAACACACACTGCTATTGCAGTCTTGCAGATTGCAGATTGCAGCATTTGCAGCTTGCTGCTTGCAGAAGCAGATTGCAGAATTAACTCATACTTCGGTACTTACCTCGTTTTTATTCTTTCCTTATGTTTTTGCATTTTAAAAGAAAGGGAAACGATATCAAATCATTTTTAAACAAGGCATTCTTTTTCTTGTACAATTGTTTTTTTATTAAAGGAATTAATAATAATAAAAAATCCAATTAAATAAAATGAAACTCATTTATGCTAAAGGATTGATATAAATATAACTTTTGTTTATAATTAATAATAAAGTGGGTTTAGATCGAATCCAGAACCAATACGCACTTAATATGATGTAAACTTTGATATTTCCTATTTCAACTAGTATTCCCGTTTCGCACATTAGTTCACGTGTATCACTTGCCTCTTTCTTTTCTATGTACGTTACTTTTCTTCTGACATCTTCGTTTGCATGAAAAGATTCACTTTTTATTAGAATGTAGTAAAAATAATTGTATGTCCTTTTTTAATGACTATACAACAATATATTTATTAACATTGCCAAGTGTAATCAAATACTGTCGTACATCATCAGACCGTAATTATATTAAAGATGCGACTTTTCTGTTTACGTTATATTTTGGAGTACGTTATTTATTATTATATTTAACTGAAAATTTTTCTTTAGTTTGCTTCTCGTGGACATAAATTTACATCTAAGCACACATTAAACCACTCATTCGCAATAAAATAATATGTAATTTCAGTATTGACCAATGGATAAAACATCATATAAATTAATAATAAAAGTTCGAAAATAAGGTTTGGTAATTTTAGTCGCATCCTCAATCAACTAAATAATAGCCAGACTAACTGGTCTATTTTAAAAATATCAAATAATAATTGTTGTGATAGATTAAATTAAAAATAGTGACGTTGCACTTTCGTTTGTGCATCATGTGTGTGTGTGTGTGTGTGTGTGTGTGTGTGTGTGCGCGAGTTTGTGGGTGTGTTATATAGTATTTTGTATGTCTTCGTCGTTTATAAAAGAATTCAACGACGATGTTTGCGCAGGAGATCGATTACAAAACAGAAAGAGACAAAAATAAGAAAACAACGAACGAGAGACACGATATCATTCATTACCATGTAATTATATTATGTACGTTTGGGTTTGGTCGTCCTCCCAAGCCCTTTTCGGATTATGTACTAACTCGATGTAGCACATGACTTAACTAATCTTTTTTACTTTTTCCACCACGAATAACGCTTTCGCTCCATTGCCGCTCGGCTGGGAGATGGGCGATGATGCACGGAGACGCGAGATGCATCGATGATATAAAACTTTTTTACTTATATCTAGCGAACGTCCTCTGTCTTACTTTAGCTTATAGTTCAAATAGTATTGGTTTATATAGAATGGTACCGTTTTTTGTTTTTCGTTCACTATTATATAAAGTATTTATATAGACTTGTATATATCAAACTATGTCGAGATAATATACTTCATATGTACATCATTTTTCTTTCTTTGTTGCTTCAAATTTATTTATTTTATTCGCAACTCATTCTATCTTACTTACTCGTTCTCTCTCTCTCCCTTTCACACCAGAGATAAACCATTACCTTACAGGAGTCAGACTACTCGTTAAGATTATCTAACCAATAGCCAACACAGTTCTCTTTAAATATATCTCGCTTACTCTCTGTTCACTATTTTATCGGATAAAATTATTGTATATCACAACTCCAAATCGTTATACATACAAAAATGAACACTAAATTGGAATTCATTCAAATGAAAGCATTGACGAGAAAATAGAATAAAAGTACAAAGATGTTGATTTGTTTGAAAAGCAAAAATTCTTGTAAATTGTGTAAAAGATTCATTGTCTCCAATAGGGTCTCTGCTATTATGATATTTTTTTTATTGAATCGCTTTTTATGCTTCTCATTAGGCAGAGCCAGAAGTGAAAAAAACAAACTGTGATGTTCTTGTCCATTTCTAGGAAAGATGGAACGAATGTTGGCCTTCTTGCGCAGCTATTCTAAGTTTTTCCCGCATGATATCTAAAGTCGAATAGTCGGGCAGTTTTAAATAGTTAACACAAGTCATAACTGACGGTAAGAATTCGTCTGGTTTCATCGATATATCAAATGTTTTACGCACAATTGTCAGGGGAGGTGTTAAACTCTTGAAACCTGAAAGAAAACATGTTTTAAATAAGTTTATGTACTTAATAGTAGATTAACAGCAATGACTAATTATGACTTATAATTTAGAATGCTAAATTGGAAAAAAACTAGACATGAAACTTACCACCAACAGGTAGTCTTGGAGATCCAGTTACGAATTGAACGAATTGTCTTTGTTCTTCACTCGTGTATTCTGCCATTACCTCGTACAAGAAACGTATTGCACGTGAATCAGGTGTATAACCATGATCTGTTCGACAACATTCAGACAATGTTTTTATATCCCATTTTCCACCAGTTTGTGCATGGCCGCAGAATACAGCTTCCAATTCTTCTGGGAAGAAAAGCCGTAGTTGTGTAGGTGGGAAAACGGATTCGAAACCTTCTCGAAACGCTTCCATTTGTCTAAATACTCCTTCGTACATGTGCCAATGCACCACAAGCTATGAACGAAATTTCCTAATTAGTACACTAAAAATAGCTGACTTGTTTTTAAATTAATGTATATTTACCCTTATATATTGATCCAAATTATGTATTGTAACATTAATATCACTTCCACCTTTGCGTAATTCAATATTGTCATAGCCGGGTAATTGGAAAACGAGCCCAAGATCAACGATTCGACAACCATCTAAATCTAACGATTCAATCATTTGAGCTTTTTCACTAGGTCTTAATGTTTGATCTCGTTCAATGACTTCTTTCCGTCTTGCGACATCTTGTAGTTTACATAGTGATCGAAATACATCTTGATCTACAAAAGCGAGATCTGCTAAGTTAAGAGCAGATTCTTCTCCTAACAGCCATCGGTAGAATGTTAAACTAAATGGCAGATCCAACTACAAATAAGAAAGTTTATTAATTAAATTTTCTTTAATTAATAATACTGATTTTATAAAACGAGGGACAATATACCATTCTTGAATCGTAAATGGCTTTAGCCATAAATTTTCCTAAGAATTTGAATTTAGTTTTGAGTTTTGCTAAATGAGAAACTTTTGTGTTCCATGGAATTGGCGCTGGAAATAGTCCTTGATTGATATGTACATAACCTTGTTCGGTAGGACTTAAACTACCGTGCCAGAGTTCTAAGTCTGCACGTTGAAGTTCTTTCGATACCAAAGCGTAAAACTCTAAAGTAGGTCCAAGACCAGTTCCAACCTAAAAAATAAATTTATGTTTAATAACAAACCTTGATTAACTTCTGTCAGATATGCGTTTTTAGATTAATTTTTCTATGTCTTACTTCATTAACATATTGCACTTCTAAGAGAGCTTTGCTTGATGCCAAGTCTTGTATTACTTGTTCGGCTTGCTTTAAAATATCGGTTCTTGAAATTGTTCGTTTCCTCCTTTCTAATCTTGGCGTAACACGCTCTTGGCTATCTGAGCCACTTAATTCTGGTGCTGAGTCTAAAAGACGTTGCAAAGCTCGGTCACGATCAAAAGACGTTGCATAAAACAGTAGCTGTCTTGTTTCGAAGGGGAATAAGAATGGGCTACATGGTCAGAATTATATTATTAATAAAGTATAAGTATATATAAATTTTTTTTCTCAAATAATGTAAGTATTAATACTTACCACACTGTAGCGATTTGCTGTAACCATGACGGTAGATTACCAGTCATAATAACCAAAGGATCTTGAAGTTGTCTACTAGCTTTGGCTGCAATTTTGCTGTTGATAAGTTCTTGTGTAGATAGTAAATTAACACTTTTAACGTGAGGGAAAAGAACTCCCCAATGGCGATTCAGCGCATACAAAAGGCGAAGTAAGCACAGACCATCTAAGGAGGCATCTCCAATAGTCACCACTGGTGGTAAACTGGGAGTCAAGAATGATGCTAGTGGACAGCGTTGTTGCGGTATCGCTCCTTCAAGCCAAAGGCTATCCTCCTTCCTTTTCGAGCCAAGCTTTGTACTCTTACCTTTACCTTTTCGACTACTAGATTGCGAACTAGAACCCGGCTTCGATGACGTAGATGACTCCTCTTCGGGCACGGGCCTAATATTTTAACGAGTTATTAGTTGATGTTTAAAAAATGTTTAAGAACTTTTGTAAAATCAAGAATCACCTATAGTATATTGTGTGAGTTTGTACCCAAACTGCATCGTGTCCAAGTGGAGGTTCACTGTCAGCGTCAGCCTCTGAATGATCTATACCTGAGCAACTGAACTGTCTCACAGCTTGATAAACAGTCATATTAAATGGAAGAATTTCGTCACCAATTAAAAACTGCAATTTGTGTTTTGCTGAACCTTGACTAATCACGACCGCTGCCTGTAAATATTTAGACAAACAAATAATTATTAATATTAATAAATATGTAGAACATTTTTTGCAGTATTGATGAGTTATAGAGTACGATCAAAATATACTGCACTTACGAGAGTATCGTCTATGTCGTCTTCGCTATTGTCATCATCACTGACCATGGATTCCGCATCTCGAATTCTACCATATCCTCGAACCATCAAATAACGTTCAATTGTCTGTACAAGGGCTAGAGGATCAACTTTAACGGTACCACCTTTCCATTGTTTAAGGTTATTACAGTCTGGATGACGTTGAAGATTGCACTTAAGTGTAAAATAATAGTATTAGTATTTAAATTTAACAATTTGCTACCAGAATAATAAATACTAAAAAGCAAAGTACACAGCAGTATTACCTTAAGTTGGTGAGTGTTGAAGAATTTCAGAGCACTTGTTCCACCTCTACCAGCTCCAGAACCAGCCGGCAAATCATGCACCTTTACAGGAAACTGTTCTAATTGAGAAACGCAACTGCTTAATTTTGAGACTAAAGCTCCAAATGCTCCAGGATGATAGTCTATCATAATGTCCTTCTGTAACTGTTAACAAGTATTTTATTATTTATAATATCTTTACAGACTTGTATAATTTAACATGTAAATCAGTAAATACCGTAGACTCTGCGAACAATTTCCAGAACATTTTTAAACGATCATATCGACTACCTGGTGCATCTGTGGTAGTGAGGTAGTTAAGCAGTGCTTTAATCAGGCCACTGTGATTCATTTCAAAAGGGGAAATGTCACTTTCCAAGATAACATCACGAAGTTCAGCAAGTGCAGAATACATTTCTTCCAATTCCTATTTTTGTTGTGTTAATATATAAGCAAATTGTATACAAAGTATATTATTGTAAGAGCAAATCTAAATTTGATTGTTATTTTTATCAACTCAACTTACATTGGATTGTAAACGTTGGATTGCTGCTGTAAGTCTTGATAAGACGGTAAGGGCTGGATGTGTGCATGGTGCATCCAGTTGATATCTCGTTAAAAATTGTTGAGCTTCTTCTCTCACCCAAGCTTTAGCTTTTTCACGATTGCTGCCTGTTAAACTTGGATTACTTGGAGGCTTAGATAAA